>CM032636.1:24821122-24973719 GCA_019097785.1 Fraxinus excelsior | reverse complement strand
CAAATGAAGACAAACTTGAACCCAGATCTTTAAAATGTGTTTTTCTGGGTTATGGTGAAGAGTCTAAGGGATATAGACATTGGGTGAGAGAACAAAATGTGTTTAAAGTTATCATAAGCAGAAATGTTATCTTTAATGAAGATGTTTTTTCCTTGTAATAGTTCTGCAAATAAAAAACAACTTGAATCTATTACCGTTAAAGAATTTGTTATGGAAAGTAATGAAGATAATTCTGCTGAACCTAATGTGTGATTGAGGTGGAGACTACTCAAGCTGAAATAGATCAAGCTCAAGATGAATTTGAAAATGAAACCTAGATTGATACTCTTTTAGCCTATCAATTAATCAGAGATAGAGGTAGAAGAAATAAGTTTCCTTCTACCAGAATCAATACTGATATTCTGAATTGAAATCTGTCAATACTGAACCTACAACTTTTGAAGAAGCTATTAACTGCAAAGAATCCAAACTTTGGATAGAAGCCATGAAGAAGAAATGGACTCCTTAATTAAAAATAACACCTGAGTTTTGGTTAATAAGCCTAAGGATCAAAAAGTCGTTGACTGTAAATAGGTCTACAAGTGAAAGAGAGTGAACTCATATTGAAGGTAAAAGATACAAGACCAGACTTGTGGCCAAAGGGTTTACTCAAAGGAAGGGTATAGATTATGATGAAATCTTCTCGCATGTTGCTAAATATACTCCTATTAGAATCTTGCTTCCTCTCTTTGCTCATTTCAATTGGGAATTGAATCAGCTTGATGTTAAAATTGCATTCTTAAATGGTGACCTTGATGAAACACTTTATATGAACCAGTCAAAAGGTTTTGAACTGAATTCTAAACCTGAAAAAGTTTGTATTAGTCACTTTATTGTCTGAAGCAAGCACCTAGACAATGGTATAAGAAATTCAATTCATATGTTCAAAATATGGATTTTCTAAGAGCAATTTTGATTCCTACTTCTATGTCAAAGGGTCAGGACCTGATTCTATTCACTTACTCTTATATGTTTCTTGCTTGCCATGATATATCTGATATTGATTTTGTTAAATCAAGATTAAATATTGAATTTGAAATGAAAGATCGAGGACAAATTAAAAAGATATTAGAAATGAAAATAAAAAGAAATAGAAGTAACTGTGTGCTTTATGAAAATCAATATGCCTATGTGAAAAATGTTTTAGAAAAAAATATATGATTAAATGTAAACCTGTAACCTTACCTATTGCAAATCATTTTAAACTATCAAGTGACCAATCTTCTAAAATTGATGAAAATTTTGATAGGATGAGGAAAATACCTTATGCAAATGCTGTTGGTTTTATTATGTATCTTATGATACGTATTAGATCTAATTTAGCTCATGATATCACTATTTTGAGTATATTTATGGCTATCCTAGGTGAAACTCATTGGTTAGCAATAAAATAGATGTTAAGATACTTAAAGGGCTCACTTGACTTAGGTTTAAAATTTCAAAAGTGTAATGAAGGTGTTATTTTGAAAAGGTATACTAAATGTGACTTTGGAGGTGATTTGGATCAAGGAAGGACCACTTCTTCTTATATTTTTACTCTCTGTAATGGCTGTACAAGTTGAAAGTCTCAAATACAAAAACTTGTAGCCTTATCCTCTACTGATGCTGAATATATTGCAACATGTGATGCTGTGAAAGAAGGACTTTGGTCGAGAGGTTTATTAACTGAAATTGGTTTCGTAAATGAAGTAGTTAGAATTTTTATAGATAATCAAAGTGCCATACATTTAAGTAGAAATCTTGTATATCATGATAGAACTAAACATGTAGATATTAAGTTCAATTTTGTGAGAAACATGGTTGAAATATGTATGATAAATCTGGTAAAAATTCCAACTGATGTTGGTACTAAAATTCTGCATTTGAACAAGTTCAGGAATTGTTTAACAGTTCTGAACACTGCATTAATGTAATCTGTTAAGTAAGTTTGTTTTTTCTATTTTGTTTTTGAATTTCCACTAGCTTCATTTATTTTTGTTGTAAATAAATACGTTGAGTTTGGGTGGAATGCATTGGATAATCTAGTACATTTTGTAGATGTTTTTCTTTCTGGCGAATGCATTGAATGCCCGATGAAAATGGCAAATTAATGTTCAGTATCATTCAAAACAGTTTAGTCAAATTTTGATAGAAATGACTCTTAACGACATAAACCGTCGAAATAAGATATGTTTGTCAATTCAATCGTTATCGTAACTCTATCACCGACAGTGGGTGTCGTTTAACACTGTTTGTTCATGATCAAGGTTTAGGGTTTGACGCTATTTTTTCAGTTTTAGCATCGTTTATGTTTTTTATATGTCAATTTAATTTAATTTAATTTTCTTTCCTTCTCAGATATGACTTCTACCTTAAAATTTATCGTTGCATACGAGAGAGATTTCAAGAACACAAACGTTGATGAAAGTGGCATGAGACACAAACGACGTCCATACAACCTCAAAGTGATATCGTATTTTATGAACTTTTGGCGTATGGTGAATGAAAGACTGCAACTTGAATTAGACTACTTGTACACTTTTTGTGTACATTAAAATTGACATTCCAAAATGTGTCAAAATACAGTTATTGATTGTTTAAAATCAGTGTATAAAAAGTTGTCATCTCACAGTAATATCAAACTCGATGTACAATGCATTTTTGTAGATTCAAAGTTTTGATAGAGATATTTAAAGGTTTTATTTGAAAATAGTTCTAACCTTTTTTGTGAGAAGTCATTATATAAATTAGGATAATTGATTGTCATCGTGAACATGAATTGGATCAATGAAGGGAATCGAAGAATTAAAATGCATTAATCGGTGGAGTCGAATTTTTAGTACTTTTCTCATCTTTGAATTTTCTCCGAACTCATCCGTGCAATATTTTACTTGTTTTTGTAAAACTGATCCACACATTAAAAAATAAAACACATCAAATTCTCGATTAGAGTACATTCAATTGAAATGGGCTGGGCTAACAATCTTCGTGGGACGATACCAGGGCCGTACTTGTGTTTTGCGAGACTTGAGGCGAACTTCAAAATTTGGACTCCTAATTCATAGCAGACAATCATCTTTTCCTACTATAATAAAAGAGTGAGTTTTGAAATCACTCTTCACAAGCTGTGAGTCCGGCTCGGGTCTTCTAAGTTTTTTTTTTTTTTCGCTAGCCAAGTCCAATGACTTTCTGGCCCGGCTCGGCTCGACTAATTCGTCTAAGCCCTTTTTTGTGTTTTTTTTTAACGTTTGATTTAGTATTTTAAGTTACAAATATGCGTTTTAAACAATTTAAAATTTGTTGAAAATGTTGAAGTGCGGACATGATAAATATGTGGTCGATAAATTTTAAAAATCAAAAATAATTTTACATTAATTGTGAAACGTAAAGTATAATTGTTTATATTTCTTTTCAATCTCAACAAAATTCCAATGTCCTTTTTTCCGAACTTCATTTTTCCTACAACGTTTGATTTAATATTTCACGATATGAATATCCATTTGGATCGATTTAATTTTTTTTTTAAAAAAAAATTTACAATGTGATAATAATAAATATATTGTCGATTAAGTTTAAATATAAAAATTATCTTAAATTATTAAATTTAAAACATAATTGATAATTTTTCTTTTCTACCCACTCTCAACCCCATACTCACACTAATTTCTCTCAATTTCATTTTTCTTCAATTTTTATCTTAAATTAAACCATTTTTGTCCATTCAATATTTTATCTTAAATTATTAAACGTAAAATCATAATTGTTAATTTTCATTTTCTACTCACCATTAACCCCCATACTCACACTAATTTTTCTCAATTTCATTTTTCTTCAGTTTTTATCTTAAATTAAACCAATTTTTTAACGTTTCATTCAATATTTTAAGTTACAAATATGCGTTTTAAACAATTTAAAATTAGTTGGAAATGTTGAAGTGTAACCATGATAAATATATGGTCAACAGATTTTAAATATAAAAAATAATTTTACATTAATTATGAAATGTAAAGTCGTGATTATTTATGTTTCTTTTCAATCTCAACCTTATTCTAAAGTCATTTTTCGAACTTTATTTTTTCTACAACATTTGATTCGATATTTTACGATATGAATATCCATTTGGATAATTTAATTTTTTTGAAAAAAACTTAAAATGTGATAATAATAAATATATTGTCGATTAAGTTTAAATATAAAAATTATCTTAAATTATTAAACGTAAAATCATAATCGTTAATTTTTTTTTTATACCCACCCTAAAAAAACTTAAAATGTGATATGCAAGGCCTCTTAAGGTTTGTATTTCAAGAAATTTGAGGAAGAAAAAAGAAACAACAATATTTTGATAGTTTGTTAGTGTATGTGTGTTTTTAAAATTGAATTGAATTATATTGGTTGTTTATGATGAATAAATTCCCTTTTTGTTTCTAACTTCCTTATTTTTATTTGTTTATTTTTCGTTATAGCTTTAAGGTTTTCTAATGAATAAGTTTGGCTAAATAAGATTTAATTAGTGATATCTCCAAAAATAATCAAAAATCAGTCAACACTATTACGTACATAACCAATTATATTACGTACGTGCCTCTAACTAGTTCTTTTAAAAGAGTTTTACAGAACTAAATTTGTTAACTTAAACTCAACAATAAAGCAACAAATAAAACTAAAGTATTCAAAATATTTATTTTGCAATCAAATAACAATACAAAAATGTTTTAACCGATTACTTAAATATAACCCGTCTTGCAGTTTTCGAGACAAAAATATCAATCAATTTTGTATAGTCGAGTTGTTCAACCATTTCTTTTTCAATGAATAACATGGTCAATCCATTCAATTTTGCTGTAACATAATTGAACGAAGATAAGTTTTGATCAATTTCAACTTGGAGATGCTTCTTTCTACTGATGCAACTGTAATTGGTACAGTGAGCAAAATCTTGTAAGCAATGTTAGCATTTGAAAAACAATCATTCATTTTCTTCAAGTAATTTAACACATCAATTACTCTTTTTGTTTCTCTAGGTAAATAACACTTCAAAACTAAAAACTTCGTACATAAGTCATCACCAATAATGTCTAAATGTCCATTATGATTCAAATACTACTCAAGATTCATACACGATTTCGACAAGCTATCAAAATGCATACTCTTTAAATTGTTCAAAACGAGTTTAAAGTGAAGATTGAGCTTGATCAATTATAAAGAGAAAGTAATCAACTTTAAAAGATTCTTCAGCTAATTATTTTATATCTTCACTACCACTTTCATCGAAATGCCTCTTTTTTCTCTAAAAAAAATAACTTCAATTCCCATTTCAGTTGCCATTTGTTTAGCTTCATCCATGGCACTAGCAAATCTAGATTCTCTATAATTTCCGAGAAACAAAATAAGCGCTTCTAAAAGCTTGATGGCTTCATCAATATCCATATTTTCGGCTTGAAAAAATTTAGTCATGGTATTGATAGCATACAACAACTTATACCCAATGATCATCCCAAGCAAGAACTCAAAATTCTCAAGTTCATATGTTGTTATGGATTCAGCTTCACTCTTCGTTTTAGCATCTTCAACAATGTTTGTCAGGTCAAGTAAAATGTCTCTTATTCGTACACATTGCTCCTTTATTGGCTTCACACTTTCCACATGATTTTTCCTAAGTGTTTGTGACAATGGCTTAAGTGTCAGACCTTCAACCTTATCTTTAAAAATTTTCCATCGTTTGGGAGAAGAAGATAACACTGCGTAGATACGTTGTATTACTCCAAAGAAGGACATAGCTTTAGAACAACAACTTGTCATATCACATATTGCTAGATTAAGGCCATGACAACCACATGGAGTATAGAAAGCTCTATGATTAATTTCAAGTAACATTTTTTGTACACATCTATGTCTCCCGCTCATGTTAGCTCCATTGTCATACCCTTAACCTCTTCTATTATCAATATCAAGCTCAAGATACGTTAATACATTTTTAAGCTCAGTGAAAAGTCCAAATCCTTATATATCATCCACCTTCAACAATCCAATATTCTTGTACCATCGATGAGTATGTTGAATCGTCCACGCATCGTATTACTAGAGACATTTTCTCTTCATTACTCACATCTTGAAATACTAATTTCTTGTCAGACTTTTGTGAATTCTGTAAAAGTACGATAATCAAAATTTGGTATTCGAAGAAAAATAATGTTTCAACCAGCTACGATTTCACGATTTTTTTGAAGCAATGAAATATTAGGAAACTTAAAAGCTATATAACATTGACATAGTAAATCATCCAAAAAGAAGTGCAGATCAAGAGAAAACCTTTATACCCAACAATAAGAACCGATATTAAGCCATTATAAGTTACTTGGACCTGTAATTGAAAGGAATTCCTGCACTTTGTCTCACTGCCCTCTTCCCAACTTGTTCTGCCATGCAAATAATGTCTCAAATTAATCAATTTTATATCATCGAGAGAAGAGAAAAAAAAGTTCTTTTTTACTCAGTTCAGGTATATCTTTGCCCAAACGAGTAGTAAAACATCTAATTTCAATGATAAACAATTAAAGAATGATGAATGTGAATACTATTGATAGCAGAAAAGAATCTTTAGCTGGGATTTTAACTATTAGAAACTTTAATAGATGGAGTTTTTGATGTATGCCAAAAATTCATCCCCTAAATTAGAAATTTAGAACCGAACTGAGAAGTGAGAACTTAGAACTTACTTGTATAAATAGGCTGCAATGCCAAGAATAATGCACGGTAGAATGACGCCCACGGCGGACGGAGGAAACTCAGGCGGAGCAGTGGAGGAAACAGCACAGGGAAGTGAAGAACTCCAACAATATTTTACAACTAGCAAGATCGTCTCACGAGAAAAAAGGGTATTTTATATTTTTAGTTCTACCACTATATTACATTACACATCACATCTGTATTTATATGTTAGATCACATATATGGTTAGTTGCACCCTAACCATAGTTACTTTTTATTTCTCCAAAAAAAAAAAAAAAAAATCTGTTCACAGACCAGTCAACACATAGAAGTTTTGAACCCATGCCTGAACCCATGCTTCACAATAGAGAATGTATGGTTAAAAAAATGAAAAGTTATTGATGTAGTGAAAAATATTATTTTATTGAAGAATGTGTGGTTGAAAATGAGTAGAAGAATGAGAATGAAAATTTTAATGTAGCTAAAACAGTGGATAATTTATCTATTATATTAACTATTAGAGCATCTTTAAATTTAAAGAGTAAAAATTTCTATATACTCAAATCATGCTTTCCATTTTTGTTGTTTTGTTGAAATCGGTTAAGTACAAAATTATGAAAAGTGACTTTCGTGTCAACTTTGATCAAATATTCGGATATGATCCGATAATCAAATTATGAAAATAAATAAACTAACTTGTTCTACTCGTCGAGTAGATCGTCGTGCTATATTTGAAATTTCCAAACCAGTTCCAAGTGAATGAGAAATTACGGTCTAAAATTGGAAGAAAAAGAGAGGAAATTGGCTGGAAATCAACTCCATCACGAACCTAGTGTTAGGGCTAGCAAGCAGTCACTCAAGCGATAGGCTAGCAACGGAGTCTCTGCTACTGACGCTCGAGCTACACAAGGACGACGGGCTAACAACAGTAAATGTCGCGACCCTTGGCAAAGGTTGTTGAGTTTGATGCGCAACACTTCACTCATAACATTTCATTCTCTTTAAATTAGACCCTTAGAACGTCTATTTGTTCATCCCAATGATATGCAATCATATCATGACATTAAATTCATTCTTTTTTAGTCAAAATTCTGTATAAAATTGTTTTTTCATTCTTCATTTGAAGGAGTACAAAAATCAATTTGTTTGGTTCTTTGTTCTTGTATTTTGAAGTGTTACTAACACAAGAAGTTTGTCTTTGTATCTTGGGAATCGATTGCCATCATCCGTAGACACCATTGCGGGGCAAATTCGACTTAAGGACAAAAAACTCAACTCTTGCCTCGACTTTGCAGACACTTCGTTTGACGTTACATTCTTTTATTTGGAGTTTTTACTCGTATCCTTACTGTTACTCTGTCCAATTTATTTTTGATAAGATTGGTAAGTTGTTTTAAATTCATCACTCAAATCCATCATATATTTTTTCCAACAATTTTGACTCTTCATTTTGCATTTTTCAAAAATATTTATTAATTTCTCGTTACCTTTCATTTTTTTTTTTTTTAATATTTCATGGCCAATAATTTGAAAAATGGAGTTAGAAATATGTTGCTTATTAAATGAAATCATCATAAAGTAAGAATAAAAATTGTGTTTGGCTTCAACAAGTTAAAATACGGAATCTCTTTAAACTTATTTTTAATCATTGACTCTATAAAATAAATAACATCTAGAGTTTATTGAAAATGTTACTTTCAGATTGCTATAGCGGAATGTTTTTAGGGTTATTCAATATTTACGTTCAAATTTCAATCCAACCCCGTGCACTTAATTTTCTTTATGGCATTGCTGCAGGTTTTACTCCAAGGAAAAGGAAATCAAGTGGTTCAAAAGTGTTTTGTGTTCGATTCTCAATGCCTATATGTCTCCATCGGGATCATCCACCACATGTGATTTGGGATGAAGTGATAAAGTCAAATACATGTATAGATATGAAACTCACTTGATTGATCTTATCAGTTAATGTCATTATGGGTGAGTATGTGTTGGATTTGATCGATTTTTGCCTCAATTCAAATCTAACTCAATATGATCGGTTTGATCATAATTTAATCCAATCCAACCCGTGTAAAAGTTGAAACCCAACACAATCAAGTATCGGTCAGATTGGGTTAGTCGGTTTATGACAACTTGTCAACAAAGATTAAAGTATGCGTCAGATTGGTCCGTTTGATAGGTAGGAAAAAAGGTGGAAAATGAAAATGTTTTCTAACTTTTGTCAATTAAGGGTGTTTGATAGCGTTTCTTTTCCTGGCAAAATGTTTTCCACATTTTTCTAGGTACAATCATTTGATGCACAAAAACTTGATTTTGTTTTCTCACCTTTTTTTTAGCAATGGCAACCAATTCTATCAACTATTATAAAAAGAATTTTCATTTTTGTTGACAATTTCTATTTAAAACAAAGTCAAACGTATATGGTAATTTTTTCTAATTGTTAAAATTTTTTTTTTTTACTTTTTGGTAATTAGAACAAATTCTAGACGTATTGGTAGAAAAATTATCACTTTAATGGACAATTTTTATAAAAAACGAAGCTAAACGGACACCAAATTTTCAACATTTTCCAAGTAGAAAATTATACCAATCAAACACAATTAATTACAATTTCCAGCAAAACAAATTATAGGCAATTCAATTCCCAATAAAATATTTTCTTTTCACCCATTTTCCACATTTGCAATCAAACGGAAATGTCATTATGGGTGGGTATGGGTTGGATTGGATCGATTTTTGCTTCAATTCAAATCTAACTCAATATAATCGGTTTGATCATAATTTAATCCAATCCAACCCGTGTAAAAGTTGAAACCCAACACAATCAAGTATCGGTCAGATTGGGTTAGTCGGTTTAGAACAACTCGTCAACAAAGATTAAAGTATGCGGGTCGGTTGAACGGATTTACAATTGACTTATGACTTATATAATATTAGGTCTCTATAATTGTAATAACCAAAAAATCTGAACTATTTTAGCACTTTATGCCCGAAAATGTTACATGGACAGATTGCTATTAAATTATATAAGGCCAAGAATTATTTTTGGCAATTAAAATATTTTTGTGTTGAATGTGTATTTGTTTATACTATTTTTCGTAAAATGCATTATATCTAAGTCTTATAATATTATTCTACGAGTTTCCATGTCATGTATCATATTTAAGACTTCTCGTGTATCCTATTTGCGTATATAGAACCCAATTAATTAGTAGTATAAAATTTGTGTATCATTTCCCCAAAATTTTCAACCATTGCACAAAATTTTCCCAACAAGAACTGACATTTTAATTTAGACTTTTATGAATATTTTAGCTTTGGAGGTTGTGTGAAGAAACATAGCGACTTAATTTCGTCCAAATAATATTATAACACTTGTAAAGTTCATAAATATAGTCGGGTTGGGTTGTGCGGATTTATTTGATTTTCATGAGTTAACTCATAACTCGACTCAACCCGATCCATCTACACAATCAACACATCAAACCCGTGTAAAAAATAAATAAATAAAATAAATCGACCCAATCCGATCGGATTGGTTCAGTTTGAGCGGGTTTAGAGGGATCGATTGAGTTTTGTCCACCCCTAAATATCACATTCCATAAAGATGATCTCCAGTGAATACATATAACATTACTCTTTATGAATATTTTTAGACAAAGTTGTTCTAAAATTTGTGACGTAAAAGAATTTTCGATTCTAAATTTATTATGAATATAAGAGGTATAAAGTATATATTACCTACCAAACACTCTAGGAGATGAAAAAGAAAAAGAAAAGAAAAATAGACAGTAAAATTTCAAAAAAAGACAAACAAATTATCTTTGATTGACATTTGAGTCATTTTATAAAAGATTTGTGCGTGCTCTTTTATGTACTGTGACTTGGCGTGGCTCTTGTCATTGAATGATATCTGATTGTAATGAAAACCTATGTTAGATTGTCCCATGAAAAAAAAATTCCAGTCATAAAGATTCGTACTTTTTATGAAATTAAGACACCAAGGGTATATATTTGTTCACCTGTCATCAGATGTTGTAAAAGGTAATAAGAAAACTATGAGTGTGTTCCTCCAGAAATCAATATACATTATTGAGCCCCATTATTTCAAATCCTGTTCACATTTTTAGCAACTAGCAAGCATCTTCCGATTTTTATTTATTTATTGGGTTGGGGGGGGGGGGGGGGGTGTATGGCATGGCATGGCATGGCATATTGAATCACAATACAAGTTCTGCCTTAGCCAATTACAGGGGGACACCTATCCCTATATTGACCCTGTGCAATTTTCCATGTACGTGGGGAATTTTCCATATCATATTAGGTTTGATAATGCTATTACAAGGCGGCAGATTTTAAATCTAAGTAAAACAATAGCTCTACGTAGATACAGTTTACGATTGAGATACTTTTTTAGATTATAGGAATAGGAACGGAACTTGAACTGCAATAGAGATAAATAGGCTAAAAACAAGAACGGGCGATCAAAAAAAGATCAAAAATTAATTCGAACCATTGATTTTACGATGTATCCTTTGGACGAATTTATTCACTTCTGTGGTACGAAAAACAGAAAAGGAATTTAGAGAGAGAGAGAGAGAGGAGATTCGAAGCAAAATTAGGTTTAAAATTGTCAAGTTACATAGACAATGTTCTACATTAATTTATGGCACCACGAAAGAGATTTTAACTTTTATTCTTCTTTAATCATACTCAAAGTCGTCAGTCCAATATATCAAACATCTAATATTACAAGAAACATGGAAGAAGGTTCAACCAAAAGCAAATGAAAATAAGACAAGACTCAATTGTTTAATTTTCCATAACAGAACAAAGCTCAATAGGGCCATAATCAAGCAACTCCTCAATCATCTGCTCTATATGATCATCTTCAAGTGCCTTAAGTTCTTGTCCACTCCCCATTGGAACTTTCTCTTTATAAATGCAGTCTTCTCTGTTAGTACATGAAGATTGTTCTGCTGCATTTAGTTGTTTCATAGGTTGTTTCTTGGCCATTTTGAGTGATGCCATTTGACATTTTTGTAGTTTTGCCATCAATGTAGCTGAAAGAAGCTTGGCCGATGATGTTTGAGGCTCATTGGGGTCGTACGAAAAGTTTGTTCGTGCTCTTGGCCCGCACATGATCCTTGCAGCCTCATCGTAGGCTCTTGCTGCATCCTCTGCCGTTTCGAACGTTCCCAGCCATACTCTAGTCTTCCTACACGCATAAACAACTGTATTAAGTCATGTCCACTTGTCGCTACAGATCTTTTACTGTATTTTTTCTCGAACCTCTTTTTCTTATTTCGAAGGAAAACGTTCCCTTAGATCTCTTTATATAAGATAATGAAGGAAACAAAGGTGATCTAATACAAAATCTACAATCCGTGACGAGTGCAGTAGTACTCGAGCCTTCAAATATCGTTTCACTCACGACTTTCACTAGCAAAAGCTAAAAAGAAATGTTCACAACATCAAATGCACTGATTTAGACAATTGTATGTAAATTGAAAGTAGAATTTAGGAAGAGAGAATTTACAATAACGGATGGCGAATTTCGGACACCCACGAGCCCCACTGACGCTGGCGGACGCCCCGGTATCGTTGCTGCGGTCTAGCCATGGCTAGATAAGTAGAGCAGAAAGTTTAGAGAGCAAAAAATGTTAAGTGTTTGTGATATGTGTCTGGGAGAGAATGAGAGTGGCAACAGAGATTGTGAGGACTGGAATGAAAAGGGTTGAGGGGTTTTTGTAAGCAATCTTTGCGGCCTTCAGCTGTGGGATTGGGTCCACGTGATGGCGTGACCTTCTATTCTTGAGTTTCTTTCCTTCCCAATGAAAGTGAAAAAAATTTAGAAAAAAATGTAAAAAAATAAAATAAAAAATGAGTTTTTAGATAAAGTAATTCAACGTAGTACCTTAGAATGCAAATGTCTCTATTCGACATCATTCATTTATAAAACTACCCTTGTGACGTACCTTTAATGAAAAAATGAATTTGACTAACATCAATTTAAGAGATAAAGAATCAAGACCAATATAAGTGCTTATTTCATGATCATGATGATATTCATAGAAAATAGATTAATTCAAATAGTTTAATCTTAAGATCAAAGAATCTTAACTTCCAAGTTTCAATAGGGTGAGGTGGTGGGGAGTATGGCATATATTTTTTTTATACGTATAGGCTATAGAAGAGTTAAGAAGCTTGAATTTATTGTAGTGCAACAGAAAAGTAGACAAACATACATGGCTGATCACATCGCATTTACTAAACATAGGAAACCTGCCCACATGCCACAGCTGCAACATCAAGATTCTTAAAGGATCTTTAACGAAACTATGAATTGCACTAAAAAGTGTGTCATATCACCTCAGAATATTTACATGACAAGTAACAGTTGAGGTTATTTAGCTATGGATGATGTGCCAAATTGGAGATATTCTTCCCATTCCCCACGTTGAACTCCGACTTAGGAGGTTTCGACTTCAACCTCAGCATCGTTCTCTCTTTCTTATTCTTCTATTGAAAGTTACACATGCCGGTCCCTAACCAATATTTCTCGTAACAAATTGTTCTTTAACTTTTCAAATTAAGCAAGTTGGTCTCTTATCTTCCGCTATAATTTCATAATTAGTCCTTACTGATGTAAATGGTCTAAATCTCTTTTAAATAGGACACATCCATCAGTATCAATTTCATGAAGTTAGATTTTGCATCTTGACTTGGACTAAGGGTGACACTGGGCTGGACAAGTGGCCAAGTGGGTTGGTATTAAAATACTATCTCCATCCATCAAAAAATTTCGAGAGGTAGGGCGAGGACGGGGCGGGACGGAGATTAAGGTATCTCATTTACCACAACATTTAATTATATATTTCTTAATGTTATTATTGTGCCAAACTTGTTCATTTTTAAAAGATGGAAGACCAGTGGTGCAATTTTTCCCCATTATATAATGAATGCATGCTCACACATGGGGGGATTGTAGGGTTGTAGCTGCTATTTTTGACCGGTGATCCTATACTAGATTGCGCAATCCAAGAAAGCAACAAATGTGTTTGACATGAATTATCTGCATTAATTTCTCTTCCCTTAGGTCACTCCGCGTGCATTTACCACTTAAATTGATAAAGTTGTCACTCGTGACAATGATGGCTCTATGGCCCACTTTGATTCATAAGTAGCGTAAATTAAGTATCCTTAACTCAATCAAATATTTCATAGTCAATTACAAACATGTTAAAATTACATGCTGAGTTTCAAATTTTGCAAGTAACATTCTAACTCGAAAACTGATGATCGTACCTATCTCATTATAGGCATCCTACCCCCCTTCTCATTTATAAACATCGAGTAGACGTACGCTCTACCTAAACAAAACTCTCTAAATCTAACGAAACTTTCCGTAAATTGCCTTATTTGATCTCTGAAACTTCGTTAAGTTACAATCGTAAGCCATCGCAGTCATCTTATCTTCGATCATCAATAGTGATTTTCCATGTGAAACAATCGTTAACAGTATTCACTAATTTGATATTAGTTTATACTTGACGTATCGAATCTAATAACCTCGACCATAATAGAACTGCTTATGTTTGACAATAATTTAAACTTTACTTTTATTAATGTCTCAAATTTCCAAATTGTGCAAAGTTCAATTAATGTAATCCTCATTCTCAACTCAATAATTTTTGTTTAGTCTTGGAATTGATTATTATTGGTCTCAAAACATTCTAAAATTGGATTTTGTGATTAAGACAGATTAAGTTTTCGTTTTTCAACAATTTGCATATAAAATTATTTTCATAGCTCTGACAATGAAATTAAGCATGATAAGATTTTGAATAGGCTTATTTACGAATTTATAAGGATGGCTGTGTAATCAAATTTGGCATCATTCAAGAAAGTTGATTATTTCCAACCTGGCTAGTTGATTTATTAGGAAATTTTGTTTGTACAATTTATAGGAGTGAGTGTACACACGTTTATAATGCTTTGTTATCACTGTGAATCGAGAGAAACTCCAAATGCAAAAATGTATGCTTTTTGTGATAGAAATTCAGAAAAGGATTATCGATTCAATCCATATACTCAAACAAATCATTTTCTCATGTATAATCTTTAAAAACATACTACATGTTGAAATCAATGAGAATAACAAAATAAAAGCGGAAGCGTACCTTGATTCATAGATTTCTGATTGTTTGCCGGAAGGGTTAAATCTTCCAATTGATTTGTGATCTTCTCCTCAATTTCATTCTTTGTTGATGAGGATGCAAAGAATCTCAAGAACACCAACAATTGGGGACCATTACCCCTATAATAGAAATGAGATAATGAATGTCATTATCTTTCATTTGTTTCAAATCAGTCTCTCATCAATTTGAAACAAATATTCAATCTCTACACTTTAATTCCATAAAACTTAATACTCATTAGTCAAAATTCATTTTTAGTGGATCACTTTAATTGACTAATAAATTTTAAATAATAGCACCACACATTTTAATATGTTATGTGTGGCCCCAATTATGTTATAATTTTCCAACGATTTGTCGTAAACGTATGTAAAAAATGAGGGTTTAGAAGATTTTTTGTAATCTCAAATAAAGAGCGTTCATATTTGGAGAATGGGAGTAGTTCGAGACTTATCCTAAATTTATCCAAATTTTTGTTATAGAGTATCATTGGACTTTCACGAAAATATATCATGCTGAAATATACGAAAAATCGAGTTTGAAGCAAACTTTGCTTCAGAGTCCTGAGAAATATGTATCACATGATGAACTAATAGTGATTTCTGGTTTGAAAGGTTTTCGTCGTTGATGACTAGTTATCTAACTATTATAAAATTTTCGTAAAAGTTTTTTATTTATCGTATATAAATTTAATAGTTGAATACTTAGGTTAAAAATCAATGCTATAGTTTTTTACGTGAAAACGTCGAGTCAAACATAATGTTTGTCCGAGACATGATAAGGTATATGGTGGGCCATAAGTCAATGATTTCACTAAACCAGATTAATTGATCCTAGATTTAGGGTTAATAAGCAATTAAAAAACATGGTTAGATGTTGACTAGCCTATATTAAAAGTGGCGGCTGAAATTATGAGGAGCAATAGTACATGCACTCGCCTTAAGTATTGTCGCTAACCTGTTGGTGATGTACACGTACCCAAATCATGGGATTTGCATCATTCTCCATCTTAATTGCTTGTTTGGTACTCCATTCGTCCCAATTATATCGACTTCTTTCGTTTTTCACACCGATTAAGAAAGTTTCTTTAATGTCATTGCAAAATTAATTTTTGACAAAATCTTTCCTAATTTACCCTTATTTAATTTCCAGTATATAAATGAAATTAATAAAGAATTTGAAGAAGAAGAAATGAGAGTTGTTTCATATTTCTAAGGAGTAAGAAATGTGTGTATCTGGATAATTTCAACCTGATCGGTTCACCCCGACTGCTCCAGCTCGCCTCCGTGTCTCCGTCCCTGTTCGACTTCAAGCACTAGACGGCAGTAGGTGCCTACTGCATACACAGTGCTGTTCAATTGATTTGGAAATTGGTTACCAAACTTCCTTCCCAATATTGTTGTCCGCATGCTTGTGAGTTATTGCCTCTTTTGGAGTTAATTACCCCAATAGTCACTGGATTTTGGCCAAAGTTTCCACCAGGTCATTTAACTTTAAAAACTACGTGGTTAGTCACTGAACATTCGAAAAATCACCTCATTGGTCACTGAACTTTAAAAATCACCTCATTGGTCACTAAACTTTGCAAAACGTTTCTCAGATGGTCACTGAACCCAGTGACTATTTGGAAAACTTTTTGCAAAGTTCGGCACCTCCGTAGAAATCTTTTGTCACTTGGTGGAAACTTTCGGTAAAGTTCAGTGACTATTGAGGTAATTAACCCCCTTTTTTGTCACTGTAATTTGTAATTTTGTGAAGTTTGAATTACATAGGTTCTGAACGGAATATTGCCTTGTGAATTGGTACGTGAATTGTCTTGTGATTGAGGTTTCGAGTCTTGCTAGTTATTATGATAGGATTACGTGTGTTTTTAATGAGCTTAAGAGAAAGGGGTTTTTAATGAATTCAGTTGCTGCTAATTCTTTGATTAGAAGCTTTGGAAGTGTTGGGATGGTGGAATAGTTATTGTGGGTGTGGAAAATGAGATATACTTACAACTTTTTGATGAATGCCTTGGTGAGTTCTGAATTTGTGGAATCAACGGAGTGGGTTTTTGAAGTCGTGGAAAATGGTAAAATCAAGGCCGATATTTTCACATATAACACAATTATTAACATATGTATCAATCTTATCAGGGTTTGCATTCTTCAGACCCATATGATATCCTGGAATCTCTCCATAGCTTTCTTAATCTTTCCTGTCTCACAGTACTCAATTTTTTATGACTTTTAGAGACTTTTAAGTAGAAAGTATTAAAATAAAATTTCAAAATTTGTTTCTCATTAATCACAAGATTTTGGGAGACTTTTCACAAAAGAGAAAAAAAAAAAAAAAAAATTTATATCCCCCTTCTACAAACATTAGAGTTATGATTAAAATTTGTATTTTTTTTTCTATTAATTTTATTAGTTTCTATTTTTCTTTCACCTCCTTATAGTTTATTTCTATTTTCGATAAAAAAAAAAAATTTAATTATATTCTTATAACTTTTTTTTCATTCATTTTTTTTTTAAAAATATCTACTTTTAATTAAATTATAAAATTTTATAAAGACTAATGTATAATTAAATTTTTATGTATTTATATTAATAATATTGAATATTAAATTTATTTATATATATATTATTACTATTATTTAATTAATTAAAATCTTAATTTTTTATTTTTTTTTAAAATACTTTTTCCGTGCCATTTATATATGCTCACTTTTCTTATTTTCTTACACCAATTATATAGTTTTGTTTCTTTATTAAAAACTAGGTATAAGCAACGTGCAATGCACGTTTGCTTCGTTTATATATACTTTTTTTGGTTCATTAAATAATTAATGATGTAATGTTTATGTAATTGATAAATAATTACACATTGTGATATATTAATTTTAATTTGAATAATGTTAAATTCTAAATTAAAATGTATAAGTTTGTGTTTCGTACTATTATATTATATTAAATTTTGCATTTAATCACGAACATTTTGTACATAATAAAATAATAGATAACATTATAATACAAAACAAAATAAATAAATATTTTTTCTTCATTGAGTTCAATGTACCTTACCAAATAAATTATTAGCATTTTTAAATTGATAATCTCCATATTCATTTTGTTTTTTTAGTTTCATTTTTTCCTAGTGACTAAAATGTAGTAGTACAAAAATTCTTGCATTTCCCATTCATTTATTAATAATGTTCTAAAAGGCGTAATGCGTTGCGAGACATCGATGTTGAGAATCAAGAATCACAAGTTTAGACGTGTCAATGCGAAGAATAAACGTCATAATGCGTTTTGTATTTTTAATATTATTTTAATTATTTTTAAGACAGAAAATATATTTTTATTTTAAAAAATAGTTTTTTTTATATTATAAAAAAATAGATTTTTTACTATATCATAAAATTATTTAATATTTAAAAATAATACTTACTAAGCATTTAATATAATACTATAATATTGCTAGTTAGTGTTAGAAAAATTTTAATTTTTTTTAATTAATTAAGGAACTAAACATGAGCATTAATAATAGGATTTATACGAAAAGTCTGCGAATTTGATAATTTCAATATCTGGAAATGAAGATGAAGAGTTTTGGTTCACAATCGAGAACGATTCCGACGTGAAATCCGTGGGAATTCAACTGGGGTTGAACCGAGTGCAATAAATACATAAAAATAATTCAAAGTAAATATATTTTTACTAATTAGATTCATTATCCTACAATTAGTCTCAACACTAAAAATTAAAAATAAATATGTTAAAATAGTTACTTTGTTAAATTAAAATATTTTAAACTTATAGAAAATAATATCTAATATTAATATATTAATAATCAAGTGCAATTTAAGTTAAATTTGAAAATTAAATATATGAAAGAATGAAAGTGAATATTACAATTTAATTAGTTGTAATTCAAAATTTAATTAGTCAATTAGACATACATTTAAAAATGATTTTGATGAGCATTTTAACATTTTTTTTTGTCACTATCCCACATTCGAAGTTTATAAAACTATTAGAGTTAAGAGCATATATAAAATACACAATCCCACATTAGAAGTTTATGAAACCATTGGAGAGAAGTGTATCTATAAAATGAGCATGACATCCAATACTTCTCTATGTGCCTTAGAATTGTAAATTTTGACATAATGTAGTTAAAAAATTTTAAACTAAAACTAAAGGTGAAAATAGATTTTCCGTTAAAACAACAAATTCCGTTAAAACAAGAATTTCCGTTTCATAAGCACTTTATATATATAGAAAATATTTTGTTTTGTTCATTTACTAATATACTCTTATTTCTTTACTACTTCCAACAATAATTTACTACTAGTTATTGATAATTAAATAGGACAAATTAGGAAAGTTTTTGCAAAAGTTATTTTTCCAATAACATTAAATAAGATTTCTTAATCCGTGTAAAAACAAACAAGCCTATATAAATATGACGGATTGAATATTTTTTTTTATTATATGGTGGAAAAATGAGGGAGAACAGGAATTGTGAGAAGTGAAAATCATCACCTCGTATGTGATAATTTCACAATATTATACTAGATCCACGTAAATTTTATCTCAAATGAAAATTTTCAAAAGTATTTTGATTCCACAAAAGTTTCTAAAATGTTTAAAATGAAAGTTTATAAATCTTTCGTCCAAATTTCTAAAAAATTCACAAAATTCAAGGAAGTCATCACTTAAAAAAATTTCATCGAAGTTTTCAAAAATCCCAAATTGCCCTTGAGTTTGTTTGGGAAAATTGCCCTAGTTTGTGAAAATTTCAAAATTGCCCTCGTAAATCCCCTAGCGGCCAGCCCTTTCTCTCCAGAAAAAAAGGAGAATAAAAAAAAATAAAAAATAAAACGAAAGAAAAGGCTCACGAGCGACGAATAAAGCTTCGTACGGTCAGAGCTCTCTGTATTGAAGATTTATTATTATTTTTTTCTAATTGAGTTCTGTAGATTTTATAATTTTTTGATTATTGAAATAAAAGATGCCCCGGACTTCATCGAAGAAAGGGTCCACAAATTCAACCGCGGCATACAATTCATCAACTATGGATCTGTTTCGAGCTGGTGATTATATCTTTCATTTTCGATTTATTACTGCGTGTTTTATGATTCTTTCGGCGCTTCAATCTTAAATTCTTTTATGTTTTATTTATTCTGAACTGAATTTTGTGGTTTTAAGCACTTTTGAAGAGTTCCGTTTCGATTTCTCGTCTATGAATATATGTTGGAGGAAAATTTAATTAAAAATACCTTTTTTCTAGTGAAGTGAATTAAACAAAATTAAATGGACAAATTTGTGAATCCACACACATTTATTTCATGCTCTGGAATTGGAATTGCTATCAAAACTAGTGTTGTGAAGTTTGATTGATCGCTTGAATTATTTTTGTGGATCATGCTTTGTCAGAGATGCTGGGATCGTTGGACGTTTAGGAGAAGTAAATCAATTTTACATATATTTCGGCTTTAATATTTTAATTGGTAGTTAGCTTCTCTTGTTTCCAATTGATCTTCATGGTGTTTTTAGTTATTTGACAGGAAAGAACTAAATGCAGTAAGTCGAGAATATATAAATTCGTGGAATTAGTGATCTGTATGTATTTCTTGCGCAAAACTGGGGCCTTGGGAAGGATTACAGTAGAGAACTTAAATCAAATCCAAGTAAAATTTATGTTTAATTCCAATTCCTTGAATCCAATTCCAAGGTACCTTATGTAGTGTGAGTGTGTTTGGATACCAGTGGAGGTGATCACTGGGGCAGAAGTTTCAATTTGTAATAAGATTGGTTGTGCAGTGACAAATTCTAATGAGATGGTTAATGAACTTAAGAAATAATGTTCCTTTCGGTATATATTTATCCAGAGCAAAAGAATTAGATTAAACTTATAGCATCTGAAAAAGATGTGCATGCACAGATTACTTCTTTTGCAATCGAGTTTGTAACACAACAACTACTAGATAAAACATGTGCCATAATCTGATAATTTTAGTAATTAATAATAATTCTACTTAAACTGAGAAGTTTCTATTTTGTTTCATTATTTTGTATTTTCTTCTAAATAGATTAGCTGTTACTGAATCTGCGGTGCCTTTTGTTTTCTTACAGCTTCTGGTAAAGCTGCATCCAAAGAGCTGGAACGTATTGATCAATTATTCTATTCATATGCAAACAATTCCTCTGATATGATCGAGTAAGTTTCTTCCATTTGGATTAATGGTTTATCTTATTGAAAGTGCTATCTAAATTACAGTTTGCTTATGGTTTGAAGTGAAATTCATGGTTCCTTAGCCTAGTACGCTTTGATTTTTCTATTTAAAATTTTTAAGGAAATGGGGATTCAGTCTTTGTTCTTCTTGTAAGTGGTATGCCTTAGGTCCAATTGACTTTAGAATATAATAGCTATCATTTGATTGACGCATTTTATTTATGGTAGATCTATTATTTAATTGAATTATTATTCTGATAAATTAAATCAATCGAGTTCGATGATTCAAGTTTTGATAACTTGTTAATCACAAAGAGTTGTGATTGTGAGATACAAGTTATATATGACTAAATCTTAAAAAATCTATGATCGCAATTATTAACGAAATACGAATATCGTTATTGCGGTAGATCAGCATGTGTAGCATTTCTCACTTATGAAGTGAGTAGTTGATCTCACAAGCTAAAACGTAGCGACATTTATACGGATGTGTAGATTGGAGACCCCGTTATAGAGATTCCACATTGATAATTATCTCAGTGTTGGTGGTTAATCACTAACGCTCAATAGTGAAATTGATTTTTTGACTTGAGGATGAGGGTCGTCATATTTTGGTAGTGGCTCGGGCTCGGCCTGGAAAAAGCTCGAGCGGGCTCGGCTTGGGCTCGGTTACACCGAGCCGAGGCCCGGGCGGCGAGCCTGCCAATTAAAAAAAAATTTAAAAATTTAAAAAAATTTTTTTTTAAAGGAAAGCTGCCTTGCGCAGGCAGCAAAGGCTGCCTACAACCTTTATATTTATTAAAAAAAATAAAAAAAACCCGAGTCGGCTCGGCTCGTTGAGGCTCGGGTCTAAAGCTCGGGCCGAGCCTCATGGCCGGGCTTTGCTCGGCTTGGGTCCAAAAAAGCTCGAGCCGAGCCCGAGTTTTTTTTTCGGCTCGACTCATTGGCATAGTTATATTTTGGTAATATTGGATGTTGCTCTGTCAATAATCGCTAATACATCGTTCGGGTATTACTAGAATCACATGATGGTTGTAAATGATCAATAGAGAATTTGCCATTCTTAGATAGTGAGAGATTATGACCTGCATTTCATCCGCTTAAGTTGATATCGAAATCCTTGGCTAGGTGAGTTCATAAGTTAAAAAGTGTTTTGACGATAATTAACTTAAGAGGGAGGCGGAAGATATGATCAATTAAATCGAGATTGACACATCTCCATATCTCGTAACTCATCGAGTTATATTGACAAAGAAATTATAGTTTAACGATAATTGAACAAGTCTGGTTTTGTCACACAGCGTGACATTTTTCATCACATTTATTGTTCGGCATATTGTTAGATGTCAATCGGGGACGACGAATATGAATTAATTAATCTAGGTGAATTAATGATAAATTAAAACTTGTTTTGATTAGATCAAAATAATTATTCATGTCGTCTGATATCGTGATCAAGAATTTAATGGATCTCTTTTTTTCTCTTGTTAGTCATATTGGAAGTTTCAAATTGAAGCTAGGAACCTATTCCTTTATTTCCCTCATCACACAAAATTGTCCTTTAGTGTAAACCATATATAAGAATTCATCATATTTAGTATGCAACCTTTCATCTAGTAAGCATATTGAAAGTTTAAATTTATCGAATATATTAGGCCTAAATGCGGAATTAAATCAATTAAAAGCAACAAGTCACTTATTAATTGTTTCTAGATGATTAAAGTAATTAATTCAATTATTTCCTATGGTTAAACAATCTCAAACATTCAGATCAAAGCAGCAAATAAATAAATAACACCAACTATGATCATAGAGGAAAATCTCTTAACATAAAAAACCTCCGGACAGTTTGCCAGTAAAATCCACTAAAAAAGTTAACTTACAATTAGTCCAAACATTGATACACCTTAGCTGACTCTGGCTACCTAATTTGTAAATCACCAAGGATCTCCTTTGGTTTTGCATGACCGCACTTCTCATAACTCTAAGCCATTTTTCTCCCCGTGTGGATCAACAAGAATGAACATCGTCCTTGAGCCCCGGAACTCCAAGCTCCTCTTCCCAAAACTCCAGAACTCTAAACGCTTCTTGGAGAATGTAGGGTTTTTTGTTTTGGTGTTTGATCAAAGATTTTTTTGTGTTTTGATCTAAGGCTGAGGCAAGATAATATGGAAATATGTATTTGATCTTCAAGTATGTTCTCTTGACTTAATTCAAAGTTCAACCATTAACAAATAATGTTTGGGATGAATATATGAATCAATGAAACTTGGGGTTGAATAAAGAGATATTTGGGAATGTGTAATCGACCTTCAAATAATGATCTCTATAATGAAAATAATGATTAATCACACTTTGGGACGTTCCATGGCTTTTATATTTATAATAGAAGTGTTTTAGGTTGATTAGGATAGAAGAATAACAGTTTTATGCGAACTAGGGTTTCTGTCCATCAAACCGCCGCTCAAGCACCTAGTGGGCAGCCAGTGAACGATCCCTAAGCAGCGGTCAGTATTTTCATCATAATGTTCTCTTTCGATGTCCGATTGAGATGATTCAAAGTGCGTTGGAAAGCTTACTCAAAGGGCTACCCCTTTTTTTTATTTTTAGAAATAACATGTTTCAAATTTGAATGTTTTTGATATGGAAAATGCGTTCCAACTTGTGAGTGAGAATTTGGAGCGGAACTTGTGCAACACTTTGACACTCATTTGACTTCTAATTGCATTCTATTGATCATATTTGATCTTCTTGGACATCTTTGACTCCTCCAAAGATTATATTACAAACCCTTAACTATTTTGATTTTAATTACAACTCCATTGCTATAATTTTGTCTAAGAAATAGCCAATTACAAATAGAGACCTAACACCAATGAAGGGCAATTTTACGTATGATTAATAGTTTCCTAGCTCTAAGGTCCTGTCAACTCCCATGTTTGAGCCCTATTATTCCAAAACCCAGTATTATCAAACTCATTTTCAACCACACATTCCCCTAATAAAATAATTTGCACGTAAATCCAAAACTTTTGCCTACTTTTTAATCACACATCCTCCAAAAAAATCACTATTACAAAATCCATATTTTGTGAAAAATGGGGTTCAAACAAGGGCTTATAGGAAGCAGATTTTGTAAAATTCTTATTGTTTTCAAGCAATTGAAGTACAAATTTATAATCATTGAGATGTTGCAATCTTCATTTGCTTTAATGTGCTTGTAAGATGTGTTTTTTTATACTATGACCATAGTCATAAGTAATGGGTTGCTTTCTGAGGAATTAGTGAGATGTTTTACATTTTTCTTTCCCGCGTTCCTCATCTTTGCTTGTACGTGACTGATTAGTAATATATGTCAGAGCAGACCTGAAGGAATTGAGTCCCTTTGTTCAGATCTGGAAGTTGATCATACCAATGTCCGGATATTAATGCTTGCTTGGTGAGTTGCAATATTTTCTTAATGTTTTCTTTTCCATACTTCAAAATTTCAATTGACATTGATGATTATGGTTTTAGGAAAATGCAAGCTAAAAAACAAGGATATTTCACCCGGGTAAGAAAAGCTTTAGTATTCTCTTAAATGTATATTCACTACTAATGTTATTTGATTTAGCTCATGATTCTCTTGTTTCTTTCAATAGATTCGTGTGCTTAGGTTTAATTTATTAGCTTCAACTCCTGTTGTAATGTGCGTGTTTGTATTTTTTTATGCTTGTTGAATAAAGTGCAAGGATGTACCTCATACATGTAAATTACACCACCTGTATCACAAAGGGGAATATCTTAGTAAATTCTTCTATCTAAAAGTGACAGCACAAGGAAGTGTTCTTCTTTACCTGCCTAGAATTAAAATATTGGAAATCAAAAGTAGGCTCATTTGTTTGTATTCAAATACATGCATGCACACACGCACAGAATCTTAAGAACTTGCACATTGAAACATTTTTTAATTATAGCAATGATACTCCTCATCCTGTTACTTGCTCAGGAAGAGTGGCGAGCAGGCCTTAAAGCTTTGAAAGTAGACACAATAAGTAAAATCAAGAAGGCACTTCCAGAACTTGAGAAAGAGGTATGGGTATCTTAGGTTTTGTAACTTTCTGCTTTGAGATGAAACTATGAATTCTAATGAGGTACTAGGTGATGCATCACAATATTAGTATTATATTGTAATTGTATATTGGTTCTTTAAATAATCTTCTGTCTTTTCCCCTGTCACAAGGTCAGAAGGCCATCATACTTTGTGGACTTCTACTCGTATGCTTTTAGATATTGCTTGACTGGTATGCTCTTCTTGTCAGCTTACAGACATAATGTTTGGATCTTCTAACTCTCGTTTCTGCTGCTAACCCATTAGTATTCTATGTTCTTTCAGAGGAAAAGCAGAAGAGCATAGACATTGAAAGCATTTGCATACTGCTGGAACTTGTTCTAGGGTCGAATTTTAGGCCCCAAGCCGATGCACTTATTCAGTATCTAAAGGTGAGCATCTGCCGTTATGCATGTAATCTCAGCCTTTGAATGAATGCGAGATTTTTATGGTATTAATGAACAAACTGTAGATTCCAATTGGGTTTTAGGTTTCAGGTTTCATGAATATTCTTTTGGTTCATATTTTGTTAGCTCAAATTCAAAGTATTTCTTCGTTTTATTTTGGTATTTGCTGAGATGATTTTACTGGGTACTATGCTGTTATGTAGTTGATGAGATGCACAGAGGAACACTTACTATATATTATACACTTTATGGTTGATGCAGATGCAAACTGATTACAAGGTCATTAACTTGGATCAATGGATGGGGTTCTATCGGTTCTGTAATGAGGTAATTCGATGCTTTACCTTACATTAAATCATAAAACGTGACTTCTCTGTATGATCGAGTTATGTAAACAATTTGGATATAAACAGTGATGGCATTCTGACTAGCAGAAGTTGCCGATGCACTAATTGGGAAGCATTTTATACTAACTTGTTTCAAATATTAACAGAGATTTATGCATACAAGAGGGTATCTCAGGGAATTATATTTTGAGTCTAATATTTGTATTTTTTTTTTTATTTTTTTTTTTGTCACTTGTAATTAAAGCAATTTTGTTGATTTGATGATCTTGCAACAGATTAGCTTCCCAGACTTCAGCAACTATGATCCAGATCTTGCTTGGCCCTTGGTCTTGGATAACTTTGTCGATTGGATGAGAGTCAAGGAGGATTAAGGTGAGAACCATATGGCGAAGCCTGTATTGCCTACATCATTGCTTATAATCAAACTAGTAAATTCTTCTGAAATTTCTGTAATACATACATACTGCTTCAGTGAAAGTGTGTCATTTGGGTATTTTAGTTGTGTACGCTCACAAAAATACCAATTAGACTGCCCAACTTCAATTCTGCTTTCGTTTGGAAACTTTTTTCCTGTTACCGAAAATGCCTCTATTGTTCATTTTTTACATTTTATAAAGCAAAGATAAATATAAACTGAAAGCGTTCTCGATCTTGTGTATTCTGCAACTTTTTGAGAACCTACATGTTGAGGTCTAAAATTGGCTTGCCGCACCCAGCACGCAAAAAAGCCAATGGTATGCGGATGGGACTATGTTCATTCCAATTAATTTAACTGTAGGGCTAAGGGTGGCCCCCCCATGGGTCTACCTACCACAGCCCAGTCTACACTTCTAGATGGAGATGGAGACGTTTCCAGTTTCCTTCAGTTCCAATATAGTTACTAGATGATTACTATTTTTTGCAAAGTTCTGGTGTTTTGTTTCATAAGCAATATAGTAATGGTGGTGGAGATGCTATAATTGATTGATGAGGAAGTGGCTCAGTTTCAAGTACTTTTCCATTTAAAAGAATATAATTTTGGCTACAAAAATAATCCAGGGGTTAGTAACTCGAGCAAAAGTGCCTTTATTAAGCATAAAGCAGTTAGAGAAATCATGTTCTTAAAGGTGAGTGCGCATTCCCTCTGGCTTTTTAGCTTAACCAATAAGGCAGTGATTTGATATATTTTGCAACCCCTCATAAGATTACAGGAAAAGAATCTAAAGGCCAGAAGATTACATATGTGAATTGAGACCTTTATTATTTGTTCGGTAAGTGGAGTTTACAGTTCTAGACAGTATTAGAAATAAAAGATGTCAAAATATTTTCATATTTACTGTCTGGCACTGCGTCTTGTTTGGTTGGAATGGAATTAAGAACCTAAGGCGAAGATGGAGGCAAAGAGTTTATGCTTCGACTACCTCTGGTTGTGGCAATTGGCGGAGAACACGATGAAGATGAGTTAGACGACGAAGGGAATATGTTCGAGCGGCTTCTCAGTATCTTCTTCTCTTCTTCATATCCCTTGTCTTCAATTTTGTGTTGGCCAACGTTTGTGGAATTTAAATTCTCTGGAATTATGCAGTTGCACAACAAACCTAGAAAAAAAAATTAATAAATTTAAAGTGGATTAAGAGAAATTTATTAACCATAGCATCAATTTTGCATCTAAATTATTCTTCTGAAAACAAAAGTGAGCACCAATGATGAACATGGTGCTCCACCAAAGACATATTCCACTTGAAAACATGGATGAATCATTTCATTTAAAGCAATCACTTTTGCAGTAACATAATCATTCTCAAATCAAATGCTAACATCGCTTTAGCTTTTAATAACAACTCGATTATTAGGCAAAAATGTGTATATGAAATTTGGATACCTCTGGGGCATGCATATCTGACAAACACAACTTTCTATATGTTCGTCACACACGTACTGAACGATTGCTGGTTTTGATCTAATCATACAAAAAAATCGATCTTGTCTTAACCGGATTCTAAGGATTGATTATTATAGGCAATGGAAAACCAATGTAAGACAGTCGAAATTATATATATTAGGTAGGAGAATTCTTCAGATAATCATAGAATTAGTACTTACCGAACCTAGCAAGTCGATTTATCCAACTTGGGATGGGATTTCCAGTGAGTTTAATGCAAACATCATTGCAGAAATGGTTGCAATTCTTGGTAATGAGATTATAAGCATTTCCTCTATATTTTTTTGCAAGTTCCTCCATAATTCTCCTGATCTCCCCGGGACTCACATCTGTCCATCCCATCAAAATTGACTTCCTGAATGTAAATCCATCACATTGTTTCGGTTCTACTTCGAAAATTCCTGTTGTTGAATACTCATGGCCTCCAAATGCATATTCTACCCCATGAACTGCCGCAATCTCATCAAAATATATGAATTCAATCACAATTTCGATGACAGAAGATGAAATTACAAGTCAGGATTTTGAATTATAAAGTTGTTCGAGCATGTTTGGCAACGTTCGTCAGTAACTTCAAAAATCATAACATGACATGCTCTTCGAGAAATGTTGCAGTCGAGTTAATAGGTTTGTACAAATGAACGAAATATATCGACTTTGAGGCAAAGCAAGATGGGGATACTAACCTTGAACCCCAGAATGATAGGCCCCAAGACCAAGCCAATAAGCATAGCCATTAATGGAGGTTAGATCATAGACATTAAGATACACTGGTACAGATCCGTGGCTACTCTGAATTGAACTTCTTCTGCATAACATTCTTAACCAATCAAGAAATTATTTGCAGCCCTTTTTTTATGATTGGCCTCTCCTTCCTAACATTCAAGAAATTCGAAATGAGTTTGAATTCAGAAGGGTTGATGAAGAAGATTGAGAATAAATTTTGGATGGTTGCAAACCACAGAACTTATATAGAATCTGAGGGTGGGGTGCGGGTAAGGTGTATTAAACGGCGCTCTACTCTATACTGAACACGCACTTAAGTTTTAGTGAAAATTAAAGGGGTTTGCTCTGTGATTGGTTGAATGTGAGCTGTTGGATCAATTTTTTTAAAATTTTTAAAATTCTTTTTTTTTTAAATGGAGAAAGTAACGTACACTATTATGATAAGAGTATGGGGTATGTAAATTGTATTATGATACTTATAATATGTGATTAATTGGGTTTTGTTGGGGTGGAAATGTTATAATGATATGTGTTGCAGAGGAAAATGGTGGGGTAATCTGATCGGTGGTTATCATAATTCTGGTTTTGAATCAATGGCAGCATCCTTCATCGCATTCTATTCACATTATATTCTTATTCAGATTCTGTTTGTTTCTCATTTTCTGTACGAAAGTAGAAAAAATGTGACTGTTGCAATTGAAAATGGGGATAATTGCAGCAACGGTCCCAAACCTTTCATTTTTTAACTGAAGTGCCTGCACTGGACTTCTGGACTCAATCTGAAGGCTCATTTGTTTTAAAAGTAAGGGAAAAATTCATAAATAAGGTGTTTACTTTACACCAAATCAAAAATCAAGTTTATATTTTGAAAATTCAAAAATCAGGTTTTTATTTATTTATTTATGAAATAATAAATTATTAAATATTTAATTTTAATATAATATAATTAACTCATCCCACATGCACCACCCATACCACTCTGGGGACTATTCCGACCACCACTCTTCTCCGACGATCGTTCCGGCGACTGCTCCGATTCCGACAATTATTCCAACGACTATTTCCGGTGACCATTCTGGTCACAGATTTACAATTTAGGGTCATTGTTCAAAAATTTTATAGGTCACAATTAATTCGTTGATCACATATTTCAAATTAGTTGGTCACAAATCAAAATTTATAGGTCGCACAATCACAGATTTCCAAATTAATTGGTCATAGATTTTTTCACGGTCACAGATTATGTAATTTTTAGGTCACGGATAAAAAATTGATTGATCACAGATTACCAAATCTTAAGGTCACAGATTATATTTTTAGTCACAAAACCAAAATCACAAACAATCTTCATCCCCCCGTCGTCGACGTCGACGTCGCCGCCAACAACAATACAACACCACGAACACATCACCACCACCACCATCAAACAAGATCTAAACCTACCAACCCACCATCATTTGTGACCAAAACCTCACCATCACACCGTACACAACATTGTCATCAAACACCACCGCACCGCACCCAACCCAACCACCGCACACAGCACCCTAACCACACAACCCTACACAACTATCGAACACAGCACCAGTGAACCCAACCACCGCACCGCACACCACTACTACACATCACCATCGACCCAACCTAACCACTGCACCACACCCAACCACTGCATATAGCACCACTGAACCCAACCACCACTACACCGAACCATTGCACCCAACTAGCGCACACCACATCGCACACCTCCACCATCACCATAATCGCAAAACCAACACACCGTTCGCGGCAGCGTCGCTGCTCCGTTCAAGGCAGCATCGCGCGACACTGTTTGAACGATGGTAGCGTCACTGCCGTTCGCAACAGCTCAGCGGCCTGCTGCGAAAGGCAGCGACGCTGCCACCGTTCAAAAGCAGCGTCGCGAAGCAAAAGGAGAAGGGGAAGGGGCAACCGGTAAGGGGAGGGAGAAGGGGAAGGAGGCGGGAGAGATAAGGGAGAGAGTGAGGGGGTAAATAGTGATAAATTAGGGTTAGGTTTTAATATATTACCCGATTTTTGAATAATGAAATTTGGTCCCTAATTTTTGAATTTCAATCTTTAAACCCCTGATTTTTTGTAATTTTTCCTAAAAGTAACGCCCATTAGCATAGCCCAATACCATCCAATTCAACCCAATACCATTTACAACCCCTTCCTTCCCGTCTCCACTCCGCCTCCTATATTCACGTCCTCCGCCTTCTCCTCCTCCCAGTCCTGGCGGCCGGCTCCACTCAGTTTTCGCCGCTTCCTCAGTCCTCCCGCCACTCAGTTTCTGTCGCCTCATCCAGTCATCCGCCATTCGAGTTTGGTTCGCACTTCGCAGCTCGCCTGGTCCGTCGCAGGCTGTCGCTCGCCTGCTCCTTCGTGCTTGTCGACCGCCGTCTATTCTTCGGCAGCAGCAGAAGAAGAAGGTGATTACTGATTAGTATTTAGGTGAAAGCGTGAAGCCCCGACTGCAAGTCTGCAAGCATAAACTCATTTTCCCTCTCTTATTTTTATTTTTGATTTGTTTAAGTAATAATGTTTGATTTTGTTTCTTTTTAACACATTGCTCTTCAATTGATTTTGCCAGACTTCAACTTCTTCCACTCTCCAGACTTCCAGTATTGTTGCTGCCTCTGTGACTGTGAGTTTAACACGCTGATTTTAACACATTGATTTTCAATTGATTTGTGAAGTGTGAATTGCACAATTTCTGGTGGTTAGTGATTTGATGTTGCCCTGTGATTTTTGAATTGCACTGTGAAATGTGAATTGAATATAGTATTGCCCTGTGAAGTGTGAATTGGAGTTAGTATTGCCCTGTGAAGAGACTTGCTTTGACTTCTTAATTTGAGTTTATGCTAGAATTTTGTTGGTTTACATGGCAGTAATTGTTAGAATGTAATCTGTTAAATTCATGTTTAGATTTTTTTACGTGAATTGGATTAAGTAGTAATTGGATATCTAATGTTTTAATTCAGATATGAAATGAAGAGATTTTTTCAAAGAAAAACTAATGTAGACAATGTAAATGTTAATGGGGATGTCGAATAACAAGGAATTTGACGTCACAAAACTTCCAACTGATCCTGGTCTGAGGATGCTCATTTTGGATTACAATGTTAATATCCAGGATCAAGTTCGAAGAGCATATTTATTAAAGGGTCCTTGTCGACCCCAAAATCATGACTTTCCGAAATGACAATTTGGAGTAAAATCTAGGTGATTCTTTGCAGAGAATGTGTGACTATGGAATGGAAAAAATTACGAGGAGTACGCTCTATAAATTTCGAATAATGCTATAGTTTTAACACTAGTTTTCCATCAAAATCTTAATTTTTTAGTCGAACAAGAAAAGTTCAAGAAATTTTTTATTAAATTCATTTCAATATATCTTCAAATCTGCTGTTATGTAAAAATAGAAAACATAAATTTATAGCACTTTTTGTCTAGTCTATTTCTAACGGGAGGTTTGGTATAATATTTTAAATGTGAAGGACTGTTGATGTAATTATCCATTGATTGAGGGTGTATCTGTAATTTTCTCTAATTCTTGCTAGAAGTCTATGTTTCCCCCTTTTTAGGATTTGTAGTCGTCGGCAATCCTTTCTCCGGTATTGTTGGCCAAGTTTCTTTCTGCAGACACAGCACGGGATCGGCCTGAATGCGTAGCCTTTTATTTGCCAATTGGAAAAATCAAAAGCAAAATCAACACCATAGCCGATTTAGATTGGACAAAACCCAAACCCGTCGCCGATGTATTTCTGACCAAAGACCACCGGCGCCGACTCAAAGTTTATTTCTACACGTCCTGCAGCTCCAGCCTCACTGCCGCAGCATTTGAGTACTGAGGTAATTCTTTTTTATAACTTTTTTATTATTTTTGCTGCAATTTCAATACATAATTACACTTGTGTATCTTATTCTTTGAGTTTATTTATTTTGCTGCAACTAATCTTTTGCTGGGATTCCCTTACAAATTTCTATTTTAGTTTTATTCTTTAGGTGTTTCAATTTTTTTTTTATTTTTTTTTTTATTTTTTTGCTGAAATTTGAATTGATTTTACAATGTTGATGGAATTTAAAGTTTGATTTAGTATTGACAATGGACCTCGTTCCAGACTTGAAAATTAGTTTAGGATTTCACTTTGAAATTTGTATGTTACAATGTCCCATATTTTATTCTTTGTTTTCTGGCCTTTTGAGTGGACACACAATTTCAGTGATTTTTCTTTAACATAAATTCAATTTGTCACTTTGAATTGAGATATGGATAAGGTGATTGAAATTGATGGAATTCATAAGTTCTATCCCATATTTTGGAGGAACCAACCTTTACTTTGAATGAAACTCATTGATTAGAAAAATGCAAAATTATTGCTGTGGTCCTAGGAATTGATAAAATATCTAGATACGAAGTCTGCAGGTCAAGGTTGATAATGAGAGATTATGTTTGATACATATGATACTCAGGTGTCGGGGGTTGAATTGCTGTTGGATATTAAATAATATTTTGGGATTTATCAATAAATCTGTCTGGAGGGATGGAACATGTATCAGGCAGAAATAGCCATTTGCAGAAATAATTTGAACTTGCTGGCAATCGTTTATCCGGTAATATTTTTGGTGTGATGTTGCCTCATTTCATAGGTCCGATGCCCCAGCATCTCTCTCTCTCTCTCTCTGCTGACTTGTTCGTATCGTTTTCTTGGTGATTTTTTTTGTAGTGAAGAGGATGAGGAGAAGATTTCTTCGGGGAAGATATATTTGGAATCGAGTCCCCTTTTTAAACCGACCCTTTTGCAGCACTCCTCAAACAAAATCCAATAATAAACCGACTACCATTTCTAGCAATGGCAGTGAGTCTTCTTCATCATTGAGTCAATATAGTGAGCAATACAAAGCTCTTAATAATCTGGATTTCATGACTGCCGCCAAAATCCTCTTCACTGATCAGTCCAAGAAGAAGAAATTTGGGTACGCTTTTACTTTTCTAAGAGGCATTTATCACATTCATTTCTTTTTCAGCAAAGAGAAAAAACTGCATTATACAGAATGCTTTGTTTCCTCAAATTGAAACCCGTTCTCCATTTTGATTGATATTGCAGTCAAGTCCCATTTCAGCTAAGAATTAATTGTATGTTTGATGATTTTCAGATTAGATTTCCACCTGGTACAGCTCTTCTTTGTCTGCTTGCCTTCATTGGGTATTGTATCTCCATTCTTAATCTTAATGTGGACTATTGAGTTTGTAACTCAGACCATAGACCTTCTTGGTTATGTCCATTTGCTATTTGAGTTTGATTTTTATCTGCTTTCGTATTCCAAAACATTGAATATTTATGCATCTTTCTCTGCAGCTGTATATCTTGTGGCTCAGTATGCTCGCAGTGATATGAAAAAAATGGATGCGGTAATCATTTTTTTGTTCATCATCCTTTGTAGTTTACTCTCTATATGTAGTTTGGTTTGCTTTTCATCCGGTTTGCATCTTTCTTCTTTCTTTCAACCCTGTTTTAAATTATGAACATAAAATATGATGTGAAAACTCGTCTGGCGATGAAAATCAATCTGAAATATTCGATTTTTTGGTCCATATAGATAATAGCACGTTGTTTTCAATATGCCAGGGCAAGCTCTATCCATGTACCATGGGAAGGGTATCTATATGCTTATAAAACAAAATAAAGTTGCCTATAAACTGTGCAAATAAACAACATTTTGATATCCTTTTCTGATAATAGTAGAAAAGTGGATGTCAAAGTTACTAACTAGATTTACATTTGGCACTTAGAATGATCTTACCTAGTTATTGTTGCAAAGTTCTTAAGAAAGAGTTCATATCAATCTTTAATTTGGTAGCAAAGATGTTTTACTGTCCTATATGTTTCATTTTACTGTGACAGGCAACAACCAGTTTCATATTTATGATGGCTAAAATTGTTTATTCTAGCTTACCAATCTTCCTACCTTCCCTTTTGTTTGGTTGATCTTGCAGAACATCCAAAATCCCATTCAAGTGACTTGTATGGTTTTGTCAAATTTGGCTTTCCAGACAGATCTTAACAACCACAATATGGATAACCCAAAAAGGTCTATTGAAGGCGTGCTTCTGCGAAATTAGACCATCCTCGTGTTAAGCACATGAATTCCCATACTGACTCTATTGTAGGCAGGCTTTTAGTTTTACTGAATTTATACGGAGAGATATTTGTATGTATTTCTTTTTTATACTTTTTTTGTAGCGGTGACCTTTTTACACCTGTTCTGTTTGGAGTCAGATAGGTTTTCTGGTCAAATTAGCATCCAAAATCTGGATTCCCCTAAATCTTGGGTATGTAGGGTATGGCAAATGGGCATTCAACATTTTTGTACATGACTGCTGAACAAATGAATCATGTTTGCCATGTCTCAATGCTATGGTCAATGCAAATTATGCTGCACCCCCCACCCCCCCAAACACGCCCTTGTCCTAATATTGGTTGTCAAACAAGGATACTTAAGTGCATTTATTTGAGTTAAGTAACAGGGTTCCGAAGATTGTTTCAAACATCATTTTTTCTTCATCTTAGAAGCTGTCAAAAGTAAAATCTTGTTTGGATTTTATTTTTCATAGATGTTAGTAAACATTGCAATAGAGCTACAAGCCGTGTGATTTGTTTCGTATGCTGACTTTGTTCAGGTTCCCTTTTAAATTATGTTGTCAGGAACTCGAGTTGAAGAAACAAGCTGAATTTGAAGCACAAGCAAAAGAGATGGAATTAAAGAAAGTCAAAGAAAGAGCAGCTGATCCAGTTCTTAGGGAGGTAAAAGAGAGATTGAACAAGTTGGAAGAAATTGTAAAAGAAATTGTCGTTGAATCTAAGAAACAATCAGATGATGCACAAATCGAAGCAAGTAAAATTGAACGTGGATTAGAAGCAGGCAAGAGTTCCGAAGTAACCACTAGAACCTCGACTGAAGGGAAGACGAGTGAGCCTGCGCCAAGTACTCCTGGCTCCCAGCATAAGCCGAATAGTGGTGAAAGTAAAAAGGACCTCCCATAATTAGAATAAATGAAAATTAGTCTTCTTTTTATAAAACGGTTGTTTTTGAGGTTGCAGGCTCGTGTTAGAAAAGTTTCAGTTGATGCGGACGGGCTAAAACCCATGCCTACCGTGGATAACAAGTCACCGTTGCTCAACAAATGGGCTTTGTCCACTGCTTTCATATGGAGTAACTCTGGATTCGGTGTTGCCTTGAGACGCAAGGATTTACTGTTGCTCATACAATGTTTCGGCTTGTGCATTGAGCAGCTCAGTCATGGATTTTTCACATTTCCAACAAAGATAAAGGTTGTTTCCTGTTTTATGTTTTGTTAATGAAACATCATCTCAGTTTAAGAATTTTGAGTCAAAATGATGTAATAAAAATGTAATTGAAGGACTAAAATAATATAAATTTGCTCTCTTATCTTATAAGAATTGATAATAATTCAACTTTTAATTCATTTATTGGTACTGAAATATTCAGATAATTGACAAGCATGTTTAACGCGTTAGGTTAAACATAATCAAGAAACATGTACGTATGATTAATTATAGATATCACTGTGTAAAATTTTTCTGACGTTGAAAATTTTAAAAACACTGAGGTTCCGTTTGATAGGGTCCAAATTCCATGAAAAATGGAAAACATTTTTCCATTTTTCATGTGTTTGATGCGTCTTTTTTTCTAGGGAATTCATTTTCCACCTATTTTCTAGGTACAACCATTTGATGCACATTTGCTTGATTTTGTTTTCTCACCTATTATGTGGGAAAACAATTTCCACCTTTTTTATTTTTGCTTTTTTTTTTAGCAATGGCATTGTAAAAAGAATTTTCATTTTTGTTAACAATTTCTATGCAAAACAAATATGATAATTTTTTCTATTTGTGTAAAAAAAAAAAAAAAAAAAAATTGCTTTTTGGTAATTGGAACAAATTTTAGACGTATTGGTAGAAAAAATTATCACTTTAATAGATAATTTTCATAAAAAAGAAGTCAAACGGAAACCAAACTTTTAATATTTTTCAGGTAGAAAATTATACCTATCAAACACAATTAATTACAATTTCCAGTAAAATAAATTCTGAAATGGGTGGAAAGAAAATGTTTTACAGGGAATTGATTTTCTTAGAAAATATTTTACTGAAAATTGTAATTAATTGTGTTTGATTGGTATAATTTTTCATGGAAAATGTTGAAAATTTGGTGTCCATTTGACTTCGTTTTTTATGAAATTTGTCCATTAAAGTGATAATTTTTTCTACTATTGAGTCTAAAATTTGTTCTCATTGTAAAAAAAAAAAAAATTGAAAAAAAAATTTTGAAATTTTTTTTTACCATACTAAATATCATTCGTTTGACTTTTATTTTGCATGAATGTTTGTCGATAAAAGTGAATTTTTTTTATCATTGTGTCTAGAATTTGTTCCCAAAACAAAAAATGTGGAAAATGTTTTCCCACCTATTAGGTGAAAAAACATTTTCCACCATTTGTGCATCAAAGGGTTAGAAAAAGGGAAGAAAACATTTTCCGTGGAAAATTTCGCATATCAAACAGTCAAAAAAGTGAAAGTAGGAAAATATTTTCCTACTTCCATGGAAAACTCCATCAATCAAACGGACCCTAAGGATTCGTTTGATTGTAATGGTGAAAAATGGGTGGAAAGAAAATGAATTCCAAAGAATGTAATTGCCTATAAATTGTTTTCTAGAGAATTGTTAATTAAGTGTATTTGATTGGTATAACTTTCTACCTGAAAAATTTTTAAATTTTGTGTTCGTTTGCATCAAATTTGTCCATTAAAATTATAATTTTTTTCACACTCAATTACAAATTTTTTTTCCATTGCCAAAAAGTAAAAAAAAAAATTGTTTCCTAAAAAATCATTTTTTAATCAAAATTTAGTGTTTGTTTGGCTTTCGTTTGCTTCAAAATTGTCCATGAAAGTGAATTTTTTTTTACACTTAGTTATGAAATTTGTTTCCATTGTTTTAAAAAAAAATACGTGCAATCAACTGGAAAATCAATTCCCACTCCCCAAAAACCATGAAAATAGGTGTGTGAGCCTTGGGGAGAGAACATTTTCCAAGCAATTTTGGCACATCAAACAACACATTTGGTGGGAAATGAAAAAGAAATTTCAAGTTCCAAGGAATTTAATGCATATCAAACATAGCCTAATAAAATTGTCATGTAAGTTCATTTTGTACGCTTCTTGACACTATTTATTAAATATAAAATTATTATCAAACTATGCATATTTCATTTATAAATAATTCTCAACTATATATTTCAATGAATCCATTAATACTATTTGCCACTTATTTTCAATCTACTTATGAATTAAACCATTTACAATCTCAAGCAGAGTATGATACATTTAAAGTATGTGAAATACATTTATTAACTTAAAACAATCAAATTTTAAACATAGTGTCGATTAAGTAAAGTCTATATTTAAGTTCCTCACAGACTGTAAGGGATCGATGTGAAAAAAATTCCTAACTGCAAATGGTTAATGAGAATTATTCTAGTTGATGACGAACCTACAATTGTTGACACCCATCAACCAAAAGGGGTTTGTGAAGAACAATCCTCAGTGTCTATGAATATCGTTCAACACCGACCCCTTCTAGTCAGTGAGGAACAATCATCCTTACTGGCTGGACGCCCAAATGTTATAGGCATTTCTCAATCAATTGACAAATGCAAAATTGTTCTTGTGCATTTAAAAAATTTACACTAACTTCATTTATTTAAAGTTTTGAAAAATATATTCTCTACTCGACCATGTTAAGAACCTATCACTTTACATGTCAGTTAATATAAATTGTTTGCTTAAGAACGAAAGTTTGAACTATAAAGTGCGTCGTGGCATTTAATCAGTCCTCTCTTAATTAACTAATGAAGTCGTGCTAAATAATGAAGAGACGTCAAGATATTATGAACAAATATTAAATTACTTCGAGCCAAAAAAATTCAGACACAAAAAAAATTGGGGAAAAGGAAAAGGTGTTCGTACACGAGATATGAAAGTGCAGCAGACTCTGTGAGTGATTGGACGAGACGAGATAAGAAAAGACAATGTAGGACATAGGATAAATTTGGAACAATTAATAACAAGAAGAGAGGTTGACACAACTTTTTATTAAATTCAATTTAATATTAACTTCGAATGTGTAGTTACGTGAAAGAGTAAGATGGACTACGCGAATAATAATAATTTTTTTACTAGAGAAGTTGATATTTTTAATTATTTCAATTTAGAATAACTCCAAGTCCGTTGTTAGATTAACATTTATCGACCCTTAGTTGAAGAACATCGGGGTCAACGAGGACACGTAAATCCCGAAATTAAAACCACAATCAATTTGAACTTGTCCAAGTGCATGATATATATGCTTTTTGAACAAGAATGAAATTCAAATTCACACTATTAATTTAGGGCATGTTTGTTTGTCCCACATATTAAGAGAAGAAATAGAGTTTTGAATAGTATTTTTTGGAGAATATATGTGATTGAAAAGCAAAGTAATTTTATTAGTTTGTGTTTAAAATATTTTATTGAGTAGATATATGGTAAAGATCGTTTTACTGTAGCAAACAATGTTCGAGAAAAGAGTTATGCTAGATGCACAAATTTTTTGATTTTTCCTTGAGAAAATGGAAGACAAACATGGGCTTAATGTCGTTTCCTGTAATAAGGGAAAGCCTTCGTCTTCTTCCTTTAACTCGTGACACTTCTCTTCTTGCAGTACTAACACTCATTAGATTCATATTCTACATCATATTATCAAGTCCAATGGGAAGCAACTCTAATCCAAAGTTGGATAGTCAGAGATTAATGAATACATTGAAAAAACTTAAGGACCGTTTGATAGGCAAAGGTGAAAAAGAATTTCACTTCCACGTTAGTTGGAAAATAAAAATCCACTAAACTCGCAGAATTTTGTTTTCCATGAAAATAAAGAAAATGCAGCTTAAAATGGTTGTATCTTGGAATTCGATTTTCATTTTCACGTTGCAATTAAACGATCAAAGTGAAATTCGTTTTTCTTGAATGTGACATTTTTCATGGAATTCGTTGTAATAAAAGAGGACCTTAGAACTGAAGTGTCGGTGATGACAAAGCAAATGCCCCAAATGGTTACAATCAGGTGCCCCTTCTATGCTGGACTGCCCCTATTCCCACCCACTCTTCCGCTTCATCTCCTCCAACCATCTCCATGCCCATCCCATCCCATCCCAGTCCAACCCACCCCCTCAACCAAAAACCAGATCAAACCCACCATTCACCGTCGCCTATCGCAACCACCCAATCACTCGACATCGTCTACCCACTGGGAAAAACTACAAAAATATTAACAAAGGCACTGCCTTCCAAAGCTGTGGGCTTGTGGAGATGGTCTCGAAATGGTGGAATGCGAAGGATATTGTTGCCCACCTTTACACCCCTACTTCGAACCCCTACCTAAAAGAGTATATGTAGCTATGCCTTGCCCACTTGCTTCCAGAAATGGTTTTCTTTACCTAAACCGACTTTCTTCAAGAATTTCTCTGCATTTGAATGAATTCACCATTGACATCCCAGCAAAAAAAAACATTGGCAGTACTATAAACATGCTTCACTGTTTACACGTATCTCAACTGAAGCATTTTGTCGAACAGCTCAAAGGCGGCTTACAATAATGATAACAAAAATCAGAAGACAAAAAGAAAAATGACTGTAAATAAGAAATTTAATTAGATTGAAATTATTCTATTAAATTCTAGAGGAATAAGCGTAACAGTGACATTGAAAAAATCGCAAAATTGAACACAACATCATATGGGAACTGAGATTAATTTCTAGATTACGAAATTGTAGTTGCAGTCCTTATATATATTTTTATCTGTTTTGTCATCTTGGAATCGTCTACGAGAGGAAAATTCTTGATCATCCCAGCCAATCCCTTTGTTAATATTTTGTATCTTTTGTGGCCGAGTAGACGATGGCCGGTGGTTGGGTGGTGACAACCACGAAAGGTGAACGGAATTGGTGGGTTTGATTTGGTTTTGGTGGTGGGGTGGGGTGGGGTGGCGTGGAGTGGGGTGATTGGGGAAAGTGAAGTGAATGGGTGGGTGACGGTAGAGTTAAGAGTACACTTGATGCACATTTTTTTATGAGAGAATGCTTTTTTTGTAATATAAAATAGTGAAAATGTAGTTAAAAAAAAATAAAAAATTATTAACGTTATAGAAAATATTAACGTTATTTGATTGAAAATGAGTATAAAAATGAAAAAGAGTGTGGCTCAAACAAGAGCTTAATTATCTTACTGGAGAAAATCTAGTTAAAATAGACAAGTTTTTCAATCGCGTGGTCAACAAAAAGATTTGTAGGATAAAAATTAAAATTTAGGGTTTGTTTGAGTCACATTATTTTGAAAAAATGTATTCTGAAATAGTAGATGGATAGAGAATGCGTGGTTGAAAAAGAAATAAAAATTATTGATATGATGAAAATATTATTTTATTAAAAAATGTATGGTTGAAAATGAGTAGAATAATGAAAATAAAAATTTTAATGTGTACAAAACATGAACTTAGATTTTAATTTGATAAAAATTAAAATTTAGATTTTAATTTAAGTCAGCGTCAATAATTAATTTTAATTATATATCTTATGAAATCGCTATTTTTTAATCATACATTTCATCAATTTTAATCGAAATTTTTAAAAAACTTGATTTTAATTCCCCCTTAACCGGATAAAAGTTATTTGAGTCCAAAAAGGTTGGTGTAATTTATATTTTATTATAAATTCAAGTGGAAATTATAAGAAATGTCCACTTTCATCTAACCATTTGCAAAAATGGCAACTTTCAAAAATCCTTGCAAAAATGGTCATTTTGGTATATTTTAGACCAAAATACTCATGGTCAACAATTTATGATTCCATTCAAGGACAATAAAATGGATATTTTTGCAAAAAAAAATATTGGCTGATGAAATCTTGACACATAACCTGATCCATTTATTGCAAATGACAAGATCTCAAATCACAATTAATGCTATTTTTTGCATTGACACAGAAATATCGAGAACGACATTTCAAGTATAGAGAAATTTCATGTTTGGAATGAAATGTCCTTCTAGACATTTAATATGTCGAGAACATTTAATATTATGATTTGACGTGTGTACTTTTGAAATATAAAACAGTATTCAAATGTTGAGAATGACATTTTAAATGTCGAGAACGTTTAATATTGTGAATTGATGTGTGTACTTTCGAAATATAAAACATGATTCAAATGTCGATAATGATATTTGAAATGTCGAGAATACGTAAAGATTCCAATGTCCTTTTTTTCATTAAGGGCATAATAGACAATTTAATATTAAATTTGAAAATTAAACATTTTTCAACTCACACCATTAATTATGATCATTCGTAAAAATATCCCTAAATTCAATTGAATTGAATATATCTTTCAAATCAGTTGACAGTTGTCAGAACAGAGGTGTAAAATTGGAATTTGGAAACATCAATTTAAGAGCCCGTGTGACCCATTCTTTCAATAAAAAAGTATTTTGAAACAGTAATTTGATATATATATATATATATTAGAATGGATGGATGAGAATTTTTCGATTTACGTGTAATATTATTTTATTAAAAAATATGTGTTTAGAAAAAAGAGAAAAAAATGTATTAAAAATTTAAAAGGGTCAAATGGGGCGATATGTTGTTAAAAAAAGATTAGAGAGTAAATTTTTTTTTTTTTTTTCAAACTGTCCAATGATTGGTATCACGTGAGAAAGTGTAAAAAGATTATTTACATGTATGATAGATATTTTTAATGTGAAGGAGTGTTGCTATATTTTTAAGTCAATTGAGGGTAGTTGTGTCAATCGAGCCAAGCGTCTCGTCGGTTTGGTTTGCGAAAAGACGAGCCACGAGTCGCTCTGACCGAGCGAGCGAGCCTGCTCGACTCGTTTTAAACGAGTGGCTCATGATTTTTTTTAATTATTATTAAGGTTTAGAAAAGTTGAAAATGTATCGTTAAAAAATAAATAAATAAAAATCCGAGCTCGTGAGCCGAAGCTCGACTCGACCCATGGGTAACAAGCCTTCGGCTCGGCTCATTACAAATGAGCACGAGTTCGGCTCGTGCTTATACGGGTCGAGCCGGCTCTACTCGGCACATTGTCTTCACTAATTGAGGGATGTTTATATAATTATAATTAAGTATTTGTTTGATTTTCGTCATTTTCAAAATACTTTTTTCTCTGTTTTATTTGTAATCACATATTTTTCAATAAAATTATATTATACGTAAATCTAAAATTGTTTGTTCTCAATCCTTGATCATTTTTATTTTCAAAATACATTTTTCTTACTTATTTTTAATTACGTTTTTTAATAAAATAATATTATATATAAATTAAAATGTTTTCCATATTTTTTCACCACATATTCCACGTCAAATCACTATTTCAGAATGAATTTTTATCAAATACGCCAGTGTTGCCATAAATCTGTATTTCGCAACTCTCTACACTCCACTTTTACTAGTTTTCCCCTTTTCACCGCCAGTCGCCGGCCATGGTTTCTCAAGCCGGAGGTTGATTTTCCTTGCCTCAATTCATAACGAGCTCCGGTGCTCCAGAATTTCTCTCTATTTCTCTCCGTCCCTTTCGAATCGTTTTTCACTGAGGTGAGAGTGTTCAAGTTTCTCTTTATGTACTTTCTTTATATAATTAACTAGTATTCAGATGTTTAAATGATTTTCCGGCGTTTAATTTGAATGCATGTGTCTGCGCTTGTCTGTTACCTGTTTGATTCGTTCGTACCGAGTCGACTCGGGTAAGCAAAGGAGCGTTGATCTTCTCCTTTACCGCACAATATACACTCTTTTTGAGTTAAACACTATACAATATTTCTTTTGGGATGAGACGACTCAAAGCAAGTTGAGCAAAGTCAGGCAGTAGTACAGTCCCTAATTTTAGGAATTTTTCCTTTTCTTCAAAGTAAATTAGGCATTTTTCCTTTTCTTCAAAGTTGAAAACCCTAGAGACAATTGGTTACATCGATGACCAGTATTCATTTTACTTGAGACATAGACTCACATTGTATTAATAAAGAACTACCTGTTTCCCATTCTAAAAATTTCTTCTTTTGAATTTACATTAGTATATTTGTTTATCGTCCTATGTCAAGCTCTCTCAGATCCATAAATATCTCCCTCCTCTCATTTCCTGTAGTAAATTTGTAATTCCTATTATGCATTACCAGGGGAAATGCATTTTTATTTTTTATTGTTTGGATGACTAATGTTGTTTTAGGAATTGATTAACCTGCAAGCGTATCATTTACTATGCTTAAATATTTTGATAAGATGTTTAGCTTTAAAATCTAAATGACTGGTTTTACAAAATTTATTTTCCTCTTTGCTTTTCATCTAGGTTTTTCTCTTTGCTGGTGTGGTAAATGATAACATCGGACATTTTGATTGTATTTAAAAAAGAAAAAAAAAATTCCTTTAAATATACAAAATTGATATTGCATTTCCTGTTCTAGTCCATGATGAAGTGTCACGGGTTTTCTTAAAGAATTTTAGATTTTTGCAGTATAGCAATTACCTATGAGAAATGTGATTATGATATGTGGCATTGCGACATCACAGACCTTGAACATCACATTTCACTTTTTTTTTATGTATCTTTGTCCCACTCTCTCATTCTCTCTTGTGCAGTCCTTCTATCCTCTTAAAAAAGGGGAAAAAGGCTCTCTTGTGAAGTTAGATAAGTTACTGGACCTGATCTCCAGCCAATTCCCAAAGATCTGAAAACCTTCCCATTTCTGAAGCGTATGTTTCTAATTTTTACGAGTCGAAGTGTTGTTTGTGATAAGAAACGCTAAACCCTGTGGACTATTTACCTGGTTCAGGTGGTATAACAAAACTAATTGGTCCTGAAATGGAGCAAATTTTATGAAAGAAAAAGGCCACGTAATGAGCCGTGTGCCCATTTGGATGAGCATCAACAGATGGTCTGCCTTTATAGGACTTTTTTTTTTCTCTTTTTCTTGAATTTTTATTCTTTTAAGTCCATATTTCTTTATATTTGTTTAATTTATTTTGTTGATTTGTAATTGATGCCAAAAATGTTATTACACCGACTTCTAACGAGTGCTTTGGGCGGAAACGACCTGAAAGGGCCTTTTTTGTTGTGAAAAATGAAGTTTGAATATGCCTAAAAAGATAGAATGGACACCTAAGGGCCATTACGTAAATCTAAGGATAATATCACCCATTTTACTGTCTTAAGTAGGTCATTCAAGTCTCCAGGGCCAATCTGAAGGTCCAATTGTTTTTTCTTAAACTAATGCCCATAACCAATAAGTGAAGCCCATTAGCCCAATACCATTCCTATTCAACCCAATACCATATTACCATTTGATAGATTCATTAGACGATCCTTACCAATTACAACCCTTCTTCCTCCACTCCGCATCTGCATCCGCCACCTCCCAGTCCCGACTCCACTCAGTTTCCGCTGCCACCTCACTCCTCCCGTAATCAGTTTTCGCCGCCTCCTCGCTATTAAATCTTGGTTGCTGCTCGCAGCTCGCCTAGTCCGTCGAAGTTCGGACCGTCCCTATTGTAGGCTGCAGCTCGCCTCTCCGTCGGCCGCCGTCGATTATTTGACAGCAACAGTAGAAGAAGGTGACTCGTTTTTCTTTTCTTGTTTTTTGTTATTTTGATTTGTGTAAATTGTCAATAGCCCATTGCAATGCCATTTTGATTCTCTTTGAGAAGTCCATAGCCTCCCCAATTTTCATGTATTTGGCCATCTTTTTGTGTTTAATTTCTCGAGTCTGTTCTTGGAATTTGGAAAGATATATAGAAATGTAAGTTATTGCGTGTGGAAATTGAAAGTGAAAAAAATGCGATGCTTGCACGGAAAGATGGTACCTCTCTTACTTTTCAGCGCAGGACTGAGGTTTTAACGTGTGTAAAGGATGATTATGTCCTTCTATTGTCGAATGATACATGGTAGGAAAGCACTGCGTATAGCTCAACCTGTCCAAGCCCGGCCCAACTTGAAAAGTTAAAGGGAAAACTTGCCATTCCAAAATTAACAAGACGAGCCCAACTTTAAACTAGTCTATCCGTGCCAATGGCCAGTTGCACATTTAGCCCATACCCTATTAGCATATCTTTTATGTAGAGAAAGATATATTTTTGAAGTTTGATAATGAGGTTATTGTACAACGATAACAGATTATTAAAGCTCGCAAGAAACAAGTGTAATTTATAAATTATGTTATTTTTAGTATTGTCGTAATATTGTTTTATATTTTTATCATCGTTAAATCCATAACGAAAAACTCGACGTTCAGCATCAATAAATTGTGTTCACATTGAGTTACTTTCTTGGCTCCGCCCTTACAAGTCTCCCTTAGCTATTCTTTTGTAATTAAATTATGCCTCTCTGGACTCCTTTAATTGCCACCTGTTGCAGATTAAGTTTGTTACTTTCATCGAGAATTGTGTAATTTGTAACCTTACATGATGTTTAGATGCTGGTTTATATATCAATACTTTGCTTTTCATCACAAATTTATGGTGCAATAGCTCTAAATATCTTCCTCTCACTGCTTCATTCAGATCATCATATCAATTCAGTCTGCTGTCACCTTTTGGCTTGTGCTGGTTTGCTAGTCAATATATGTAATTAACACGTTATGTTACTTTCAAGGGTCTGGAATCACCACAAACTGCTATTTGTTAAAATTATATTTGCTCATTTGGAGATCACCATATGGTCATTACTCCTAATTAGTATTCCTATATTTACTGATGGGTACTCAAAACTCAAGCTAGTTTTCTTCTTGCAGGACTAACATTTGTTTCATTCCTATTATTCATCATATTATCAAGTCGGATGGGAAGCAGCTCTGATTCAGAGTCGGATATCAGTGATTCGGAGATTAATGAATACGTTGAAAAACCTTATGAGGAACTGAAGGCTGGTGTTTACAAAGTGACTGGCCGAAATGGTACCCTTAGGTGCCCTTTCTGTGCTGGAAAGAAAAAACAAGATTACCAGTACAATCATCTTTTTCAACATGCCATTGGAGCAGGCAAAGGCTCTTCCAACCGAAGTGCAAAGCAGAAAGCAAATCATCTTGCATTGGCTAAGTACTTGGAAACTGACCTAGCTGACAAGGCAGAACCACTTCCCCAGCATGTGGTTACACCTGCACCTGCTGTTAAATCTGAGCAGAATGACTTGTACTGCTGGCCTTGGACGGGAATAATTATTAACATACTGAATGAGCCGAGCAATGGACAATGTGTGGATAGCAGTGGATACTGGTTGGAAAAATTTTCCAGGTACAAGCCTTTAAAGGTTGAGATTTTCTGGGATCACCAAGAGCGCACAGCACAAGCTGTATTACAATTTGATAATGATTGGGGTGGGTTTAAGAATGTCATGTTGTTCGAAAAGTTTTTTGAAGCTGATGGTCATAGTAAGAAAGAATGGGATGAGCGTAAAACTTCTCCTGGTTCAAATATATATGGCTGGTTTGCTCGTGAAGATGATTATAATTCAGAAGGGCCAGTGGGAGATTACCTTAGGAAAAATGGAGAATTAAAGACAATTGCTGACATTGTCGAGGAAGCAGCTAAAGACAAGGAAAAAATAGTGGCTAATCTAGCCAATGAGATAGACATGAAAAATGAAAATCTGGATCACTTGCAGATCAAGTACAATGAGAAGGCAATGTCCCTTAGTAGGATGCTTCAAGAGAAAGACATACTTCACCGTCGTTTCGATGAAGGTTTGTCGTTCACCTCTTATCTCATATTGCATTATGTTAGATTTCTGCACAGATGGTAACTATTTATGTCCTTGATATTATAGGAAATTGTCCTCCCTGGTAGCTTAAAGTTTCAAGTTTTTACTTACAAGTCAAAATGTTTTAGTTCTCAACTTGATTAATTTACTTAGCCATGTCATTTCTTGTTGCCAGGGAATCCAACAATTATCTGCTTGATATACTTAGAAAAGGAAACCTCTCCATAGCATACAATTGATTAGATCACTCATAAAATGATCAATATATTAAGTTTTCTTTATCCCAGGTTTTGATAGTAATTAATGTGTTTCTGAGTGTTGTGTTCTTTTAGAAACAAGGAAGCTGCAACGTGATTCACGGGAGCGTGTAAGGAGAGTTTTAGATGAACAGGAGACGTTAAACATAGAGTTGGAAAACAAGAAAAGACGACTTGATTCGTGGAGTAAAGAATTGAACAAACGTGAGGCCTTGACGGAACGCGAGAGACTGAAACTTGAAGAGGAGAAAAAAAAGGTGATTCATTATTTATACTATATCATGTGAAAGGCCATAGCTGATGAATTATTTCTAGTTATGACGCTGTAAATGAAAATTAATTGGTGATTATCACATCATGCTAAAATTATGTCTTTGTCAGAATGATATGAGAAATAATGCACTTCAAATGGCTTCGGAGGAGCAGAGAAAAGCTGATGAAAATGTCCTGAGGCTAGCAGAAGAACATAAGGTGTGCCTTTAATGCTGTGTCTTTTCTCCCTCCATTAGGTGCATGCTAGTATGCCACATTTATTTACATATTTATCATTTCTTATGAGTGCAAGTTCTATTACTTCTCAATATACTTTACTTGTATAATATGCAGAAAGAGAAAGAGGAAGCTCTGAAAAAGGTTCTCGAGTTAGAAAAGAATCTAGATGAGAAGCAAAAACGAGAAATGGAAATTGAAGAATTAAAAGGAAAACTAGAGGTGATGAAGCATCTGGGAAAAGATGATGCAGCCGTCCAGAAAAAGATAAAGGAGATGAATGAGCAGCTGGAGGAGAAAATTGAGGAAATGGATAATCTCGAAGATTTAAATCTACAATTGACTGTCAAGGAGCGCACTAGTAATGACGAGCTACAACTGGCTCGTAAAGAATTAATAACGGTATGATATCTTCATGTCATCAAATCTTCTAGCTTGCAGCACAGTTATAGTGGGATACTAAATTAGTGAGATTGTAATGGTTCAACAAGGGTTTAAGTGCTGTATAAGTGATAATGCAGTGCAGAAAAGATCACTCAGATAGCATAGTAGTGGGCGAGGTGGCTCCTAATTGATATGTTCTTGCCAGTTATGTGGTCATTAATTTAGTCCCGCGTGTTATGAATATTTCCAATTTTTTTCTTTTTTACTTTTAGGGCCATTAACTAGTCACCATGCCATGAATAATTCCATTTGTCTTATTTACTTTCAGAGTTTGCGTGAGATGCTAAGTAGCAGTCGCGTTAATATTGGGCTAAAGATGATGGGAGAAGTCGATGAGAAAGCGTTCAAGAATGCATGCAATCTGAGATTCCCACCTGAAGAAGCTGAGATAAAGGCCCTTGAACTTTGCTCCCTATGGCAAGAAAAACTAAAAAATCCTCAATGGTACCCAGTCAAAGTCACCACAGATGACAAGGGAAATCCTCAGGTAGGTCATTAATGATCTGATCTTGTTTCTGTCTATATTTTTTAAAATTCTTCACTTTCAGCAGGCTTAAATATAACAGATCTGTGGAGACTTAAATCAAGATATTAATGCCCTATTATTCCTGTCGAAATTTTTTATTCTTTTGAATTTTGTTTGAACATGAATTAGGATTCGAAGGTGGTATCTTTGCCTTTATGCTTGATGTATTATTGGCAGAGAACTATTTGAATATTATATATTAATGTCTTGCTGAACTATGTAGGAAATATTGAATGAAGATGATGAATTGCTAAGAAGCCTTAAGGATGAATGGGGTGACGAAATTTATGATGCGGTTACTAAAGCCTTCCGTGAAATGAATGAATACAACCCAAGTGGTCGGTATGTGGTTCCTGAGCTGTGGAACTACAAGGAAAATAGGAAAGCCACGCTGAAGGAAGTCATCAATTACATCTTCAAGCAATTGAAGACTCTCAAGCGCAAGAGATGAGTTCTGGTGCATCTCTCTCTCTCTCTCTCTCTCTGTGTGTGCGCGCGTGCGCATTCGCTCTAATTTCATATTCAAGTAAAAGAAAATGCAATAAAAGCTGAGATATGTACCCAGGGCGTCTATTGTGTGTTTGATTATTTTCATGTGCGTGCATCCTAGACTCGCAGATGCGAAGAAGTCTGGTTTTATAAGAAATATCTCTAATAAAAAATTTCTTCTTTTTTCTTTTATTTGTGGCTAGGAAGCAGCTGGAGAGGGAAGTTTGGATAGTTGTGGAAGAAGCTGAAATCGGACAGGATTGCCCCACCATTTTCAATTGTAGTCTTTATATTCTGTGAAGTTGTCCCTTGTTTATTTGGACTATGCGAGACTCTATGTACTGTTCATTAAAACAGAATTTAGAGCTTTGTGATTGAACACGAGAGAATTTGAATTTGGTATCTTGTTAAACGTTGCTTTTTATTGTGAAGCCTGGGTGATATTTTTATTTCTAGATATACTAAACGCTCTTGGCAATTGCATGTTTTGAACGTGATAAGATAAGAAAGCAAAAAACGGAGAGAAGTATGCTGCATTCATATTCAATGTCGTGAACCAATTGTGTATAGTCTCCACCCTATTATTCTACCTCGGTTGCCACTGGATGCACTCTCTTTTCTTGCATTAGAAATGAACTAGCGTCCAAACATGGTTGTTTTGCTTTGGCTTTGTGTATGATGGTGGGCCGGTTCATGGTTTAGAGAGTCATACGGCCTTCAGGTGAAAAAAACAGAGACAAAAAACAAGTATGAGAAAACTAGTGCAAAATGCCGACTTAAAAATCAAGAAGGGGAAGTTATATTGCTTAGTTGTTTCACTTTGTGATTAGAGTTCGTAGTCTACTGAAAGTCAATTCCTTTGAAAAAATTCGAGTTCATTTCTCCAATTTTCTGTAGATTTGATTGTCAAAAGTAATGTTGACTTCACCTTGGCACATTGCGTATCAATCACATTCCAACAGCATGTTTCCAACTATCCAAGGAAATATCCTGTCTTAAACATGGACGAGAACCAAGAATTCCCAACTTCAACCTGAACAAGAATCAAACTTTTTGATTGGGGTTTTCTTGATCAAAAGAACCATAACAATAAATCTTGAAGCAGAAATATGAAAAATATGTCAACAACAAAGAGCAGCAGGAGATATAAAACTCCAACATTACGAAATATTTCATTAAATAAACAAACCTTTACTTCAAGATTATACAAAGAAGGGTGGCATCCTTGTAAACATTACGAAATATTTCATTAAATAAACAGACCTTTACTTCAAGATTATACAAAGAAGGGTGGCATCCTTGTAAACATGCCCACACAATGTAGTACATTATCTATGATTTCACTTTTTTTTTTTATTTCACCTTTTTCCCTATCCTCAGTTTGTATTCTGTCCATTCTCAACGCCTAGACCGTACAACACTCCGGAATATTTCTCCAGCGAACCACTAAAAAAGTTCTCCTTCAACTTCCTGAAAGCAAAAGATGTGAGCAAACTATCCGAACCCGCCTGGTGGCAGACCCCGACTCTTTCCACCTCCAACAACTCGGCCAGCTTATTCAAACCCCCGTGTAGACTGTTACAGAACTTCATCAAATGCTTAATATCATAAAGCACGGGAAAATACACATGGATCATAGTAAAGAACCCCTCTTGTGTATCGGGCAAGCTCTGGCAAGTCAAGAGCTTGAGCAAGTACCCGAAATCATAGCCACTATGGAAAGTCACCCAGTACACATTATCGTTCAAAACAATCCCCGATGACATCAAAAGCTCCCCAAATCGCTTGGCGTCAATGCCCTTCTCAATATTCTTCGAGAAACCAATGCCACTCTGGCGCAACAATTCAATCGAATCATTGGCAAATACATCCTCATTTGGATTAAATTCCCGGAAATTGAATTGCCAAATGAAATACTTTTCTGTTCCACAAGTGGGCAAATTTCCCTTGTCATCCGAAAATGTAAGCCCTAACTGAATCAGCTTCAGTAGATCAACATTGGCTTTCAAAGTTTGGTAATGATAGTCACTGGAATTCTTGAAATTTCCCACGGGTCGGATTACAATACCCGGGAACTCAGTATCCATGGCAATATATGGGTAATCATCGACTATATCACGAATTAGGGCAAATTCTTGGTCCAGATTATCAGCCCAAACCTCCCGAATCTGAATCGATTCGCTTTTTGTTAGAAGTGACATCTCCAACAAAGATTTTCAGAGCAATTTATTCGATGATTTTTAACAGATTTTTCTCAATCAAAATTTGAACATTTGAAGAGCCCTCGGATTGGTTTGTTAAAAACCCTCAAATTCCAAATAAAAACTGCATAAAAATCCAGAAATGCAAGATCAGCCCCTAATTCCAACAGCCAAATAAAAAGAATGAACACTTATACAACAAATGTGAATTAAAACAACAAATACCTTGTGAAATCAACAAATCTTGGATCTTGATACAACGAATCAATGAAATTATTGCTATAATTTAAATCCAGTGCCAATATACATAAACAAACATATATAAAAATACACGTTGGGCATGAATATATATTAATATTATGAAGTTTCAGGGTTTTGGGGTTTCTGTTGGGAGGAACATGATAACGAATGTGAGGCGGCTATGAACGGGGCAGCAGATAAAATTAGGGCTACGCAATAATACCAACCATTTCTTTCTTTTATAGGCATATATGCATTTTCTTATTTTTTATTTTTTGACAAAATAATAATAGTTGTTTAAAGAAAGAAATAATTATGGGATTTGATTTTTTTTTTTCTTTTTATATAATTTCGAAATGTTCATGAAGGATTCATTTATTAATGATGGAAACATGGAGTCGAGGGGAAAGTTGCATAGCGAGTTCTGAATGAATGAGCTTCTTGAATTTTCTACGTGTGATTTCTGAGGAAAAGGAGTATCGGAATATAAAACATGTTTTGCTAAGTTAAGAATGTCTTGAATCGAAAAGAGTTGAGCGCCTTCAATGGCGGTGACCCCTTTAGTTATATAGAAAAATACATGTATTGAATGTTCGTATGAAAAAGTTAATTTATGGCTCTAGTTGCTCTGAAAGATTCTTTCTTATTCGTCGATCAATTGGAGGGGACGCGGGCACACTTTTGCGCATTATATGTCACGATTATACGGGAAAGTTAATAGCAACTCTTTATTTGTTAGGCTAAATTATACTGTTGAGAAAAATATGACATTTGCAGGATGAATTCTAACTTAGCTCGAAAGACATTGTTCCTCGTACGTGGAACAATATGTTAATGTGAGAGAATTGAAATATTAGATATCTAAATGCTATAAATAAATGGTATAAATTGTTCAAATAAGAATTTTTGAACAATAGACAGTCAATAAAAATATTTACGATCAAGAAGCATGTTGCATTTTTTATATTACAAGTATACGATATCGTAACAAGTAATATAGTAGACATTTAAGTCCGAATTATCGTTCCCACGAGAACTGTACTTTAATCTTAATCTATTTTTCTAACTTCTATTTGATAAAAGACAAATAAATAATGATAATGTTTGTGAATAGTTTTTCTTGCTTATGAACTAATGGATAGTAGGGGTGTCCGTGGGTTGGTTCGGTTCTGCTCGGTTCCAGAATTTTCAGGTATTTAATAAATGGACCCGTCGGGTCCAAATATAATTATGGAACCGTTCGGGTTCGGTTCCGTTCCGTTCGGTTCGGGTCGGTTCCGTTCCGTACCATAATTAAATTTTTTAACATTTACAGCAACACTACATAAATATAACTAATGACATTTCATTTGTAACTTTTACAAATTAACATAATCAAATTCAAAAATATAAAAATAACTAACTGTCGAATAACATTAATTCAATGCATACAAATACCAAAAAGTAGATATTAATACTTACCAACTATTTGATTTAATCATCAACTGCTACTGCTTGACTTGCCATGGCAAAAAACTCTACAAGAATTGAAAAAACACAATTAACAAACAAATAAACTAAAAAATATTCAACTAATAAGATTTGATAAAAAAAATATAATATATATCTATTACCTGTCTCGATGCCCTCATAGAACTTTGTTTCTTCAATGTAAATTTTATCTTGGGAAACTTTCAAGAGTCTATAATAATTTTTTAGCCAGTTTTGTGTACAAATTAAGGCTTCAACTGTTTTAGGAGTTAAAGAACTCCTAAATGGATCAAGAATGCGTCCTCCAGTACTAAATGCTGACTCAGAAGCAACTATAGATACAAGAATGGCAGGAACATCCCTTGCAACTTTAGATAAAAATTCAAATCTTGATTTATTAGTCTTCCACCAATGTAAAATGTTAGAAAAAATAAAATAATTTAATTAATTCAATAAAAAAATAAAAAAAAATTATTTAGTTTCGGGTCTCATTCGGTTCTTCGGTTCTTGGTCGAGACCCAAGACCCGACCCAAACCTTTCGGTTCTCGATTCGGGTATCCGTTCGGGTCTTTAACTTATGAAGAACCGCTCGATTCGGTTCGGTCCGGATATTTTGGACACCCCTAATGGATAGTAATAAAAAATTGCAAACACTACTTTAATAAATATTTGAATTAGTAATGAATATTTATGACAAAACAAGTTCATCTAATGATCACTTTCATTCATAATTCAAGATTCCAACACAATGTAGTGTTCGATCGAATTTTTCTATAGTATTCAATTTACCCCTATCGAGTTCTCATTGAGCATATTTAATTAATTCAATTTCATATATCTATGTGAATTACCATTAGTTAAACGAATTATGGTTCTAAGAATTCATATGACGACCGCAATAATTAGTATATGTATCTCTACACGTTATACTACTTTATCGAATTTTATTATACGGTCTAAATCTCAAACTCACATCTCGATCGTAAAAGACTCACAAAATCATCAAATTATTGATAAGGTAATTTAATGCATTAAACTCATAATAAAACCGACTCATGAACGATAAACTACCAAGAATCTTGAATAAAAGAAATAAAGGTCTTCAAATAGATTATATCGTTTGCCCTAATTTAAAGTTAGCCACTCATAATAAATAAAGAAGAAAAACAAAGAGTTGATATTGAGTACATCGCCGAATTTTGAATATAGATATAGAAAAAGAAATAAAACTCGCATCAAGATCTTCTTCTTCTTCTTTCAATAAATGTTTCAAAGTTTAAATCCCTTGATGTTTTCCTCTATTGAATTGTGCTCCTCAATCTCTAGTTGTATCTTTTTTTTATTTCAATATGTAGAACTCTTTATTAGTGCATTCTTAGGTCTATTTATACTTTCCTACACATTATTAGCCAATCTGGGGTCTACTATGGGCTTCTCGCGGCCCAAATAGCAAAAACCCAAGTTGTGTGATGCAGTGCCTAAGCGTTAGGAATCAGTGCCTAGGCGTCGCGATTTTTGTCCACGTAGCGTCTAGGAGCTGAGTTGTTGTTCACTCTGTATCTACTTCAATATTTTTATCATAATTTTTTCTCTCAATATCTGATTAAGTTGATTCAAAAATATTTTGGAAAGATAACTTAAAGGGCTACAACTTTGATAGAAATAGCTCTTTTCCCATTCGAACGTTTACTATGTCAAAAATTGGTCTCAATCTCCAACTAAAAGTTTGGACATCCTTGTAGGGTTGAAAATTGATTTGTTTTAACTTCTTTTGATTTTTAGTTGTATCCATTTGACCCTATCATTCTTGAATCTTCATCGTAAGTTTCGACGCAACTTTTGAGTATATTCACCTTAGGCCCCAAACTTTGGATCTTGTCATTTTCGCTTATTTCTTTCAATTTTGCCCACATTCATTAAGTTTCACATAATAACACATTATATAATAAATTATACTATAATTCCATTAAAAGAATTATGAAATATTAATATTTTGGAACCCGAATAAGTGTATAAAATATACTTATCAAAGTAGCGACACTTTTAGATAGACCTTGAAAGGATAATGGAGGTTGACATGCTAATAAACATATCATACGTATTGGGATCAAGCTATCGTTAAAATGTATTGTTTTTTCATTTTTTTAGACTCATTTATATAAATTTTATTATTCCAGTTGCGATGGGTGAGATAATCGAGCCATTCCCCTTTATTTTGTGATATCAATCCGAGCAAAAATGAATATAAACAATTATATTCAATGAGAAATGAAAAATGAGACGAGGATTGAAACCTCGACGGTTCATTGTTGAAAATCATATGAGTTTTAATGGCTGGTGTTATCAATAGTGGTGGACCCAACACCCGACGAGGAGGCGCGGCTGCGTATGCTGGGCTCCGCCAGAACAGTGCACCACATGAGGAAGAAGGAGACAACGCGACTCAGACGAGGGTTTGGCTTTTCCTTTCTGTTTTTTTTATTTATGAGATAAGATTATCATTATTTAAAAATCATGATTTATGTTCTGAGTTAATTGGAAATTTGACATTGAAATGAGAATTTGTGATTTAAGATAAATAATTTATGTTGCACTATTGATGATACATTATGACACCCGAACTCGAACATCGAGCCCGACCACTGGCCTCCCCCACTTGGGCCAGATATCTTACGGGTCCACCTCGAGCTCGGTGCTCGAGTCTTGAGGTCGTGTGGACCACGCGCCTAACCCCCCTGCTAATCCCGCTTATTTCCAACTTCTTAGATCAGAACAACTTCCATCCCATCTCCGATATCACAGTCCCAATCCAACACAAATACCTACTACAAATCAAACTACACGAAGTTCAATCCTCCTAGGACTCCCCTCCCCCAGCGTCTATAAATACGCACCCTAGCTCCGCCATAAAGGTACGTCTCAATATATGCACCATCAGCATCTTGAGCATTATTTTCTCTAATTCCCTGTCTGACTTAAGCATCGGAGGGGCGACGAGGACACACCTCGACGCCTTTGTTTCAGGTATCGAAGGCCAGGTCACGCGGAGCTCTGACATTCGGTTCGGGTTGACCCAGGTACGAATTTTGGTAGCATCAACTATCATTGAATTATGAATTTTAATTTATCATTTAGGAGTTTTGATTTGTGATTTGGAAATTAGGATATGAGGCGTTGTCTAAGATTGCACTGTATTGGTGATTTGTGATTTATATATACTGATGGGTGATTTATAAATTTAGTACTGTAATTCGGGTGATAATTTGTTATATTATTTTTCTTGTAGTCATCCATTTCTTCTTCTATTCCGTATTTTGTAAACGATCTCGTTATTGCGGCCGTTGACAATGTTGACAGTTGACGACCTTCGACCACCCTAGTAGAGTTCATTTCTTGGGTCCGCCGCTGGTTATAAGCCACTATTATCCATTTTTATTTTTAAATAAAAGTTTATTTTTTAAAGCAACTCTTATTTTACCGTAGTGAGAATCGGGAAATGTGTAAACAGTAATAATTTTGAATGCATGCAAGCATAGTTGCTTAACTTGTGGTAAGCAATCGTGACAATTAATTGGTTCATTAATCTATGATAGTGTCAACAATTAAATTAGATTTATTGAATTGATATGCCATTGGGTTAGCTTATTTCTGATGAGTTTTCAATAACAGAAGAATATAACTCCAAAAGCATCCGAAGTTAACCTCCATTGTTTAAACAGATTGCCATGCAAACAGAAATAAACAGTTTGGAAGGATGAAAAAAAAAAAAAAAAATTCTTATTTAAGGTGTATTCTTTACCTCAATTCAAAAGTAAGGTAAATAGTTTGAAAATTTGAAAATTCAAAAATCAGGTATGTATTTAATTAATTAAAAATATTTATTAAATAACGATAATAAAGTCACAGTTTGTGATTAATGGTCACAGATTCATAATTATAAGTTACAGATTTATTTACTGGTCACATATTGTCAAATTTTTTGATCACGTATTATTTCGAGGTCACAGATCAAAAAATTTGTACGTCACGAATTATTTCGAGGTCACGGGTCTTTAAATTAGTTGGTCACAGATTATTTTTAAGTCACGTATTATTAAAGTTTTATGTCACGATTGAGTAATTAGTCACAGATATTATCAAACATTTGGTCACAGACTACCGCCACCTCCACCACCACCACCATCTCTACCTGCACCACCGTTGATCACCACTGCCATCACCTACCCACCAAACACCAATGCACACCCGTAATGTCACCACCACCTAAGCACCCACAACACACACACCCACCACCACCACATCCAACCAAACTACAATCTCACAGCATCGATTTCAAAAGAGTCCCCAACTCTAGCACCACCACAGAACCCAAACAAATCAGCACACGTACACCACAGATCGGCCACTTCCACCACCTGCACCAACGACCACGCTGCTCTCCTCCCTCGCACCACTGCTACATTGTGCCGCGACAAGTGGCGCTGTACGAAGCAACACGATAGCCCCGATATCGAAAACTCTACTAGCGGAGGCATAGCAGTTGCGACGATCTGCACCAGTCCAGCTTCATAGGGCCGCGCCACTACGCGCGACATTGAGGCTTGGCATCAGAGCCTCTACCTCTGGACAATCTGTACCAAGTCTCCTGTTGCGGTGTTTCTCCGTCGATTTGTGGTGGTCGATGGTGCTGCAGCAGCGTCGCGACAACGCTGCTGCCGGCGGAGAGATGCGAGGGAGAGAATGGGAGGAGGAGTGGGAGGAGGTGGAGAAGGCGGGAGGGGTGAGAACTGGTGAGAGAGAGAGAGAGTTGAAAAATGGATTATTTTAGGGTTCAGATAAATTTAGGGTTTTATATGTAAAATAAAATACCTGATTTTTGAATAATTAAACTTTGAACCTGATTTTTTATAATTTCCCAAAAAAAAAAAACCCCCATCTTCGATGCAAATTGACGAAGTTTTTTTTTTTTTTTTTTAATCAAAATGATATGAATGAATAATAGATATTACCTAGAGTCTCGTTTAAATCAGTGTTTTAAAAGGCGTAAAACGTAGATAAGCGTGGATGCGAAATTTCAAATTTTACGAGTTTAAGCCAGTCTAGACGAGGCGCAGACGTCAAAGAAATAATAATAATAATAATAATAATAATAATAATAATAATAATAATAATAATAATAATATATTTTTAATCATTTTAAAAATAATTTAATAATTAAAATAATACATATCAAATATCTAAAATTATAACATACTATATTAATATGTATAATTAGTCAATTGTACAATTTTCAAGTTTTCAAAATACAAGAATTAGACTATTTTTTTTTATAGTTTCAATTTCCAACTAGATAAGTCATACTTAATAAATTTATAGGAACTTCATACGTGATTTTGAAATTTTCAACAAAATAACGAGTAATTACATAATGTAGATAGTATCGCAACTTAAAATATTTTTTAACTATTGATCGAATAAAGTCATTTTAAACTTTTATAGAGATAAAATCTTTTAAAAACTTAAAATTAAAGTCAAATAAAAAGTTTTTAAAAAAATTAAAAATTAATAAACTAATTCAAATAAAAGAAAAAAAAAACTAATAAAGCAGGCCCAAAGAAGACAAAAGAGGCCAAGGAAAAAATTCAGTCATTTAGAAATTGATAAAAAAAATGTCCAGGCATAAATCGAGACGTTTTGCTCGAATTTCGAGTATAAGCGGTATCTAGATGTTGCCTAAACGAATTTTTTAAAACACCGATTTAAATATAACTCGTTAGACATGCTAATTCAACAATTATTCAAACAATCAAATGAAAGAGAAAATTATGGGGAGGAGAATTAAGGATTATGATTCTATTTTAGAGAGTTCAAAATTTATGTATCTTCCTTTTATTTATTTTTAAAATAATTATATACACACAACAGTTTTTAATAATTTTTGCCTTTATGTCCATGATTTTTCTGCACTGCATTCTTATCGTTAAAAGTTAATTATTTAGCACATTTTGTTTTTAATAATAATTTTTGTCCAAATATTCTGCTAGCATGTGAAAATAAAAGACATGAGGTGCTAAATAAAAGACACAACTAAGCAAAAATACTAGGTTTTGAAAGTCTTATGTATTAGACATCAATGTTGCTATGTCCACTTGAGATGCTCTTTGAACAATTGTTTGAAAAAATTGTCCCGTAAGTAAAAGAAGACTATGTTTGGAAAATAATTTCCAATCCGTCGAGCTAGTGTGACTGAAAAAAAAAAAAAAAAAGATGTTATCTCGAGGTTCATCTAGATATAGAGGTTTCATTAAACGTTCTGACTCGAAAATTATTTAAGCAATCAAATGAAAGAAAGAAAATTAACGATTATGTTTCTATTTTTAGTGCGTTAAAGCGTCTCTCTTCCTTTTCAATTCGTTAGACATCAATGTTCCATATACTGCAAGCTCATCTATTTGAAAGCCACGTGATCTGCAATCTACGAACTAGAGATTTTTTTGTTATAAATAGTTATATCAATAGCGACAATATGGTTTCCCGTTCTTGGTTTAAACTTTATTTTTTGGTTGTCTCGCGCACCAATAGGTTAATAAACAAAGTGGATAAGATGTCATATACTCTATTTATTTAATTTTTTGTTGGCTTATTTGTATATGGTTTACATTAGCATATATATTAACGTAATTTTGACTAAATAGTACAACGAAGGTGTCAATATTTTTAAAATAAAAACGACACTTGAAGATGGTGTTTTTATTGCATTATTACGTAAATAATTAATCTATTTGTACATAATTTTTTACTTAATATTTGTCCGAATTAACAAGTGTCTGCAGGTTTGGTACACGTAGCATTAGGGATGTCAAAAAAGTTCGACGGTTCGGGCGCCTGGGCTCGGCTCGAAAAAGAAGCCCGAGTCGGGTCGGCCCGTGTCACGGGCCAAAATGGCCCGGCTCGTATTTTTTTTAAAATAAAAAACCTACCCACATATTTATTTTTTTAAAAAAATAAAAAACTAAAGCTGCCCTGCTGTGTTGCTTTAGTAGCTGCTTGCGCAGATAGCAGCTGCATACTAGTGCAACTACAATTGCCTGGGCAGCTATTTTAACAATTTATATATAAAAAAAAAACAAAAAAAACAAAAAAACCCTAGATGGCTCGGCTCGAGCTGCTAAGGTCCTAGCCAAAAGCTAGGGCCGAGCCTCTTTTTTGGCCGGGCTTTGCTCGGCTCGGGCCAAACAAAACCCGATCAAAAAAAGCTCGAGACGAGTTCGAGCTTTTTTTTTTGGGGCTCGGGTTCGACTCAGTTCGTTGACGTAGCTACGCAGCATAATCGGTACGTAAAATATCTCAATATTCTATAGATCATTTAAAATTTAAATTATACTTGTAAAATTACTTTCAGTTCGGCTTATTCTCTCTCCCCTTTCACTATGGCCCTAGTCTTCTCCCCAAGTCCCCACCTCTGCCCAAAACTCAGGAAATACGTAAATCGGATGTCTGCAGTTCTAATTGTAACGCTCTCTCAATTCGGTTGTGAGGCAACTATATCAGGTACTCCCCAAATCCTCTCTATGTTTTTCTTCCTCTTCTTGTGTATGCGTCCATATCTTTGCTTTCTTACTTCCAAACAGGACTAGGGTTTGACGCTTTCAATTTGGGATTCTTTGACATGTCAGTGATTTTGTTGTAATTAGTTTGTTAGATTTACCTAAAGTAGTCTTGCTCGAAAACTTGCGCTGATTAGTCGGAAATGCAAATAATATATTTTTGCTCAATTCACTTGTATGCTGCTGAAATCAAAATAATATTATGTTGTCTTGCGGTAGTCTTGAATATGTTGTAGACATGAGGTGTGAACTACCTAACAAAGAACGCAATGAGAGGATTGATAACGAGGTTGTGATGACATCATGGCACAAGGGTGGTTTGTGAGTGTCATTTGTTTCTATGGGTAAGAATAAGTACTAGAAAATGGAGCAAGTATATCATCTACACGAATTGAAAGGAATCGACTTTGAGAGGAAAAAAACCAAGTAATTCTTGAAAGTTTGTAGATTTTAATATCATTAGCTGTGACAAGTTTATTATAAGAAAAAAGGACTCCGCCTTCATTTGTAGGAGGCAACATTTGGACTTTAATCCATTATTTTTTATTGGTTAATCCACAAGTTTACAAAGGTTCAAAATCAGAGAAACATGTTTTTATATCATTTGGAGATCTGAGGTAGTCTTAGTTTTTGTAACCTTCTTTCTATTTCTTTCATGCGCCAACATATACTTACAACCTAAGGCCACACCTAATTCCATTATGCCCTTACAGGGTTTGTGTTGAATAAAGATTCACTCTTTTGCACAATTAGCCATTTTGAGAAATCTTTTGCACAGTTGTTCCATTTTTAGCTAACAATAAAATTTTGTTTTACTGAAAGAATTAGAATTTGCAGCATATCAATTTTTGTTAAGTGCATAAATATTTAACTGTACATTAACTTGGTGTTAAATGTCGATTATAGCTCCAAAGTATGCTGACCTTCGCTTGAATCTGAAAATTTCTGTGTAACAGGCTTAAGAAATTGTTATATTGAAGCGAGCTCTTTTATATAGGTGGTTCAAATGTCGTGTTCTTTTTTTTTTTTTCCCTTCTTTCTGAGAGACAATATAAAGATAAGCAGCGACTTCATATAATTTCTCAGAAACCTGTCACAAAAAATATCACATTCCATTTATAATCAGACAATCAGGGCTTTCATGTGCACCATGAAATGTAGAATATTAAAAAAAGCTTTGAGCTTTTGTGTTGGAATTATAAATCGCAGATAGTGTTTGTTTGCTTGTAAGTGGCGAGGATGGAGGGGAAGGTGGGGGGAAGAAAATTGGCCATTAACTTCATATTAAAGTTTGCAAGGATCTACCTGAAAATTGGCATAATCAGAGGTGACGACAACTCTGGAGAATTTCTAATTCAAAAGTTATGTTCCTATATTCCTCCCTTTACCTTGTATCTGCCATTTTGACCAAGGAGCTGTCCATGTAGTTCTCAATTTTTCTTAATAACACAATACAACAATGATTTTTTATCTAAATATAGTAGAACATATTTACTAGAATTTAATTCAATTTCAATTTTTTTTTTCTCAAAACATCCTCCTGTTTCTCCTGCCTACCGAAATGTTTCTGCTTCAATTTCTTTTCCTAAAAATTACTGGAAAAATATTTGGTGAATCGGGCAAGTTTTTCTTGCTGAAAGTAAGTGTGAACTTTACACAAAATAGAGTCATTTTCATGGCCATTTTTTTGAGCAAACATGAAAAGAATCTATCATTTTTTAAACTGCATTTTTAGATTTCTATATTATAGATCTGATACTAATCTGATGTTTTCTAGTTTCTATTACTGTTAAGTTAATAGAACTTCTTGTGTAGTTTACAGTTTATTAACTTCTTAAAGTTAAAATTTCATGTTAGTTGAAGAAGTCAAGTCTTGTTTACCCAGCCTCTGTTTTGCTTCATTCATTCACTATTATGTTTGTTTGTAATTTTTGTATTGCGCAGTATTAAAATGGAATTTAATCTTCTCTTCTATTTCTTTAACAATGGCTTGTTCTTACTGCTGTTTTTGTTGAATCATTTGGTCAGAATAATTTTCTCTGGGCTGCATACTACAGAAATTTCAAGTTCTATATTTGCTTATGGACCGGTCTCATGATTATGCTGCCGCTATGGCATTTGCTCAACAGCAGCAAGTCACAAATATTCAACAACAGCAACAATATGGTTTTCATCCTCAACATCAACAATTTCCTCCATCTGTTCATGGTCCTCCTTTTCTGCCCCCACATCCTCCTCTCCAACAGTTTCCATACGCACAGCAAATGCAGCAACACCAACACTATCCACATCCTCCTCTTCCTCACCTTCACCAGCAGCCACCGCCTGCCTTCCCACCACACGTGCCTCCTCATCTTGTTCCCTCTCCTTTCCACAGCCCATATGACTCTGCAACACCTCCTGCTCCACCTCCATCTGATCCTGAACTACAAAAGCGTATTGATAAATTAGTTGAGTATGCTGTCAAGAATGGTCCCGAGTTTGAAGCTGTGGTTCGCGAAAGAGAGCAAGAAAACCCTGCTTACAATTTCCTCTTTGGCGGGGAAGGCCATGGTTACTACCGCTATAAGCTTTGGGTGGCAACAAGACATCTAGGGGGTCCTTTCACCCCTCCTTTCCCACCCTCTTCTTTGCCCATGATGCATCCTCCCAACCCCATAATGGGGTCTTCCCCTATGAATGCTCCTAATGCTGCTGCAGGGGTTTCTTCTTCAGTGTTGGGCGCACCTCACTTGCAGCAACATCCTTTTCCACCATTCTATGAGCAGCAGCTCCCCCACAAATCTCAGCCTTTCATTGGTCATGGTCGTCCTGAATATGATCCGTCTTTTAGGTCTTTCAAAGGTTTATCTAGACCACTTCCTTCTGATGTTGAAATGGAGCTGAATGGTGTTCTCAACAGTCTCACTGGTACCAAAGAGTCGATCAAAGGTGCGAAGACTTGGTTTATGCAAAGATCTCCTTTTGTACCTGCCCTGGCCGAGGCACTTAGAGACAGGATATTTTCCTTTGATGATCCCGAGAGACAACTGCATATAATTTACCTTGCCAATGATATTCTATTTGACAGGTAGTCTTCAATTTCTAAAAGCTTGATACTTCTTTATAAATTGTTGATGCTTTTCTTCTTCAGTTTTAGTCATCTATATCCTTTCATTTCCCCGATCACGTGAATATTTTACCTATACTTTTGCACTTTTAAATCCTATTGAAGCATTCTTTGGTTGAGAAATGTTGAAGATTATTGAGAATGGCGTGAAATAAAAAATTACAAATTTGGTATTGATGTGAACCAGCTAGTTGAAGGGGAGTCGGCCTTCATAAGTTGCACTCTTAAGATCAGTATAAAAGCTCCCAGAGTTGTGAGTAACTTTAAACCTTTTTTGATTTTATTTTTGAGAAGTGATTTTGCGAAAAGTAAATTTTTATTGAAAAATGTGTGGTTGATAATGAGTTCGAGGAAAAGTGATTTTGAAAAAATAAAAATCAAACAAGGCCTAAGCCAATTTTTAGTCTTAATTATTTTGAGACACGTGTGTGGACATGCTACAAGGGTAGAGTATTAGGTTCTTACTCCATTGATGATGAACTGACATTTGGAGGGTTGCTGCGGCCTGTGTGGACTACGTTGTCTTGGAAGAACTTAAGAAGTTTCAGCCCTGGCATGCCAGTCACATTGCTTTCATAATTTTCAGTTTTTTGCTAATTTGATATTTTTAAAAGCACTTATAAAAGTAAAGCTATTCTGGTTTTGGTTTCTCTCTATTTCTTCATTAAATTCTTTATAAGAATGTCTTTTGTCTGCTACGTGTCATTACACTATGAAATGCTGACTATTGTGTACTAGTAGTTTCGAAGTAGCCCTTTTAGGTGTTGCAGGGCCATCATCATCCCCCTCCTAGAAAGCAAATTTATCATTTAGTCGCTTGTGAGAGGAAACATATATCAGGACATTATAGATATTTAAGATCTGAAGGGTTCCTCAGAGTTCATTATGTTTCTTCCACATATTTATATTTGGATTTCTGAAATATACAGCTTGCAGAGGCGGGTCAATCCTCATGAGTTGGATAACGAGGCACTCGCATTTAAGCCGGTCTTAGGTTCTATGCTGGCAAGGATTTACCACAACCCTCTGAACAAGGAAGAAAACCAGTCCCGCCTTCAGAAAATTTTACAATTCTGGGCTTCCAAGGATGTTTTTGATCAGGATACTGTTCGTGGGCTTGAAAATGAGATGATGAGTGGGCTGGCTCAGAATTCTGTTCCAGGTCCTCACAGAGACTTATCTGCGGTTGCATTAGATCCTTCTGTGGCCATAGGTAGCTTCTGTTCCTTCTAGTAGTTTTTGAATGAAAATAAACCAAAGTATTTTTTTCATGAAACTTCAAACATTCTCTACTTGCTCTGTTAACTTTTGCTTCCCATGTAGGACCCCACCAAGCGGCAAATCATAATTCATTGCAGTGGCAGCCTGATAAGCAAATTTCGGTTCCAAATATGGCGGTTCACGAACAAGCTCCTCTTATACCATCAATGGCACCATCTGTAGCACCCCAACAATTTCATCCTACATCTATTCCTTCCAGTGGGTTTGCCGGATCTATGCCCGTGCCATCTTCTATACAACAATCAAATCAACCACCTGCTCCTCATCTTGGCAAGGTTGGTGAAAAACTGCCTCCATATCCTCTGTTCCCTCCTGGTCTCATTCCCGGTATGGTGAGAAAAATGCAGATAGGTAGTGGGGTGCCTTACTCTCCAATGAGCCCCCTGGATATTCCCACTGTTGTACCTCCTTCCAATATATCCCCATCTGAAATCAATGAGAGAGTGTCGAAGTTCTTTAGAGATATTGGCGAGGTTAATCCATCTGAAGGAGCTGTGAAACCATCGGAGTCGAGGGACGCTGAGGATTATGATTACGAAAGAGAGCTTCCTGTCCGTAAGGGAGGGGCCTGCATTCCTCCACCTCCAGGTCTAAATACGGACCCAAATTCTGAGACTTTTGACGATGGAAGTGTAGAGCAAAAACCAGGATCTAGTAGTTCTGGCAGGTTGGGGCTCGGGGCAAAAGCTGATCCAAATGAGGCTAGTCAATATGATGATGTCTATAGCTCCTACAGGAAAGAAAGAAGTACTAATTACCATTCATCTATGAGTGCAAGGGCTGCACCGAGGTAAAGCAATTTCATCGTTGCTGGATTCAGTTAGTTGATTTCTGGAGTTGTATCTTTGTGCTTTGCTTTGATTTATATTTTTACAATTTAGGTGAATGCTGTGATGGGAGAATTCAAATTTTTGGGATTGTTGATGACAATTTTGAAATATTGCACATTTGCACTAACTGCAATATGGAAACGGACCTCTTTGTCAACATTGCTGCTTTTTTTTAATAAATTGCAAACTTTTATTAGTCAAAATAAGTAACTTACCCATCACTTTCACTCTACTTTTAAACTACAAAATATGATTGCGCTGACGCTGTACCCCAAATGACATGTTTTAGACAACAAATTCTTAAATGTCATTTAAAATTTTCTATTGCTGAAAAAACATCTAATGCCGGAAAACTTGTCACGTTCAAGTGCTCATTAAATCAAAAGAGGATTAATTGTTCGAATGGTAAATGAACTTTAACCTTTGTTTTCAAAATTATATGTGAATGAGCTCCGAATTTGTTTCTTAATCATGTGTAAATTAATTACGTCAGTCAAATTTAACAGGGGCAAATGACGTGCTTACGTTGCTATGGCGTGGTAGTAGATATATGAATCTTATCCCTTGTTTTACAATCACAGCTTTGCTTCAAAATCATACTTAATACGTGACCAATGACTATAACTGACGTATATTTGATTTAAGCCAACTTGTAATGTAGTTGTGCTTCCAATGAAAAGAAATTCTCACGGATGCAACTTCTTCATGGAATAAAACTATAGCAGATTATTAGGGCGTTTTTTTTTTCCCCCTCCCATTAGTCAAAGATTTTATCAATAAATAGCCAAACTTAGTAGACAAATTATGAAGTCGGACGCATGCAATGCCAGCTGCATTTAGTATTCTGTTCATGGTGAATAGCGACAGATCCAGGATTTTGAGTCAGCATGGGAGGTCGTTGATTGTTGGCACCAATAAAATATTAAGGGTCTCGTTTGATGGGGTTTTTTTTTTTAAACAAAAAATGCATGTTGGAATAATGATTTGATGGAGAACGTGTAGTTAAAAATAAGATTTTTTTTTTGAATTTGCATGTAATAATATTTTATTGAAAAATGTTTGGTTGAAAAGAATATAGAATTTGGTAAAAATTGTAAAACTAAAAATATTTCACAATACAATGGTTGGGAATGATTCGATATCGGGATTTCCAATATGAATATGTAGGTTCTAATCAGTTGAGCTACAAGAGATGTTTAAAAATAAAATAAATTATCAGTTATATAACCTAAAAAAATTATCTATTGTCAACAAAAAAATTGTTCCTAGCAGATCCAGCACGAGCGGCCGCCGAGCTCGTCGAGTGCCAGATCCGCCACTCCATGGTGAAGCTCTTGCATTCTTCTGGTTATGACGCAGCTAAGCACGACTTAAGGCAAAATTTATGAAGGTATATTTGCTCTCTCCATATACAGAGCTTCTTATTATATATTAGAAACATTCCTATAAACACTGCATCATGTCATCATGGTCGATTTCAAATAGAATAATGTATTTATTATTAATGGCTGACGAATTGCATGTGTCTTACTACATTAATGTATAAAACGATTCAAAATAAGGTTCGTCACATTATTCTTTTTTTTTTCCTCGGCACATAGGATCCAAAATGTGAACTTTGGTTTATGTCTGCCTTTCTAATTTTTCAATGATATTTATTCTTTTGTCTTTTAATACTAGATCAACGTCATTGTGTTATTGCATATCTATTGTCGACAAGAAAGGAACACAATCGTCAACTAGAGACTTATCGCCATACTACCAACCATTTCAAACAAGAGTTTTATGTATAACCACGAGAATGTATCTATGGCTTAAATTGACGATTTGTCACTATGCTATTCTCGTCAAAAAAGAGTTCCGTTTTTTGTGGACACGACAACATCACAATCTTCAACTAAATGCTTTTGTCGATTAGCCACCACTTCTCCACAAAAAAGTGTTTCAAGTAAATGGTCGAGAAGGAATCACAATTTTAAGTGTGTCCAGTACACCAATTGCTTATATCAACTATTTCCAAGAGTTTTTCAATTCTATAACCTACCAAATTTTACAAACCACGCTTGATAGTGTAGTCACAAGTTGACACAAGGCAGATTCTTGATTAACTGATTTTGATATTCACCATTTTCTTGAAGGTGTGATCGTGTTTATATTTTAATAACTCTCAATCAAATTCATAATTTTCACAATGATTGCTCACTCAATATTCAATGAAATTTTCAACTTATAATCATTAATTTTAATTTAATCGCTTATCAAACATGCATTCATTAGGCCCCTTGTTTGATGCCATTATTTGGTAAAAATAATGTTTTGAATATTGATTTTTAGGAGAGTGTTTGGTTAAAAAGTAAGAAGAATTCTAGATTTACGTACAAAATATTTTATTGTGTGAATGTATAGTTAAAAATGTTTCGACCGTTATATAGTCATCTTTCTCGTATTTTCCAACGATGGTCCATTCCTGTCCTTTTATTATCATTATTATCATTTTATTTGTGTACAAGTTAACGTTGAGAGGGGGCTAATTAGCCAAATTATAATCTTCAACTCACTCGGTCAAAATAGCTCACTTAGAGTTGAACCTCTCCCTCTATTTCGTTTATCCCAAGTAAGTTTCACTGTGAGCAGCAAAAGTTGAGAAATGCCGCCAAATAAAAGGCAACAGCAAAGCACACTCTACACAACATCCAACATTTACCATATGCACGCACACGATTTTTCATTAAAGCAAATCCGGCAACAAAAGGAAAATTTTCCGCGGATTTGAAACCCCAAAATTAGTAGAAGTTGATGAAGAGAGGCAAAATCCGGGGCTTTGCATGCAAGCCATTTTTCAAAAGACCCCCATTTTACTTACCTATTTCATACATCAGCAGCATTGGCTGTGTATTGAGCTGGCTTTGCTATAAATTCGTTACCTTTTCTGCTTCTAGGGTTTTCCGCCAGAGTTTTGTGAGTTTGAGTGAAAAAATTGAGGTGGGCTTGTGGATTCTTGAATTTTTATTGGTTTTTTGAGGGGCACTTTGGATTAGAACCAAAAGAAAAATGGGTTCTCCTTCTCATCACGGTGCTTCACAAAAAGAGCTTGAAGATGGACTAAGGGATGCTGGGAACAAGCTTCTGAAATCTCCTTCCTCCACTGATGAGCTACTCACCCTGCTTGAGGTAAGACTCAATCACCATGTTCATGTGTATTTATTTACATTTTTTTTTTGTGTATATGTATAGAGATGGAATCTGTTTGTACTGAGTTGTCTTCCATATATAGAAAAGCTCAAATTTTTAAAATCTTGTACTGAAGCTATTTGTGCAAATGTCAATTATATTTGTAGAAACTCAAGTTTCCAGAAACGCGCGAAGACACCCACTTTTATGTCAATGTACTTAGTCCGAGAAAACATTATTGGTGCATAAACTGAGTTATGTTTGTCATAAATATTTTGTTTAGTAGGTCAAAATTCGAAAATTTATATTCCATATGCGATATATGTCTTCAAAAAATTGATTATTTTACACGATACACTCTGAATAGATTTTGTGTTTGATGTTTTTTTCTATGTCTGTAACAAGCCAGTATCAGCCTAGGTATGTGTTTGATGATTCACTTGCTTGTGTGTTTCGAAGATGGCAGTGGACAGCCACATACTAAGCAATTCATGAAAACTATTATAGATAATATTGTATTTTTTTGTTGAATGTTGTAAAACTGTCAATTCAAGAAAGAGGGAAGGTTTTAATCTTTTAAAGTTTTTTCTTCATTCTTTTCCATGAAACTCATAATTTAAGTGTTTTTGTTGGATTGTTCACATTGCGTTACTGGATGTGAAAACGTATTTCCATCATTTAATTCTTTTCCTTGTTGATAGATACTGGTATTTGGAAAGGGCAGATTTTTTAGTGTGTTGGATTTATCTTTGCCATTTGGCTGAAACTAATGTCTTGATGCTTTAATGGCTGCGTTAATCATTTGTAGAACACTTGGTGGCATGAATTTTATGTGTCTACCTATATGTTCTCCTCTTATCTTGGCAACAATCAGAGTAGAAAATTATGCTGGATTTGCTTCTAATGACTAATTGGTCTCCCATAGATTTCCCTTAGTTCTGGTTTGATTGGTAGTGAGATTAAAGGAGATCTTACATCCGCTCGTGCACGTGTTACATACTAATTATTTCCTTTTTGAAGAAATAAGAACACGTCTCATCTTCTTTATTTGTGATGGTCCACTTGCACGCACCCCTTATATGTTTGTTTGAGATCTATTTACTTGTATGCAAAACCTTGTTTGATGAGCTGTTTAGATGATGTAAAACTTATTGTTGTTTTACCATTTTATGAGTAGAGAAATGATTTTCATGGAGCTGTCGCTAAATATGGTTCATTTTTTTAATCTTGATAGAAGAAAGCTTTGCTTATTTTAGAATGTTCTCATTCCGATTTTAATTGTCAGACATATTCGCTAATTTTGTCCGATGCATCATTGACATTCACCATGTCTCCCAATTCTTCTCTTCCTAGTCTCACTATATTTAATATTTAGCTGAATGTGTTTGTTTGTCTTGTATTTCGTTCTTTGATACAGAAAGCAGAGAACCTTTTACCCAAGGTATGTCAACAGCCTCCCACATCAACAGGGAGGGCACTTCTACCATTGATGACGGCACTGGTTGCTGATGAACTCTCACAGCATTCTGATGCAAATGTCCAAGTTGCAGTTGCATCTTGTATTAATGAGCTCACTAGAATATCTGCTCCAGAATTCCCTTATAGTGATGATCGCATGAAGGTTGTCAGAATAGATTTATTCTTGTTCCTTGGGCAAATTAGATAATTTCAAATGAGTGATTTATCTCTCTCTCTCTCTCTGTATGTTCTTTCCACATCTAAGGTATTTGCACATTTACTAACTGGTCTAAGGTTGCTGACGACAGGGAATTTTTGGATTGTTTATGGTTGCATTTGAGAAATTGTCCAGTGAGTCTGGTCGCACTTATGAGAGAGCCCTGCAAATTCTTCAAACCGTGGCCAGTGTGAGGTCATGCCTGATGATGGTCGACATAGAGTGTGATGCACTAATTGGTGAGATGTTCCAACTGTTTTTCAAGACCATTAGGTAAGTCTGAAGAGTTGGCCTGTAGCATTTGAATATAATTATCTATATTTCATTGGATCACATTGTTGTAGCAACATTTTTCTTTTTCTTAATGCCTGTTGAGTGAGGTTGTAATATTGCTGAAGGTCCAATCATCCCCCTAGTGTTTTCACACACATGGAAACTATCATGACTTTGGTGATACAAGAAAGCGATGAAATCTCATTTCAGCTTCTGAGTCCCCTTTTATTAAGTGTAACAGTGAACAATAAGGTAACGATTGCGTACATGCTCTTTGACACAATTATTTATTCTATATGTTTTCTTGTCATTCTTTTTACAAATTAATTTTTGTTTCAGAGCGTTTCTCCCATTTCCTGGGAGTTGGGAGAGAAGGTCTTTAGAAACTGCTCTGGCAAACTAAAACATTATCTAAAAAAAGCGGTGGATTCAATGAACCTGGATATTGATGACTATGCTGAAATAGTTAATTCTATTTGCTGGGATACATCCAGATCCAGTAGGAGAAACATGGTGCTTTTCTTCTAAATACTTTCTGCATTTAAAACAGAACTTTGTTCCCTTAAATTATTATTTTAAGAAAAATGTTTATACGGGTTCGAGCTATTTTATTTGCATTTGTTGGAGAATATTCCATTTTCATTAAATATTTTAGTATCTGATGGAGTGTGTGAAAATCACATTGCATATTGATGATCAGCTAGACGTGTCTGGAAGATGACATCTGTGATAGTAATATTAAGCTTCTATCTCTTCTACGAAAAGCAGTATGTTACATGCTTCTTAATGCCATTTTCTTTTTCAACTGCAGCATTGTCCAAGTTATAGGAAATTAGTATTATCATCTTATTATATGCACGGGCATCCACGATCTCGTCTTTGAAAAAATGCATTACACATCTACCCAGTAAGTTCAGACCTACAGCAAGTTGCTTAAGCATTTTGTAAGTTATAGGAAATTGAAATTGTAATCTTATTATATGCACGGGACAGGTATCAATGATCTTTTCTCTTTGAAAAAATGTATTACAAATCTTAGTAAGTTCATCACTCGTACAGCGCGTTGATAATTGCAAGTAAGCCCATTTGATTTAAATTTCTGATAGAAAAATTCTGCTCCATTGACTTTACAAATGGACACCATTCTGAATATGGGAACAAACTAGCCAGAGGCAAGTTCTATCTGACACAATATCATAGAGATTCCGAATTTCATGGTTTTGCATACTATATTTTGTAATTGCGGCACTATAGCTTTTGAGTATCAGTGCAAATATAAAGGATGCTCGAAATATATCACGTCGAAGTTTTCTTTTTATAGTATATCATCTGTATTTTGCTAATAAATATTTAATATCCTTTTATATGAATCAGGTGGCAAAAGAGGTTGTTCTGTCTGATGAGGAGATATCCAATTCTGAGCCTGAAGATATCACTCCTGAAAGGAAGACTGCTAATGGAAATCTTTCAGATGATGAAAATTCGCAGGGGACTTTAAAGAGCTGTCAGCAGGAGCTTGAAAATACTGACATTACAGAAATACAACAACAAGAAAGGGACACAGGAGTGGTTCAAAAGAAAAGGGGTAGAAAACCTAATTCATTGATGAAACCGGAGGAGGGTTATGATCGTGCTTGGATAAGTAGATGCAAGGATTTCTTTGAAGTACACCGTAATGGTAAGAATCGAGAAAAAGACAGTTCACCTAGAAGTTCATCGTCAAAAGAGTTCGCTTCGTCGACTAAATCTAGAAAGGGGAAATCACCTGATTTTTTCCACAAAAAGGGACCTCAGAGTGAGAAAATGGCAACTTGTGTATCTGAAGATCATTTATCAAATGATGGATCTTCTCGTAGAAGGGGTTGGCCAAAGAAGAAAGAGAGCATAACAGTGAAGGAGGAAGAAGAGATCCTTAGTGACACTGGTGGAAAAGATGAGTTGTCGCTCCAAGGATTTGACGGGAGCAAACAAATCAGAAATGATATTATTGGTGGGAAACATAAGTCTAAAAAGATTGGAGACAAGGTAATGAAATACTTGTTTGTTTGATGGTTTCTGCTTGTATAATTGGTTTATGTGCCTTTGAATTCTTCTATTATATTTATTATTATTTTTTTATGAGTGACGTAGGTGGTTGGTTCTCCCTCCACATCAAATCCAACAAAAGCAAAAAGCAAGAAGAATTTGGCGCCAGATGAGGAAAAGGTACTATCATGTAATAATACTGATGATGGAGATTGATAATGCCCTTTGAAATATCTGCTTTTGTAATTGTGTTTGGAGCACACGCTTAAACACTCTCTTGTTTATCCTTCTGTGATTTAATTAAATTCATTTTCTTCCTTCAATTATTCGGTGATTTTCAATTCAGAAGTCTAGGAGGACCCAAATTGTTAAAAATTATGGTGAGGAGTTGGTTGGCACGAAGATACAGGTTTGGTGGCCAATGGATAAAACGTAAGTAATTACTGTTGACGGCATGCTTTCCATTGTACTTTATATTCCTATTTACATTTTCCTTAACCAAATAATGGTTTCCTTTTCTGTTGCTTGAGCATTGTATCAAATTGGGTTGCCTCATGTCTCTCATGCCATGGGGGTGAATTACTTTACATGTTCTCCAGCTGAAATTTAGCAATATTTTCTCACTTTTAAGATTTATGCAGGTTTTACCCAGGCATTGTTAATTCTTTTGATCCTTTCAAAAAGAAGCACAAGGTGAAAGATACTTGCTTAAGGGCTTCACAAGTATCTTCCTCCCATCATTCTAGTTATAGTGTGTCTGGCGAAGCTTATTACCAAACATGTTGGATTATTTATATTTTTCATATTTCTGAGTTAATGAAAAAAAAAATTAATTTTGAAAGGCAACTCTTATCTTAATGTCAAAACAAGTAACTCGTTTCAACTTTGACCAACAAAAAGATTAATGTATGAAAACTTGCTTATTTACTTATAAGGAATCTGTTTAAGCTAGCCAAACATGCTCTTACTTCACCTTAAGAACTGAATTGCTTAGTGGAGGAACATACTTGTGTTGCAGATAACCCGACCACCTTATTCGACTCATGTTTTATTGCTTTTCCATACCTGCATGCTCACGTTTAACGTTTTAGTTTGTCTGTCTTGTGCAGATCATATATGAAGATAAGTGGGAAGAAATCTTAAATCTGAGTAAACAAAGATGGGAACTGGTTGACATGTGCCCTCAACTGGTCAGATACTTTTTAGATTGTACTCAATCTCATAGTCAAAATTCTGGAGATTTTACCAATTTTCTCTAACTTTCTTTCTCTGTCCTATTTACTTTGTTACGTAACTGCTCGATGCAATACTTTCAGAAGGAAGAAGCCCATCTTCCATCTTCTGCTACTGTGCCTGCCAAGTAAGTAAAAATTTAAATTTCTAAGAAGTAATAGTTAAGAGTTCCCTTTGACCCGACCTCATATCTTTTTAATTGATAAAAAAAAATGTATCCAGTTTTATTTCCATCATCTCCTAAGTGCTTAATTCTTCTTTAAGCTGAAATTAAAGTAAATATGTTATAATCTGTTAGTTTAAGTGGCCAACATGGTTGCCCTTGTTTGGGCTATGGTTCTACTTTATGGGGCTTTACTTCATTATGCTTAGCCAGACATGCCCTTGGTGCATTTGTTAGTTTTCTTCATCCAGTGTAGCACTTGAATAATATTTGTTTCACATTCTAGATTATCCTTTGTTCTGCGATTACCTTAAATAATTTAATTCGAGTTTCAACCTGTGAAGAAAAGAAAGGAAAAGTAATGGGGAAGAAAATCTATTGAAGTTTAATTTCTTGTTGAAACCTATTCAGTTCTTCATTTTGTATTCTTTAGTCACCCTTCGTCTGATTTTTTTTCCTCCCTGCCCCCAATGAATAGATAATCGAACATGCTTGGATGGAATTATTATTATCTTTTTCTGAACTTGAGCAGGAATGAAAAAAAGAAGACAGAGAAACGGAAGGCAGGATCATCAACAGTGCAAGAACATGGCGCCTCCTTGTCTAAAAGGTTGTTTTGCTTTTGAAGTTCTATAAAATTTTAAAAGATTTTTTATTTTTATTTTTCATTTATACTTGCATTACCAAGTATAGCCTTCTATAAGCTAAATCTTCTGCCTTCAGATCCAAAAATAAGCCTCGCAAACCCAGTAAATCTGGGGATAATTCTATAGCAAACGTCATTTGCATTGAGGATGATCCAGGGGATGAGACACGGGAAACAAATGTCTCACCAAACGACAATCCTGTTGGAGCAAAACTTGCAGTCAAGCCAGAGGCAGAAGCATCGATGAGTGACATAGAACCTGACAACTAGACCCGCCAGAATGTAAGAAAGAATTAAATCCCAATCTGCTATGGAATCATTGATCTTGGGGGAAATTGCTTACCGAAAACTGTAATGGAGTCTGTCTTCAGCTACAGTTCTTTTGTACCTTCGTCTAGTAGGATTTGTTTTTCAAAATTTTTGATATGAAATAGTGGTTTAGTAATTCTGTACATTTTTATGGGTTTTCTTGGTTATAAGGAGGGGTGGTTAGAAACTCACATTCTGTCTTAAATGTCAAGGATTTAGTTGCTTTGGATATTTTAGTAGTTTTCGAGGAATCTTCCTTGAACCATATTCTTTTACTTGTATAGAGGCATAGCCATATCATGCCAAACACGGTTGTTGACAATTTCTACATTGGCAACATGCAAATTGTACATCTGGTGGGACAAAAGACTTGAAGATGGTAGGCTTTGTTTTAAATGTTGCATGCTAAGACCAAGAATAGTGTACATGTTAGGTATGAGTCCTTTGAAAAAAATAATTCCTTTGCTTAAGACCCAATGGCCTCTAATATTGACCAACCACACACCACAACAGAAAAAAAAAAAAAGACCTCCATTTTATTTTCATATACGTAATGTGGTGATATATGATTGAGTTATAATTTCTTCAATCTAGTAAAAATAAATAAAGTTTCTTCACTCTTTTTTTACATCTCATCCTTGTGTAAACTATTATATAACCCTTTATGTACAAATAACATTATTCAAATTCTCTCGAGTGTAACTTAAGTAGACATCATAAAGATGTTTGTTATGATGTAAAGGCTCTGATAAGAGTCGACAAAAGTTACGCTCTCATTTTTTCTTTCCTAATAATGATGTTTTCTTCTCAGAGATAAACCCTTTCAACAGATGTCACTATTTGGTCATCATTAGAATTATAATTCATTTTTTTTCTTATTAATCATACATTTTCTAATAAAATAATATTACTCATAATACAAAAAAAAAAAAAAAAAAATCTTCTTTTTTAACCACATTTAAAAAAAAAAAAAAAAAACTATTACAACTATTAAAATTTCAAATAATATATCAGACTTTTTTTTTTGTTTTTCCTCATTTTGACCATTAAAAAAGGGCCTTCAAAAACATTTTCCTTTCACTTCAAATATGAGAGGCACAATACAAGACATAAAGTAAAATTTCCAAGGTAAGATTGCACATTTGGTCCTCAATGTATTGTCTAAATATTATGAAAACATAACTCACTTCATAAACTTTTGTTACGACTGTAGGTCGAATATAAAACCTAACTTCGTAAAATTGGAACCAAGGTAACCACTGGATCTTTGAATAGAAATTTGAAAGCTTTTTGTTATAAAAAATTATAACGAAATTTTGACCAACATCTCACTCAAGTGGTAAGGACGAAGTCTTACTAAGTCAATGATCTCGATTCGAGCCTCATTTTTTAAGGGATTGAAATCCTTTATATCCTCTTTAAAAAAAATGAAAAATAAATAAAGATCACCGTGAAAGGTTGGGAGATTAATTTGCTTATTCTTAAAGGTCCGAGACCAACGTTTCACTGGGTCAATATCTAGGGACCATTAATGCAATTATCCAAGAAAAGAAGGGGGTTGTGGACTTGTGGTGTGGGTCTATTTAACTGTGGTAGGTGAAGTGATAAAATAATTTCCTTTTATAAATAAATACACTCCCATAGATTTCTTCACCCATGTTTTTTTGTTTTCTTTGAAACATTCGATTCCTTCTTTATTTCCCCGCCTGCCGCCACCGTCTTATTCACCACCCACCAAGTAGAATTATCCACCAACCACCGTCGGAAAAGCCAGTATGCCGTCAGTTCCAGGAAAACTCGTCTGCGTCACGGGCGCCGGAGGTTTCATTGCTTCATGGCTCGTCAAACTCCTCCTTGAAAAAGGGTACACTGTTAGAGGCACCGTCCGAAATCCAGGTGAAACATCATAATCCAAAAGCGTTAAACAAACTTATTTAATCAAATTATGTCTTCAACATGCCCTTCACTTGCACGATCACGATCACATTTTCCTTCGAAAGTATAACACGTGTACAATTTATGGGTTCGACGCAGATGATCCCGAGAATTCTCATTTAAGAGAACTTGAAGGAGCAAATGAGAGATTAATTTTATGCAGAGCTGAGCTTAATGATTATGGAAGTTTACGTGAAGCAATCGATGGCTGTGATGGTGTTTTCCATACTGCTTCACCTGTCACCGACGACCCAGTAATTATTAATTTTTAGTAATCATTTCCAATTACGCACCTCAACTCAAAACTTTTTTCTATTTTTTAATAACTTTTTTAAAAATTTAATATTCAAAAACTCATTCAACACAACTATGACTCAAACATGGGCTAAATTGAATCTTGGTTTGACCTTTTAATTTACGTTCGTTTGGACATTCTTTATTGTCACTTGTCGATTTGATTCGAATATCAGTTGGCTCAGAGCCGGTCCTGAGATTTTTGGTACCCCGTGTGAAATTTTAAAATGGTGCCCCCTTTCTAGTAATTAAAACATATATTAAAAAAAATCAATAATATTATTTCATCATATTTAAATATCTGTTTTTTTTTACATATCATGAGTAAGAAAAATATAAATAAAGCTCAAAAGCATCTCTCGAACTTCATCAAAATTCATATGTCATCATCAAATGAGTCATATCATTTTCATTTTGTCTCAATTCCTCAATATTTTCATTCTTAATTTTAATATTTTATGCATAATAATAAAATTTTTAGATTTTAAAATTAACATATATTTTAAATATTTAATTATAAATAAATATAAAACTATAACAAATTTATTTTTGGTGCCCCTACAATTTTTGAGGCCCCGTACGATAGCTCAACTCGCGTCAGGGCCTCCACTGTTGGCTAATAAAAGCTACGTTCAAATCATAACTGTGGTCGACTCGTCTAGAACGATTTGCATGAGTTCGTTTTTTTAATTGTAAGGTATCATATAATATAATACCCACACCTGTTTGACTTATATTGCTATGATATTTGGCTAATAATTGATGTTTTTCCAATTGTTTCAATTGAAGGAGCAAATGGTGGAGCCAGCGGTAAATGGGGCAAAGAATGTACTTCGTGCGGCGGCGGAAGCCAAAGTCCGCCGTGTAGTTTTAACCTCATCAATTGGTGCAGTATACATGGATCCCAACAGAGACCCTGAACAAGTTGTTGATGAGAGTTGCTGGAGTGATCTCGAATTTTGCAAAAATACCAAGGTTTGCATATACTCTTTAACACATTAGAAATCGGGTTAAAAACTCTACTTGTTAACTTGAAATTTTGTTACAATTTGTTGTTGTGTCTATTATGTTGCGTAACGGTAAAGTTAATGTGGCATCAAATGACTAGATTGCTACATTGCCGTTGTTAGGGATGGCAAAAAAACTCGCCGGCTCGGGCTCGGCTCGGAAAAAGCTCGAGTCTGGCCCGGCTCGGGCTCGGTTACAACGAGCCAAGGCTCGGGCCGAGCCTCATTTTTTTGGTCAGACTTTGCTCGGCTCGGTTTGGGCCCAAAAAAGCTTGGCACAAAAAACTCGAGTTGAGCCCGAGCTTTTTTCTTTAATTTATAATACGTATAAACCATACAAATTTTAAATTTTTTAAGTAAAAAATGTAGATTTGACATTAAAAAAAAATATAAAAATCGAGCCGGCCCGGCCCGCTAAGGCTCGGACCAAAAGCTCGGGCCGAGCCTTATTTTTTTTGACCGGGCTCGGATCGGGCCAAAAAAGCCTCAGAACAAAAAAGCTCGAGCCGAGCCCGAGCTTTTTTTTTCGGCTTGGCTCGGCTCGTTGACATCCCTAGCCGTTGTCGACCTTAAAAGTGGGAACCAAGGTCATGGGTGGCCAAGAGGGACTTGGAGACTAGGATCTGAGCTGGAAATTGAATGTTGAGTTTGTATGTACTAAAGAATGTGGACGGAGTGACCAAATTGTAATAAAATTTAAGTTTGGTGACCCCAAGAATGCACATAATATTTTATGGGTTTTCAAATAATTCAAACTTGAGGGGGGTACTCAAATGCTGGAGAGGGATTAACCCCCACGCTATGATTCCTCAAAATATGGATTGGGAATAGAAAGAATCTACTATAATTACACAATCAAGCTATTATAATTCATACATAGAAGTAACATTAATTACTTATTTGACATGGCATTGTAGAATTGGTATTGCTATGGGAAGGCTGTGGCAGAACAAGCAGCATGGGATATGGCGAAGGAGTTAGGTGTGGACATGGTGGTCATCAACCCGGTTTTGGTGCTTGGACCGTTGCTTCAAACCACTATAAATGCCAGCGTTCTTCATGTATTGAAGTATTTGACTGGCTCGGCAAAGACTTATGCGAACTCCGTCCAGGGGTATGTGCACGTCGAGGATGTGGCATTGGCTCAAACAATTCTTTTCGAGACACCTTTCGCCTCTGGGCGCTACCTTTGTGTTGAGAGCGTGATCCACCGAGCTGAGGTGGTCGAGATTCTAGCCAAGTTTTTCCCTGAATATCCAATCCCTACCAAGTAAGTTTTTTTAAACATATATTACCTTAGAATGATTGCTTATCATTTGAAATAAACTACTTTATAGGGATATTTTGATTTCAAAATTCATATAGTTGACCTAATAAAAACTCCAAATCAAAATATACTCAAATTATAATTCTCACTTGTTAAGTCGATTATTGACCGGTTCGAGTGTGAAATGTGATCCAATAGTGCAATTCAATTAATAATTGATTTTTTTTTTCCTTGGGGATTGGATTAGTTGGTCTACCAAACCTGACAGGAAGAAGAATTAGCAAAGATATATACGTTCACACATATATTATAATGTAAATATGCATACATGCTGTCTGTCATTTAGACTATTAGTTGAGAAAACATTCTTAATAATTATATTCATAATATTGATATTTTGTGGACATGAAGAGTCCTCACCAACCATTGGGTCGCTGTCTGTGAGGGACCAAACCATTCAAGTGATGTTATGTTACACTATTGCTGCTAAAACACAACCATACGTGCACGCGAGGTAGACAATTAATTTTAATAACATATTTCATGGAATCCATAACTGTTTAACTTTTATCAAAATTTACTAAAAATTTGTTTTTAATATTTACCAAATAGGGGTAAAATCACAATAAATTTGAATTTCGATAATATGCTAATTTAAAAAAAAAAATTGACGATCGTACGCTAATCGAATTTATAAATTGTTTATGTCATCTCGAAGCTTATTTCGAGAACTACATTATGGGCATATTGAATAGTCCAAACATATATCAAAAATAGTTAAAAATACGTTAAACGTGAGTCTTAAAGAAAAATTTCTAACCCGCATTCTTTTTTTAAAAAATCAATTATTTCATTAACATTTATTATTTTTACTATACAAATTTCTCAATTGTAATTTTCATCATTTTATTAGGAGATTTTATATGAAATATGACATTAAAAAATTTTACATTCGAAAAAGTCATATCCCATGTAAATTTTCGGATGCAAAATTACATGGGGTATAATTTTTTTGACGTAAATTTTCGATTGTAAAATTTCTCACAACTTCTTTGCTAGTTCGATTGTGCCCCCTAACTTTAAAGTTCTACGTCCGCCCCACGTGGTACTAGATATCATTAGTCAAACTATCCACCAATTTCGTCTACTTTATCATTAAATTAATGACGTGTATTTAGCGATATTATATAATTTCATAGTATTTAACAATTAGCATTTAACACATCCAAGACTTTTGTTCCTACACTATAATGGCATCACTTGTGGTGTAAAAAAAAGAGTAATGTCATGTTATATTAAATAATTTTTTAGGTTAGGCATCCAATTTAGAAAAGTCAATCACAGCTTTGTTACTAATTTATTCCATTATTCATTTTTGGCTCATTAAGACTAATCTTCACTAAATTGAAAATAAACTATCATTCTTTTAAGTTAGTTAATGCAATATTGAATTCTGCAGGTGTTCAGATGAAAAGAACCCAAGAAGAAAACCCTACAAATTCTCAAACCAAAAGCTGAAAGAGTTGGGGTTGGAATTTACACCGGTGAAACAGTGTTTACATGACACAGTCAAAAGCCTGCAGGATAAAGGCCACATCCCAAATCCTAAACAAAATGATGAACCCATTCACATTCAGTCTTAGACATAATTTCTTCTGTATTTGCTGCCGTTTTTTTCAACAAAGTGGTTGCTGTACATTAAATTCTGTTTTTCTTTTTGTTTTCAAAGCAAATGTCTTTTTAGAAGTTAATGTATTTTGGATATTCGAATTATGCTTAATGACATAATATTGGATTTATCATGAATATATATATATATATATGCGAGATAATATAAATTTATTTGAGCTTTTTTAAAGATATTATTAATTTTTTAAATATCATACTTTCTTAAACAAAAACTCAATAATATAATGTAATAAAAATATACATCATAAATGTCCATTTTATAATTGTGTGCATAAAAAAATTCTTTTGTATATGATACAGGAGAAGCTTATAGGAAAGACAAAAATCCCACAAAAAGAATTTCAATCAAGAGAAATTCAATAAAATTTTATTTCATTCAAAACGGAATCTGCCTCAAATGGCTTATAACATTTAAATAGCGGAAAACCTAAGAAATTCAGAAATATTACATAATAATGAAAAAATATTATTTTTTTCCATAAATGGAAATGATTGAGATTATAACAGATATTGATTCTCCTAATTACCAGGGTCGTCCCCCAACAAACGGAATCGCAATCCGAATCTTATTGAATGAGATATTGCTAAATCAAATATTATCATAAACGGCAAAAACGCTTAATTGATGGCCTAAACGATAAAATTTGTCCAAAATTTGACGTGCATCAGGGCCAAGGCCCTGAGTTGTGATCATCGGCCCCTTTCCAATCGAATTGGACTATCAATTCATTAAAAACGGACAAATCGAAGTTCCATGAAATTATTACTTTGCCTTCATCAGTATACCAAACGATTAAATACATATTTTGAGAAGTATTATAAATGTATATAAAAACACCCAACTGGTTGTTCAAAAACTAATTATTTGTTCAGTAATTAAACAATCTCATACTCAAATCAAACAGTGCAAACTGCAAAGTATGACTATATTACACTTCGATGATCCTTGTACTAGGATTTCCCCCTTTTTTAGTCTTGTCTTTAGGGGTGGGCACGGGTCGGTTCGATTCGATTTTTTCGGTTCCAGAAATTTTCGGGTATTTAGTAAATGGAACCGTCGGTTCCAGATATAATTCTGGAACCGTTCGAGTTCGGTTCAGTTCGGTTCCGTTCGGTTCTATTTGGTTCCTACTATAATTAATTTTTTTAAGATTTATAATAACACTATATAAATACATTTAGAAAATTTTGTCAGTGCGTCTTGAATAATTAATCCATAACATATTAGAAAGTTTTCACAAAATGCTAACACTTTAGTACTAGACAATATAGTCTATATAGATCACAATTTTTTTTGCTGCTTCCCTCAAACAGTTACTGCTCCACTGCTTACCCACCAAAAGGTAACATATAAAAGCATCTAACTATGTTCTCTATTTTGAGAAGTGGTACCAAAATCATTCATGTTTTCTGAAAACATTGTGAGAAGTGAGGCAATCTCAACGTGCTCAGTACTTTCACCTTGTGAATCTGTGTGTGAATATTGACCATGTTCAATCTTAGCCTTTACAAATGAACGTAATATTTTAAAGTATTAAAAATACTTACCAACTATGTAATGTAATCATCGATTGCGTGACTTGCCATGTACTATTAAAATGTTAACAATTTCTTGAGTACCATGTAAAGAAAAATAATACAGTAACTATAGTTGGAAATCTCTGTACAAAACTCTTGGAATGCTTAAAAAACTTGTCATTGTAAACACGATAAAAGAACGAAAGCACTGTCAGCGTTAAGAGGGTAAAATCTCGCGTCTCTTAAATATGAAAAGAATAAATACGAGAGTACTCCAACTTAGTGTGGGAACTAGAAGGAGGATGACTTCTTCAAGCTGAGAGAAAATGACTCATGACTGGACGAGAAACATGTTGTGCGGCGGGAATGGACTGGAGAGAGAAGAAGAAGAGAAGACCGAAAATTCTAGGGCTTTTTTCCTTTTATATTTAGTGGCTTTTTTTTTTGCAATTTTTTTTTATGTTGGTCGGTTTTGAAGAAGAGAAGACCGAAAATTCTAGACTCTATCCCTTTTATATTTAGTGATTTTTTTTTTTCAATTTTTTTTTATGTTGATCAGTTTGGGTTATATTCAATATACTTGAAGCCCAATGCCCAATTGTAAAAAAAAAATTCGGTTCTTATTCGGTTATTTGGTTCTTGGTCTAGAACCGAGAATCGAACCAAACCCGTCGGTTCTCGATTCAGATACCCGTTCGGGTTTTTAATTTAAGAAAATCCGTTCGATTCGATTCGGCTCGGTTTGGTTCGGACATTTTGCCCAACCCTAGTTGTCTTGACAATAGTGTATGTCTGGAGAGATTTCTCATTATATTTATTTCCTCCGCTAGTTCAATTGGGACCTCGAGCAAGTTTAGTTAAATTTAAAGAGAACGGTTATTTTCATCAATCGTTCTTATTTATTATTTCACTCTAAATTTATTCCTATTAAAATTTAATTTCTTTTTAAAAAAATATTATATTCATTCACCTCTTGTCGAAAAGTGTCTCCCGCGTTTATTCCATGCTGACTACCATACTTGTTCCGATAAAAATGCGTCGGATCCGTACTGACGTGTCAAGAGTGTGTCCGACATCTTTTGAGTTCATTTTTGGAGGTCAACACTAGCTATTGCATGTCAAATTCTCTCTAATTTGGGGATTGCTTTCACGCCACATGTTATACCCGCCAAATAAGCAAATTATTTTAAGTGTTTTGTAAACTTAAATTTCTCTCTCCTAATTACACGATTCTTCATTCTACCCATTTATGAATTGTCAATTATGGCACCTATTAGGTAAAATATTATGTACAAATAGAATTATTCTTATTTGACGTCCTTTTTCTATTATACGGATACAGAAATTGAAAAATCAAAATTGATGCTAGTCTAATGTATATGCAAGATAATATAAATTTATTTGATAATCTTTTTCTACCATATGAAAATGGAGAAATTCAAAATTCAAAATTGAAGCAAGTCTAATATAAATATAGATCAAATTACATCCTTTTTCTAATATAATATAGATGAAATTACATCCACCACCACTGTTCTTTAAATACTTCTTTTTATTCCCAAATACACAGACACACGGTTCAACACGAGATCAAACACACGCAAACCCACCAAGCACCACCACCCACTAACCACCATCATTGCAGCCATTTTTCTGTCGTCGCCACCACCAGCACTTTCTCGTAAACCATCTTCACCACCGTGCACCAATCACCATTTCCACCATCACCCAAATATCTAATTTGTACCACCCACAATTTCAAGTTATGGGTCGACGGTGGTAGTGTAACAATGAATGTTACAAATAGTAGGTCGCCGAGGATAATGTCGGAGGACACAATGACTATGAAAATATGCAAAAAATAAAAATACAAAAAATGTTTGTAACATATTGTATTACAAGCGGTGACGGTGACATGAAAAATGATGATGAAATGTGTGTAACGCAATTTTACAAAATTAACACATTGTGTAACGTACATATTATAATATAAAGAATAAAAAAGCTGAAAAGTAAGTACGAAATTAATAAACTTTTTAATACCATTTTTGAATGAATTGTTCCCTCAATGTATTAGGCGGACCATGCTACAATATCCAAGTTAGTTGACAAAAGGGGGGGTGCCACATTATTTGGGCACCCTTTTTTTGTCAACCAACTTGGGCAAAATAACATTATCCGTATTAGGCTTGTCTTGGGGTCGGTACTAGGCACGTGTCCTGTAGGATTTATGGACATTAAATATCTCCACATTGGTATGATATTGTCCACTTTGGGCCAAACCCTCATGAATTTGCTTTTGGACTTTACCCCAAAAAGTCTCATACCAATGTAGATATTGTTCTACACTTATAAACCTATCATATTTCTCATGTCTAGTCGATGTGAGATTTCTTTTGTTCCCAACAATCCTCCCCTCAAACGAAGGACCACATCATTGTGGCCTCCTCTCAAACGATAATCCATCTGACAATCATCTTGTACCGTCGTTATTGCCGTCGCCCTCGACCAAACGAGACCCTCCGCCTGACCACCATATTTTTATGTCAGGAAGACTTTCGACACAAGACACCTCAAGCGCGGATGATTTTTTAGTCAGATCGTAAGGATAATTAGGGGACTTCCACCACGCTTTCCACTGCGTTCCTCCGACTAAGTTTTTGGACCCTAGCTCTAATACTACTTGTAGGGTTTATGGACACCACATATTTCCACATTAGTATGATATTGTCCACTTTGGGCCTAAGCCCTCATGGATTTACTTTTGGGCTTTACCCCAAAAGATCTCATACCAATAGAGATATTGTCCTACACTTATAAACCCATCATATTTCTCATGTCTAGCCGATGTGAGACTTTTTTTATTCCCAACATGTCCAACTCAAATAACATTGCTTTCCACATGCTGATTTCTTCCCTTAATTTTCAGGTTTACTCATCATTCATTTTAATTTATCAGACCATAACCTCATTTATTTTCTCAAATAAAAAGGAAAATCAGATTTTTAATTCCAAATCATTGCAATACTAGACCACCACCAGGGCACTACGTACCACCTCCAACCACCACATTCACCTCCCAATGTACACGCTACAAGTTCTGCATTACAAAGCCTAATTAAATTCGATTACTTTGTCGATTATCAACACAAAGTTCTTCGACCGAAGTACCCATTACTAATCTAAACCTCATATTAACTAATTTTAAATTAATGATATTCACTGTGATTATCACCATAGTAGTGAGTCTAATGACCCTGTTATTCATCGTCCAATGCAATCGTGGTGCATTTTAATATATTGAACAATGAATTAGGAGTAGATTACAACTTAGACCAGTCAAAATCACAACTGATGATCAATTACATCATTCATTTTGACATCATGTTTTGGTAAAAAAGAATAAAAATAAAGAAATTTTGCTCGTGGCCGAGTTGGGTCAATGAGTAGTGGATTTTTTGAGCTTGAGTTTTGGTTTTGATTGTTAAAAAAAAATAGATATTTTCTATAGAAGAATTATGGAAGTAGAGCCATTTTCTTCAGTGTGCATCAGAGATTCGTTGTCGTGGATGGCCAGTGGAAAATAGGGTGGCATTGGTGAAAACTAACGACAATAAAAGTAACGAAATGTGTCACGGTTTGTTGCTAAAGGCCACACTAGATTCAAATGACACACGATGGTGGAGAAGGAGGCGGATTTTGATGGGGTTTGCGTTGGAGTCTAGAATCAGAGATGGTTTATTTAAAATGTAACATATAACACATAACATAAGACGTGACACAAAAATGTAATACAATTTTTTGTTTTTTTTTTTATCAAAATTTGTTTGTAACACAATATGTTCACTTATCTCAATATTTATATATATAAAAAAAATTAAAATGAGTACTAGAAAACTTTAAACAATATTAGGATTGGACATGGTCTGGTTCGATTTGGTTCAGTTCTAAAGATAACTTGACCGAACCAAAATTTTTGGGTATTTAATAAATAAAACAGTCGGGTCCAAATATAATTATGAAATCGCTTGAGTTCGGTTTGGTTCCGTACCATAATTAATTTTTTTAACATTTACATCAATACTACATAAATACAACTAATGACATGTTTATTTATAGCTTCGATAGGCAGTTGGAGAGGGGAAGTCGGAGTCGGCAGTCGGTTACTTCGATTTGGACATGTAGATGTAGGTTTTCAATTTATCAAATGATTTGGGGTTAGTGGATCTGTACTTATCGAATGAAAGTATGAAATTAAAAAGGGAATGATAAAAACTTAAAAAAAACATAGATCTTGAGCTAACAATGAAATTAATAATTGGGTCAAAAAATTAAAATAAAAAAATTGAATTTAGAAATTGGGTTGGGTTGAGCTAGCTAGGCATGGTGTCACGCAGTGAGAATGCTTACTCCCCCATTCGACACGGCAATGACGCTAACAGCTATGCGCGATGCCTATTTTACTAATAGTGCATTAATGATATATGATCATATGTAGGTATTCTCTCTTACATCATACTCATATCATGTGTGTATGCCAGTTGTTCTGGCTGTCAGCCAAAGAATGAGGGGAGGGTGGCCTTGAGGCGTTAAACCTCAAGAGCCAAACCTGCGATTCGTGAAAGTTGGTATTAGAGCGGGTCCGCTCAAGCATGCGGTGTTGTTATGAGACAATGTCTTATGTTTTTTGCAGAGAACAGATTTTGAGATACGGATTTGTCGGCAAGCTAGCGGAACATGACGAAGGAAGCTGTGGGCAAGACGGATGCAAATGGCAATGTTGTGCAATTGCCTAGGTGTCTTTCAAGGAGTTTTTGAAGAGCGCACCTTGCAGGGCATAATTCGACATGCGTTGAGGCGCTGCGGTTTGAAGGTCGTCCACCCGAGGAATCAATGCTCAAAGGGGCAGAGGGTGAAAGTTGGTGTCGAATGCGATAAGTACGAGGTATTGCAGGCTTGTGAATGTCGTCCATATGGAGTGATGTCGTTGTTATCCTTGCAATGAGACAGTTGCGTGTTGACGCAAAACTCACTTCTCGCTACGAGGACGTAAGCGAATTCGAATGAGAGAGAATGCCACGCAGTGAGAATGCTTATCCCTCCATTCGGCACGACAATGACGCTAACAACTAGGCGCGATGCTTATTTTACCAATAGTGCACTAATGATATATGATTATATGCAAGTATTCTCCATTACATCCTACTCATAGCATACGTGTATGTCAATTGTTCAGATTTGTTGACCAAAGAATGAGGAGAAGGGAGGGCGGTCTTGAGACGCTGAACCTCGGGAATCAAACCTGCGATCTGTGAAACATGAATTTGGCTTGGGAGTTGGAACATTAATCACTAAATTAGTTCATTTGCTAATTTGTTTAGAAAAAAAATAATTTATTTAATTCAGTATAAAAATTTTTAAAAAATTATTTAGATTTTGTTTTTCGGTTTTCGGTCTAGAACCGAGAACCGAACCAAATTCATTGGTTCTCGATTCAAATACACATTCGGGTATTTAACTTATGAAAAATCATTTGGTTTGGTTCGATTTGGTTCAGGAGTTTTGTCCAACCCTAAACAATATTGCAGAAAATAGTTTATTTTTCTGGCTTATTTATATATGACTTATTTTCATAACTATATAAAGATGGAAATCTTATTGCATAATTATTAAAAAGTACCTATTCTACGATAATTTTTGGCCTCTATTTGAATTAAGGCCCTTTGATTGCAACGAATTCTATGAAAAATGTAACATCCGAAGAAAACGAATTTCACTTTGGCCGTTTGATTGCAAAGTGGAAATGGAAATTGAATTCCAATGTACAACCACTTTAAACTGCATTTTCTTTGTTTTTATAGAAAACGAATTCCTATGAGTTTTGTCGGTTTTTATTTTCCAACTAATATGAAATTGGAATTCATTTTCACTTTTATCGGACCCTAAATTTATTATAGGAAAAGCAGAAACCTATCAATATCTATTTTCACATCAACTCTCGTCCCCACCCACGTGTATTTCACTTGATACGATCCAGATGGCTCGAGAAGAGAAAAGAAAACTAAATGCCCACAAATATTCCTAACATCAACTACTTGTATTCATGAAAATAAGCTTAAGGGAGACCCACAATCAATTTCCTATCCATGAAAATGGCTTAAATGAGTAGGAAAACAGACAAATGCATTATTGATTCAAGATTATTCCCTTGCTGAGCCAATTTTATCTTATTCAGCTGAATTTATGTGGCAATAATTTAGATGGGACCGATTGAATTTAAAATATTTCCAGACCACAAGAAACTTGACCTCTAAACCATCCAAGTTGCCCAGACCAGTTGCCAAACACCAACTACCTAAATATATATGAAACAAATATGTCAATTACTTGTTTGAGCACCACATTCTTGGGAAATAATGCATTTTTTTTATAGATAATGTATGGTTAAAAAGTAAGGAAATGTTTTAAGTTTGCGCGTAATATTATTTTATTGAAGAATGTGTGGTGAAAAATAAGTGAGAGAAAAATATATTCTGAAAATAATGGGGACCAAACAAGGGATAAGTGTGTTGTTTGTATACATGAATATTGGACATGACATGCTATATAGAGTAGTTTAACAAATAATATTATGTTAATTTGTGAAACCTAATTATTGTTAATGTGCGTCTAAATCCTAGGAATTAATTACATACTTGTAATTTCGATTTTGTCCTAATTTGTTTTATAAAGAGGGAAGCGTCATTAGAATTTTATATCATCATCAAGAGAGAGAGAGAGAGAGAGGTTAGAGAAAATAGGGCATGCAAATTTGTTCTTGTAAACTTTTTTTTATCGTGGTGAATTATTATAACGACGAACGAGGGCATAGTCTCACATTGAAACGAACCACTGTAAATCTTGTGTGTTTTCATGTATCTATTTCTTTATTGTGATTGTATTGTTCTTGATGATATAAAATTAGGGTTTCTATTTTTCAATATATTTTAATTTCTTTATGTTCTAACATGAACATGTTTCTCGCCAAATAGGTTATAAGGGAATAGATAATTTTTACAACGTTACTAGACATTTTTATTTACTAAATTCAGTCGATTAAGTAGAATGTGACCCACCAATTGAATTCTTAATTTAAAGAATATAGTTTTATTAAATTATACAACGAAGCAGTGGTGTGTAGGTGTAAACTCCATTTCTAGGTCAACTAATTTTGTAGTCTAACCGGCGTGATCTCACCACTCCATGCATCGAGACACGTGTATGATTCAAAGACTATAATAAATTGTGAATGATGTAAGTGCAAATTTTCAATGAAAACGGCCAAAGATTCAACAAAATTCGATACAAATCCTTACATGTTCGAAGAGTATCAAGTCAAGTCAATTTTGGCAAGACATTTATCAAACATGAACACTTATCCTAATAGCATATTCGTGGAACATAAATTAGTTGGTAAAAATGGAAAAGATTCTCGACCAAGAGTTCTCTACCTACAAATTTGTATGGGCCATTGAATCAATAGCAATAAGCCCCGTTTGACCCACTTTTTTTTTTTTTTTGAAACCTTTCGATTGAGAGACAGAAGGTTAACGTGCGAATGAGAACCATGCAATCCTATGTATTAATTGCCATTTAGCCAGATTATTGAAAGCTCGATGTGGTAGAAAGTACTATTGTTAGCTCCGACCTTACTAATGACTAAATTGTACTATTGTGGTGAATTCAAGGTAGCTCAACTCAGATAATAATTAGGTCACGATCATTTCATTTAAAAGCTTGCGTTACTAAACGTGAACTATTTTTAAGTTAATTTTTATCTTCAAAGTGTCAAATCACACGTAGGTAAGCTCGATTCAATCAAAAGTACGATGTTACATAATTTTAATAAATATAAATGATGACAAGACTAATTAAGATTTATTGTTTAATTTGATTCATAATGATAGAGATTAATCATTTGCATGGATGATTAAATGGATCCAATATAACCGTATTGGTACAACAAAATTCAAAATGTTTATTTATTTATGGTTTCAATCAAACTTCAATTACTATTATTGATTTGCCAGGCCCCAATCATGCAGTGTAACTGCACTCTGAACTTGCCAAGTGTTACGCTTTGTATTGTTGTACCTAGACGGAGGTGGAGGCTTTGGACCCACCGTGCATGGGTTTGATTGTTCCGTGATAATCTTGTTCTCTAGCAAATCGCAATCACTCAAGAAGGTTCCTTGAGACTTCAAACTTGGGGAGTTTGGATTGGTAGCTTTTTAAATTTTTGATGAAATATTAATTTGTTCAACTGAACACCTCTGTTGAAGCATTCATCTATATTGGCGATCGTTCAGTTGCATGTTTCGACAAATATACACTCAGGCATGTTCCATAAGGAATCCTTTCATAAATACTAAGACGTAGGTAAAGATAAAAGTAAAGGTATACTATGATTTTCTTTGAACTCTGGTCAAATCTTTCCATGCTTGTCTCCCCTACATTCCCATATTAATTCATATTGCCAGTTGATTTGATCGTCGGAGTGCCAACATCAACCGCCCCCCTTTTCTTGGCTTGTGATCTTGGTGCTAACGGTTTTTTCTAGGTATGTCATTTTCTTGCCTTGCGCAGGTAACTTACAAGTTGTCGGAAGCTTTTGACATCAAGGTCCCGGAGATTTTGGAGGTCAACAAAATATATAATTATTTTAGTTATGTAATACTATTTTACCATGTAGTTGACAGTATTTTAATTTGAAGTTGAACAAATTATAGGTGAAATTAGTTTACTAGTTGACATCAATGGCATGTTTGGCAAGTGAACTGAACAGTACTTGATAATATTAAATTAGAAAAAGAAGTTACAACTTTGTTCAAACTGTAATTTAATACTTCGTACCACACATGTCCAAAGAAAGGCAATTAGTCTAGGCAGATGCAACTTTCCCCTTGCCAACTCCAAACGATGTCTTCAAGGGCAGGCCTCACATCCTCCTCACAAAATTTTTGGTACTCTAGTGTGTCACCGGCGAACTTGGAGAACTTCACCACCGCCACCTCCGGCGCAACCTCGAACACCTCTGTTGTCACTGACAACTTCCCTTTTCGTCCCTCGGAAACCCCCTGTATTTTCATCTTAAAATCCTTGGCTAATAAAACATTAAAATTCAGCTTCTTGGCAACTGACTCTAGCTTGCTCATAATCATAGAAGCTGAACATTTCGACGTAAAAAGAGATCCCGATTTCCTCCTTCCCTCAAACAAACTCGACAAATCAAATCCCGTAGACATCGATGATATAAATTCAAATGCATTATAGAAACGAGGGGATGATTTTGATCTTAACAAATCTGGCTCTTTACTCTCTGAAGCATCAACATTTTCTTGAACTGAAAAAGAAATCGACCTAGTGAACCCTTTGTAGAACCAAGGGAATCTCATAATAGCTGGAATTGTAATTCGTTTTTCAGGATCAGCCACCAAAAGTCTTGAAATTAACCTCTTCGATTCATGTGAAAACCAGGGTGGAAACTCAAACTCTGCCTTGAAAACTTTTCTATACATTCTCATCATATTTTCATCTTGAAATGGAAGAAATCCAGCCAATAACACGTATAAAATCACCCCACATGACCAAATGTCAGCTTTTGCTCCATCATACCTGTTGAAGGTCAAACTTAAAACAAAATAAAAGTAATTCCTCGAATGCTTAAGCTTTTAAGTGAGACCATTAATGTTTGAATAAACGTCATGAGTAAATTCTGCTGCACGGCATCTTGAAAAGACCAAAAGTTAAATAAATAAATGTTATCCTGGTTTAGCAGTATCAACTTTTAAATGAGATAGTTACCGTACCCTTTTTTCCGCAAAACTTCCGGCGCCACATATGCGGGAGTCCCACAACGAGTGTGCAAAAGTCCGTCGTTTCTCAACTGCTCAGGCAAGGCCGACAAGCCAAAATCCGACACCTTCAAATTCTCATTTTCATCCAAAAGCATATTTTCCGGCTTCAAATCACGGTGGCTAACGCCGCGGCTATGGCAATAATCCACCGCGCTAATTAACTGCTGAAAATATTTCTTAGCCAAATCTTCTTTCAGTTTCCCTGTCGCAACTTTGGCAAAAAGTTCTCCCCCTTTTACATATTCCATTACAAAGAAGATCTTCTGCTTAGTGGCCATCACTTCTTTGATTTCAACAACGTTGGGGTGTCGAACCAATCGCATGACAGAGATTTCACGCTCGATTTGCTCCATCATGCCTTCTTTCTTCACCTGATCTTTGTTTATAACCTTAATCGCTACACTTTCGGAGGATTGAAGGTTTTTCCCATAGTAGACTTTGGCAAAAGTGCCTTGTCCTAGAACCCTTCCCATCTCATATTTTCCGAAAATGATGTTTCGATTGCCTCCATTGATGAGGTTGTAAGTTTCTTGAATAGAATGATTTGGTTGTTCTTCTTCCATGTTCGAACAAGCTCAATGGTGGATCCGCAACTCCTGGATGCAATTGCAATGGCTCCCTTGAAGGTGATCTGGTAAACGGTAATGATTAAGTTTTTGGGTCCAAAAGAATAAATTTCTTGATAGGTCCTTGTCCTTAGATAGTTGGGTTGATGGTGAATGACTGGAAGGTGGAGGTGGAGGGAGGAGAGTGGTGGTACAGAATTAGTTGAGTTGGTGCGTGTCTCTGCGTGTTTGGTTGGAGTGCATTGTTTTGTCTGTAGGGAGAAAACGGCAAGCCTGCAGAAATGGAGAAATATCTGTGAATATAGTATTGAATTCAAATGGCATTAAGTAATTTACTAATTTGCCCACTAATGCGACTATAGTATCAAAAGTATTCCAATGGCATTTGGCATTAATTATAAATTTATGATTATACTTTATTTATTCTTTTATTCAACCCACCAAAATTTATGATTTTAGCTAGATGCATTGTGCAGGCCTCAATCACCAACTCTAAGAGCTTGGCCATTTTTAATATATATTCAAGAAGGAAAAATTGCAATAGAGATTTTCGACTCTTGATGTTGGTCTGATCTTTAATTTTTCATTATCAAATATTTAAATTTCCGATCTTTCACGTGGTTACACTAGTCATTCCAAGTAAGTTGTTCGTATCTACAATATCGCAGTACTCCAACTAATCCCACATTCATTTAGTCGAAATTAACAAAAAAAAAAAAAAAAAAATCGAAATTCTACACAAAATACATATGATAGGTGAGAAGGTTAACGATCTCAAAATCGAAATAATTCAAAAATATCTCACAATCTACTAATCAAAAGTAAAAACAACTTTTAGTGTACACGATGATAAAGTGGTTGTCCACTAATATATTAGACTATAATTTGATAATTTCCAATGACATAATTGGGGGTCCAACCTATTTTTACTCGAACTTGATTAATAATTATTGATCATATTTATAAATAGGTAAATTAGCAGCTTTTTTTCGACTCAAATTTCTAGATCCGGGTCTCGCGGAAACCATGCTTGTTTGCTATGACTGGGTGAAAAGTGTCGAGTAGAATTCATCTCGCATTTGTAAACATGAGTGAGAAGTGTGAGTGGAATCATAAATTGAAGAAAATTTGTAGCGAAGGTTTCAAACCTTTCAAAATAATGTAGATAGGTCCCCAAACATTTAAATCGTAATAGATACGTTTCAAGCCTTTCCAAAATGTGTGATAAAAGGACTTCTAGATGATTTTGCCCAAAATTCCGTTAGCCCCTGTTTGGTGAGAATTAAAATATTACCGTGTCAATTAGTTGTACTAAAATTTTAGATTGAATTTAAGAGTTTCAAAGCTAAGGCCTTAGCCCCCTGTTTGGTGAGAATTAAAATTAGATTTTAAATATATTTTGATAAACATTGATAAAATGTGTAGTTAAAAAGTTATGAGATACATGCCCCCCTGCCTGACACTCATTACTTTCTCATTTCTCATTTCAACCACATATTCTCCAAATAAAATAATATTACATACAAATCAAAAACTTTTCATCATTTTTTCACTACACATTCCACAACAATCACTATTCCAAAATTTCTATTCTTCTCAAAATTAGATTCAAACACAAATATAAAATATGTGGTTGAAATGAATTGTTGACTTTGATTTAAAATTTAAATTTTTTATTTTAATCGGTACTAAACATGGGCTTACTAAAAGTATCGAGCAAAATATCAGTTAAATTTAGTGATTTAACTCGATTAGTTTCTTTAGCAAGTTATAATTTGATATTTTATTGTTTATTTAGACTCTGTTTGTTTCGGATTAAAATCAGATTTTAATTTAAGTCAAAGTCAAACAATTAATATTAACATTTTTTTCCAACAGCTTTTCAACCACACATTTTCAAAATTTATATCACAATCTACTAAAAATTAATTTTAATCCCCACCAAAATTAGTTTTGTTGGACAAATCAGCCAAATTAACCGTATTTTAGCAGCCAACACGGATTGGGTATGGTCGACGACACAAGACGCCGTATCAATTGAAAATATAATAGAGCAATTCATAAAAAATGGAAAATGTACCAAAAACTGACCAAATAGTATTCGTAATTTTTTTTTTAAAAAGGGAAAATAAATAGAAACTGAATTGGGGGGGGGGGGGGGGGGGGGGCGCTCCCAGTAGCATAAGATGGTATACTTCTTCTCCGAGCTGATTCGACCTTAGTGCAATATCCATTTTTGTTGGGTGAAGAAAGATTACCACTTCTGTAAGACTGTAACCCTTCAGCTGTATTTAGAGAGGCCCATATAAAGCTGAGCCCATAACTGTTTTGGGCCATTTTTATTGAACTTTTTTAACGAGTCCATCGATACATTGTCAATACTATTGGCTTCCTAATGGGTTCTAAATCTATGCGGCCTCGTCAAGCCCACCTTTTCTATGTGAACTAAGTAAAATGACAGTTGAGTAGGGAAAGAAGTTTTGGGCTTGGGTATTTGCCACTCCTTCAGTGGGTAATATATATAAATAGCATTGATAGAGGCAAGTACAATTAGTAAGATTATTTTATGGAATAATTAGACCCTCCACTATAGTCTAACCCGAAAACATAAAACCAATTGGCCCAAAAGTGACAAAAAAAACCCCAAAATAATCCCTAACCCATCTCTCTCTCTCGCGGGTCTGTTTATGAGCTAGTGGATACTTTCTTCCTCTCCGAGTTGTTGGTTTATTTTGTAGTTGTTTGTGGTGGTTCAGGAATTGAGATAGTGACATCGAAGGTGATGGTGATGCATTTTTGTGGTGGAGTAGATTTGGTCGAGAGTGGGGATTTGGTCACGGTGGAGGTGGAGGTGAAAACCTAATGGTGTGGTGTTAGCGGTTGATAGTCGATATAAGTGGTAGGTAGTGACAGCGGGTATAACATTTGAAGGTCACAATCTAAAAAAATTACTCAAATTGTAACGTTATTAACTCGTAGTACAAGTCACAATTTCAAATAATTTGCACACATTGTAATCGGAATAACATAGACTAAATGTAGGATTCTTTTAAATTTCACTGTGAAAAAATCACATATACTCTAATTGTCAAAAAATAAAATAACAATAACTGATTTTCAAAGAACGTGCAAATTATTTAGAATGTGATGAGCCATAAAGCGTGCTTTTTTTGTAAAGTGATTGTTGAACACTTTTATGTCCATGTGCTCACACTGAAACAATTTGTATATAAAACGTGCGACGTTGACACTATCTTCACGGCATTGAATTATGCGAATTACTAATTTAAGATAAGAACTGTTCCAATTTCGGCGACGTAATTCCATATGAGCACCTTCAAAATAGTTTGTGATACTATTGATCATAGTCTGTTGGTTTTATTTAAGATAAGAATTTAAAACATTTTTATATCATACAAATTAATTATTTTAATATGTTTATAGCATGTTCTAGAAGTGTATAAGCAGTTTAAATTAAATAAATAAATAGAAATTAATGATATAAAAGTGAATAATACTGTCTGTTGATGCAAAAAATCGTACCTGTTGACTTCCCGAGCTTGATGACCGAGAACGAGCACGAACGAGATCTTCCGGTACCTGAAACAAAGGCGTCGAGGGTTGGCCTCGTCGCCCCTCCGATGCTTAAGTCAGAGACAGAATAGAGAGTATGTATATATGCTGGAAAATATGTGAAAAACGTACCTTAATCATAAGACTAGGTTATTTATTTATAGATGTTGGAGGGGGAATCATGGAAGGACTAAACTTCTTATAATTCTAGTTATTTTAGGTGCTTGTATTGTGTTAGAAGTGTACAATCTGTGTTAGAGTAAAACTTGTAATGAACTAGGGGTTTGTACTTAAATATGACTAGTATTCTTAGACCCGACCTTATAATGGACCCGGCCCCAGAATCAGCCCAGTTGGAGTGGGCCAAGATCGGGCCCAGAGTTCGGGTCAGGTTGGTCGAGCTCGGGTCTATCGATATTTTCCCGTATCACAGGCCCCCGTGCATCCAGGTCGCAGCTACATGCTACAGCTGTGAGGTGAGATGCAAAGAGGTGCAACAAGCTTAAGTCTTTGTGCGATTTGTAATTTGTATGTAGCTCGAGCTCATTACTTAGGCAATTTTTGGCTAATAAGCTCGAGTTTTGTATTAAATAAGTAACTTAAGCTTGTTACCTGGCCAATAAGCTTGATAATGAGTTCGAGCATGTTACTTGGCCCTTTTGACCAAGTAGTTTGAGTTTTGAAATCAATTCGAGCGTTTTACTTGGCCAATTTTTGGCCTAGTAGCTCAAGTACTTGTAAAAGATAGCTCAAGCGTTTTATTTTGCCATTTTTAGGCCAAGTAGCTCGAGTGTTGTTTGTTTAATCACTTCGAGACATGTTACTAGGCCGGTTTTGACTATGTAGCTCGAGTGATGTTGAAGGAGCTCGAGACGTGTTACAAAGCCATGTTTTGGCCAAGTAGCTCGAGTCATGTTGAAGGAGCTCGAGACGTGTTACAAGGCCATGTTTTGGCCAAGTAGCCCGAGTCCTGTTGAAGGAGCTCGAGACGTGTTACAAGGCCATGTTTTGGCTAGTAACTCGAGTCATGTTGAATGAGTTCGAGACGTGTTACAAGTCCATGTTTTGGCCAAGTAGCTCGAGTCCTGTTTGTTAGGTTGATGTGTTGATAGGCCCCCGAGTACATAGATCTAGGAAAGAAAGTCTGAGGCTTTTAAGATCGATCATTTTGCTTGATGATTTTTAGGACTAATTTTTCATGAATGTACGAGGTGTTCGCAATGATGCTTGCACGGAACAAGGTTTTGTGGTGCTTGCTCGTGGCAAGGCTTTGGTGAGATAATGCTCGTAACATGTCTCGAAGTTGCCTGCGTATGACAGGGCTTTTGTGAGATCATGTCCGTAGCATGTCTCGAAGTTGCCTACGCGTGACAGAGCTTTGGTGAGATCATGCCTGTAGCATGTCTCGAAGTTGCCTGCGCGTAACAGAGCTTGGTGAGATCATGCCCGTAGCATGTCTCGAAGTTGCCTGCGGGTGACAGAGCTTTCATGAGATCATGCCCGTAGCATGTCTCGGAGTTGCCTGCGCGTGACAGGGCTTTGGTGAGATCATGCCCGTAGCATGTCTCGAAGTTGCCTGCGCGTGACAGGGCTTTGGTGAGATCATGCCCGTAGCATGTCTCGAAGTTGCCTGCGCGTGACAGGGCTTTGGTGAGATCATGCCGTAGCATGTCTCGAAGTTGCCTGCGCGTGACAGGGCTTTGGTGAGATCATGCCCGTAGCATGTCTCAAAGTTGCCTGCGCGTGACAGGGCTTTGGTGAGATCATGCCCGTAGCATGTCTCGAAGTTGCCTGCGCGTGACAGGGCTTTGGTGAGATCATGCCCGTAGCATGTCTCAAAGAGTGCTCATGGCATATTTTGAGGTGATCACTCGCATCATGCTGTAAGGACCCGACGGCGCTTGTGGCCCGACAGAGCTTGTTGTGGCCCAACAAAGCCCCCTTTTTTTTTTTTAATTAACCATGTCGTTCCTCGAGCATAGTAGGGACGAATTCAGGATTATTTGTAGAGGGCTGAGAGTACTTAATCAAGTTAATATAATAAAATTTACATGTATAACATTATTACAGTAAGAGCATAGATGCATCATTATAAAATCACATTTGAGCTAACAATATAACACGATATAAGGTACTCTTAAAACACATAATCAATTCAGTTAACATAACAGATTAATTTTCGAAATACCAACACCTTCGGGCAGAAGGAGATTTCTAGATCAAATAAAATCGTTAATTATCTTATGTCATTTCCAAAAAATATCACATATAATTACACTTTTGGGCAAGATACTATATGTAATAATTCAAAATTACGGTTCTAACGTCATTTTTTTTTTAAGAGAACCAAATAAATAAAAATTAGTATGTCACTTTGGCAGCTACCCTAATTTTATTTCAAAATATTTTTTTAATAGGAGCACTAAGATAGACTTGAAATAATTCAATAATAATAGTCACGCAACATTATCACAATCATTAACTGACGACAAACAAAATTCATGAGCGATTATGAGAGAAAATTTGTAACTAAATTCCAATATATGAACATGAAATTTAAATGGAAAAATAATAACGACGTTTAATTATTTCAACAAAAATATAGAGTCGTCAATTTTAAATATAATTTTAATTTTAGGTCAAAATTTTAAAATATTTGGATCAAATTTAAAAATACAATTTCTAAAAATTCAAATACAATATTACAAAATTGACCCTGAATTAAAATTATGCAAAGAGGGACTCAAAATTCAGAAATTACAGCACATCTTTTTCTTAAAAAGAATTCCAAAGTGATCTTCTAACTAAATTGAAGACAAGGTCCCCAAAAAACACAAATTGCCATGAAGCCCTCGTCCCCAAATCAAACCTAACACCCGACTAAAACCAAAACCCCAGTCAGCAAGCGACGCTGCCGTCGCATTCCATATATCTATGCAGCCTATGGCCGGCGAGAAAAAAGTCGGCAGCCGTGAGTTGCAACGAGCAGCGGCAAGCTGCTCGCTGGTGCAGCACCGACAGCAACAGTTACGAGTCGTAGCGAGCAGCGGCAAGCTGCTCGCTGATGCAGCACCGAAGCTGCCGCCCACTGCAGCAGTCGGAAAAATATACAGACAGATCGAGGGGGTTTGCAGTTTATACATACATCTATTCAAACCAAAGCAAAAGTAAGACTGCCATGGATTTCCATTACACAATCAGAGAAAAATATACACAGTGAGAGGTCGGATAGAATCAACTGATTTGTTCTACAAGATATATTCACAATAATACCAAGTGAGAAGAAGAAGAAGAAGAACTGGGGCGGGGACGAGACTGCCGGGATCTCCAATTAATTGGAGCCATGGGTTATTTATTTATTTATTCAATTTGGTGCTATATGCTCAGGCAGAATCTGGTTTGGTGAAAACTATACACACGAGAGAGCAACAAAATGGATTTTAATTTTGTTTATATGATTCTAATCTTAACATGTAGGCTCTGGTACCATTAGTTGATTATTTCATAACAATTGTTAATAACGAAAATCACATAATTAATTGATAGTCTGAAAATCATACCCGTGAAATACATTGTTATGTATGAATATTACCAGCTAAATCTCCATCTCATTGCTCCCATCCTAACCCTAATTAGGGTTTATGGTTTTGAAGAAGGTGTGATGGTCGTGCTTTAATCGAGGCTTTTTGTAGCGTTTCCCACAGACGGCGCCAATGTTGATGCAAAAAATCGTACCTGTTGACTTCCCGAGCTTGATGACCGAGAACGAGCACGAACGAGATCTTCCGGTACCTGAAACAAAGGCGTCGAGGGTTGGCCTCGTCGCCCCTCCGATGCTTAAGTCAGAGACAGAATAGAGAGTATGTATATATGCTGGAAAATATGTGAAAAACGTCCCTTAATCATAAGACTAGGTTATTTATTTATAGATGTTGGAGGGGGAATCATGGAAGGACTAAACTTCTTATAATTCTAGTTATTTTAGGTGCTTGTATTGTGTTAGAAGTGTACAATCTGTGTTAGAGTAAAACTTGTAATGAACTAGGGGTTTGTACTTAAATAGGACTAGTATTCTTAGACCCGACCTTATAATGGACCCGGCCCCAGAATCAGCCCAGTTGGAGTGGGCCAAGATCGGGCCCAGAGTTCGGGTCAGGTTGGTCGAGCTCGGGTCTATCGATATTTTCCCGTATCACTGTCAATTTTTCAAAATTTATGAATACCGAACATAGACAACTCATACTACTAAAAATAATGCTCTTTGTACAATGTTGGGTTACAACCTCTCACAAGGAAGGTGGGACCCACTATTATTTTAATCACGGGGCACACTCCCTTGTGAGATGTTGTAATCCAATATTGTAACCCAACATTGTACGTGTAGCATATCTCTACTACTAAATATGTCTTAAGTGGTTTGATAACAAATCGGATTTTGATGTATTTTTTTGCGAGAAAATGCAATCACTAACAAAGGGAAGGAATCAAGGGACTGCATTATGATACGTGTCAAATATTCAAAGTCGACCCTCACTAAACTCCAAGTGGAAGGTGGAAGGCTGTTCAAATTTGTATACCACCTGAGTATATGCTATCAAATTTCTAATTTCTATCAATGCATGCACCTAGAAAATTGTCAAAGTTTACATGTGATGTGGTCATTATGTTATACCCGAGCATGAGGACTTAGAAATGGATGTGCTCTGGATTATGAGGCTGCAGTCCTCGGGTTTTGAGATGTGATCGGGATACATGTCCCGAGGACTCGAGGACATACTCACCGGATCGGCCTAGAATACACAACGGCAGTCCTCGGGTTCATATGTGGTCGGGGTATACACTTGTTCTGCCCGTGATCAAACATCACCTATCCTCATTCACCAGAATTCCTCACCCTACAACAACGCCCCATCAAAGGAATCCTAAGTCGCAAAGGAGTTATTTCTTTGGAATCAATCCTAACAATACAAGACTCCTACCGGGTTTCTAATACCGCTCCGGAAAGTAAGGAGAAGAGTCCCACTTGAACTCCACTACCTACTACTATAAATATGTTACCCCTATTCATTATTCAGGTACGTTTTTACACACAATTTTCAGCATATATTTATTCTCTCTCTGACTTGAGCATCGGAGGGGCGACGAGGCCAACCCTCGACGCCTTTGTTTCAGGTACCGGAAGATCTCGTCCGTGCTGGTTCTCGGTCATCAAGCTCGGGAAGTCAACAGGTACGATTTTTGGCAGCATCATTTGGCGCCGTCTGTGGGAAACGCTACCAAAAGTCATGGTGAATACACGTTCAGGTCTTCCTCTCGCAAGCTCAACCGCTCCAAATCAACCACCCGCGGCAGATCCTCAAGTTCATCAGGAAGGAGCGCCGGAGGGGTCAGATCCCCCACCCGCAATGGTCACCGCTGGAGCATTCGAGGAGCTACGTCAACAAGTTGCGGCCTTGACCCAGCTACTCAGCCAAGGAAACATCCCCCAAGCTTCAGCACCAGCACACACGCAAATACCGGCTTCGGAAGGAGGTGTCGTGGCTGATGCTCGAGCTCGGGAAATCCGTGATGCCCACGACAATGGTGGTTCCGGGGCCTCGGGCATACCACCATATGCCTCGGCCTCGAGGTTGGTTACCATGGACTCGGGCGAGCTCGCGCGGATCATACAAGATGGAATTACGGCAGGACTACAACAAAATGCCAAGGGAATGACGGGGTTCACCCCAAACACTCCGTTCACACCCGAGGTTCTTTCATATCCGCTCCCGGACAGATTCAAGTTCCCCCGCATGAAGGAGTACGATGGGACGACCGACCCCATCAACCATCTGAATGTCTATACAGACGTCATGAACTTACAGGTTGCACCAGATCAAGTGATGTGCAAAGCTTTTCCTCAAACATTGACCAACGCTGCTAGGGATTGGTTCGCTACGCTAGAGCCCAATTCCATATCATCATTCTCGGGCCTTGCCGAAAAGTTCTCCGCTTTCTTCGCCAGCAGCAAGCGCGTCCGGAAGACAGCGGCTACCCTCATGCAGCTCCGCCAGGGACCTAACGAGACCTTGCGTAATTTCATGACGAGATTCAACAAGGAAAGATTACAGGTACCCGACCTCCACATCACAGCAGCGGTTTCGGCTCTAACATATGCGGTAAGGTGTGAGGCGTTTAGGATGTCCTTGTCTAAAACACCCCCGAAGTCAGTAACGGAGCTCCTAACCCGAGGAGAAAAGTACATCAACATGGAGGAGGCAATGAGGGCCACCCCTAGCTCTGAGAAATCCCAATATAAGAGGTTGCACGAGCCAATTGCGCGACAAGATCATGCCCGGGGTAAACAGAGGCAGGAAGGATCGCCCAGGCCGTTCACCCGTCTGAACACTTCTCAGTCCAACATCTTGATGGAGATCCGAGACATGAAAGATCTTAAATGGCCTCCCAGGCTGCGAACTCCCCCGGAGACAAGAGACAAGAGTAAGTACTGTGACTTTCATAGGGATCATGGGCACACTACGGATGAATGCATAATATTGCAACGGGAAATCGAGGCATTGATCAGAAGGGGATTTTTGAGGACGTACGTCGGGAACGACAAACGTCCAAGGAACGATCACAACAAGGGCAGGGCATCGGGCCCAGAAGGAGGTAACAAACCCACTGCTGGTACGATCAACATCATAGTTGGAGGAATAGCGTCGGGGGGAGATTCGAACAATAGGAGGAAACAGTATGCTAGACATCATGGGTTGGCCAAGGAAACCACCCTTTCCAACATTGAAGACATCACTTTCGGAGCAGAGGACACGGAGGGCATCACATTCCCTCATGACGATGCTTTGGTCATATCCGCCATAATAGCCAACTTTGAAGTCAAGAGGATACTCGTAGACAATGGGAGTGCCGCCAATGTATTGTCCCGAGAAGCCTTCGAGAAGATGGGAATTTCTGCCAACCAGCTCAAGATGGTCAAGACCCCGCTCCAAGGATTTGGGGGTGGAACAATCATTCCAGAAGGGATTGTTGACCTTCCGCTAACTTTGGGCAAGGGCCAGAAGCAAGTGACGGAGATGACGTCTTTCCATGTAGCACAGACCTCCGTACCATACAACGCTATTTTGGGAAGACCATTACTCAACAGGATCAGGGCCATTGTATCCACTTTCCACCTTGCTATGAAATTCCCAACGAATCATGGCATAGGGGTTGTACGTGGTGATCAAACAGCAGCCAGGAAGTGTTACATCTCGAGCATTCAGGGGTTGAGCACGGACGTCATGCAACTGACAACCCCTGAGCTCGAGCTCGAGCATCATGGCAGACTTGCCCCGGTAGAAGATCTGGTAGAGGTCGAGCTCGAGCATGGTAAGAAGGTCACCATTGGTCGGGATATTGATGCCGCTCTCAGGGATGAACTCGTCAGGTGCTTGACCCGCAACATTGATGTATTCGCATGGAAGGTGGAGGACATGCCAGGGATAGACCCCGAAGTTGTGGTCCATAGACTCAATGTGAAGCCCGGCGCAAAGCCGGTAAAACAGAGGAAGAGACAATTTGCGCCAGAGAGACGGGAGGTGATACGTGAGGAGATTAACAAACTCGCAAATGCTCAATTCATCAGGGAGGTCCAATATCCAGACTGGCTTGCCAACGTCGTCCTTGTCAAGAAGGCTAATGGTAAATGGAGAGTGTGTATTGATTTCACAGATCTCAACAAGGCGTGCCCAAAAGACAGTTATCCTCTACCTCGGATCGACAATTTGGTGGACAGCACCTCAGGTCATAAGTTGTATAGCTTTCTTGATGCTTTCTCGGGATACCACCAGATCCTCATGGCTGAGGAAGATCAAGAGAAGACGTCATTCATAACCGACTCTGACATCTACTGTTACAAGGTCATGCCATTCGGTTTGAAGAATGCAGGGGCGACATACCAGAGGCTTATCAACAAAGTCTTTGCTGATCTAATCGGGAAGAACATTGAGGCTTATGTTGATGATATGGTGGTCAAAAGTAAGCAAGAGAATGAACACATTTCCGACCTAGAAGAAGTGTTCTCTACTCTCCGGAAATACCAGATGAAGTTAAACCCAACCAAGTGCGCCTTTGGGGTGGCATCAGGGAAGTTCCTGGGCTTCATGATCACTCACAGGGGGATTGAGGCCAATCCGGACAAGATACGAGCTTTAATGTCCATGGAGCCGCCCGGAAATAGGAAGGAGGTCCAGAAATTGACAGGTCGGGTTGCAGCGTTGAATAGGTTCATGTCCAGGGCAGCGGACAAATGCTTTCCTTTCTTCAAAGCATTAAGAGGAAATCAGAGTTTCAATTGGAATGAGGACTGCAAGAGGGCTTTCCAGGAACTCAAACAGGCGTTGGCCACCCCCCCGGTGCTCACGAAACCCGAACCTGGGGATACGTTGTACTTGTACATGGCCGTATCCCAGAATGCAGTCAGTGGGGTGCTGGTGAAAGAGGTGAAGAGAGCTCAACAACCCATCTACTATGTAAGCAAAGTATTGTTGGACGCAGAGACAAGGTACACACTGGCTGAACAGCTCGCCCTGGCACTGATTGTAGCAGCCCGAAAGCTACGTCAATATTTTCAGGCGCATCCCATTATTGTGCTCACAGATCAACCGCTCAAACAAATACTCCAAAAGCCGGACGTCTCAGGGAGATTACTAAAATGGGCAATAGAGCTCAGTGAATTTGACATAGAGTTCAAACCCCGGCCCTCCATCAAAGGACAAGTCCTAGCAGATTTCATCGCAGAGCTCACTCCAAGGCCTCGGGGGCCAGGGGACGACCCGACCACAACAGAGACGTGTGGGAAATATTTGTTGATGGAGCATCTAACTCCTCGGGCTCGGGTGCAGGTGTCATCCTCAACAGTCCCGACAAGTTAACCGAAATTCAATGTGCTCTGAGGTTCGAATTTGAGGCTACCAACAATGAAGCTGAATACGAGGCCGTGGTCATTGCTCTTGAACTTGCGAGCAACTTGGGAATCGAGCACGTCAAGCTGTTTAGCGATTCACAACTCGTCGTAGGACAGATCGAAGGAACATTCGAAAGGAAGGATGAAAAGATGAGCATGTACTGTTTGAAGGTACATGATCTACAGAGAAGATTTAAGGGTTGTCATATTTTGAAGATTGCCCGGGCCGACAACGGAAAGGCGGATGCGTTGTCAAGACTTATGTTCATGGGAGTAGATGGTCTTGACAGGACAGTCCACATCAGAACAGTGACGGAACCTAGCATCAGCCAAGAACTAGCAGTCATGGACATTGATAATGAGCCCTCATGGATGGATCCCATAGTCGAGTTTATTACTAACGGGAACTTCCCCGACGATCCTAAAGAAGCCAGGAGCATCCGATCTAGGGCAACAAGGTACTGCATAATCCAGGGAGTCCTCTTTCGCAGAAGTTTTACGCTTCCCTACCTCAGGTGCCTCAAGCCGTCCGAGTCGGCACATGCTCTAGCAGAAGTCCACGAAGGAATGTGTGGAAATCATCAGGGAGCTAGAGCTCTAGCCTTCAAACTCGTAAGGTATGGATACTACTGGCCAACCATGAAGAAGGATGCCTCAGAGTACGTCAGAAAGTGTGATAAGTGTCAAAGGTTTGGAAACATCATTCATGCCCCTGCGGAAGAGCTCACGCCCATACACTGTTCGGCCCCTTTCGAACAATGGGGAGTAGACATCCTCGGGCCCTTCCCTATGGCCAGAGGACAGCTGAAATTCGTAGCCGTAGCTGTGGAGTACTTCACAAAGTGGGCGGAAGCAGAGCCCCTGGCGACTATTTCAGAACCCAAGCTAAGAGCATTCATCTGGAAGTCCGTCATATGTAGATTCGGGATACCCAAAGTGCTCATAACCGATAATGGAAGACAATTTGATAATGCACAGTTCAAGAATTTCTGCTCCAACCTTGGGATAAATCATCGTCTAACATCTGTCGCACACCCTCAGAGCAATGGCTTGGCCGAAGTCACGAACAGGATTATTTTGCAAGACCTCCGTACAAGGATTGAAGGGGCCCATGGCAACTGGCCCGACGAATTACCCTCTATACTATGGACTTACAGGACTTCGCACAAGACGACCACTGGAGAAACCCCGTTCATGCTAGCCTTTGGGATGGAGGCTACTTTACCCATCGAAGTTAGCCTACCATCACTGAGGCGGATGGGGCATGAGGCCGGGGATCATACCACTGAACACCTGGACCTCTTGGAAGAAGTACGAGAACAAGCCGCACTACGAGTCGCATCCTACCAAAACAGAACAGCCAAATACTTCAACAGCAAAGTCAGGCCCCGAAGATTCAGGATGGGGGACCTAGTGCTCAGGAAGTCCGAGGCTGCCGGTCATGCCCCAGGAAAACTCGGACCAGCTTGGGAAGGACCCTTTGAAGTCATTCGACAAGTTCGGAATGGAGCATACAGCTTGAGGAATATGGCGGGCAGACCACTCCCGAGGACCTGGAATGTAGACAACCTCAAGGTATATCACAAGTAAAAGTCATGACCTTATCCATTTTACTATAAGTATTAGTTTGCTCTTAGTTTCCGGCTTGCATGCCCTACGCACTTACTCTATTTTGCTTTTCTATCGATTTTTTATCGGGCTTGCACGCCCTACGCATTGTTTACTTTCAGTAATTTGTTCATCAAGGCCAATGAGCCCCTTCTTACTCATAAACATAGCAAGATTTATGCAAAGTGACTATCGGGAACTCAACAAGAACCCTCATCTTTCCCCAAAAGCCCTGTCACGAGCAGGCACCTTAGAGACATGCTACGGGCATGATCTCCACAAAAGCCCTGTCACGAGCAGGCACCTTCGAGACATGCTACGGGCATGATCTCCCCAAAAGCCCTGTCACGAGCAGGCACCTTCGAGACATGCTACGGGCATGATCTCCCCAAAAGCCCTGTCACGAGCAGGCACCTTAGAGACATGCTACGGGCATGATCTCCACAAAAGCCCTGTCACGAGCAGGCACCTTCGAGACATGCTACGGGCATGATCTCCCCAAAAGCCCTGTCACGAGCAGGCACCTTCGAGACATGCTACGGGCATGATCTCCCCAAAAGCCCTGTCACGAGCAGGCACCTTCGAGACATGCTACGGGCATGATCTCCACAAAAGCCCTGTCACGAGCAGGCACCTTCGAGACATGCTACGGGCATGATCTCCACAAAAGCCCTGTCACGAGCAGGCACCTTCGAGACATGCTACGGGCATGATCTCCACAAAAGCCCTGTCGAGCCCGGGCACTTCGCCCTTAAGCTCGACCAGTACGACGCAAGTCTGGTGAAATTCCACCAGAACTAGTCCTCGAGCTATACACTCCTCGGGCTATTCATCAATATCTAGTGGTACGATATCGTCGATCGCACACGTGGTTTAACCCATTTGATCTGTCCTCAACCTTACTTTCAAATAGTAATTATTATCGTCGAACTTGATTAAGTGAAGTGTCGTATCCTCGAGATATTGACTTGCATGATTTAATCCTATTCGGGTTATCCTCGAGCTTATTATTGAATAAAGTGTCATACCCTCGAGATAGTGACTTGCATGATTTATTCCTACGTGGATTATCCTCGAGCTCATTATTCAATCGATGAATACAATATCGTCGATCTCACACCTTGCCGATTAGTGGTCTATCCTCGAGATTATTATTAAAATTAATAATTATGTTATCGTCGAGATATTGACGTACATGATTGAAATTGACCGAGTCCGACCACAACATCGAGACAAGCAACAAAATAAAACTAGGTTTGCATTGATCGGGAAAATTACATAACAAAAAAAAAAAAAAACATTGTTGAAACCCAGGTCGGGCAACGAAATACAAAACGAGAACTAATCTAAATCGACCCCAGGGTCGTTGGCCGAGGTAGGCTCGTCCTCCTCGTCTTCGTCTCCCTCGACGTCGACGTCTTCAGTAGCTTCCTCGGACTCTGAGAGCTCGAGGTCCCCAGCCACATTGGGAATCCCTTTCAAGTCCTCGGGTTTAGCCTCCGGCCTCGAGCGCAGAAAGGATCGAGCCTCCTTGAGGGCATGAAAGTACGAGCCCATAGCATATTCGCCCCTCAAGGTCTTGAACTCCTCGGACAGTTTGAAGTCCTCGATGGCAAGATCCCGGGCTTCCATGAGCTTTCCCTCGAAGTCCTTTTGGGAGCGCTCGAGCTCGAGCTTCAGCTCTTCGGCCTCATCTCGAAAAGAGCCCGCCTCATCCCGAGCTTTAAGGAGGTCCCCTTTGGCCTCGTCCCTCTGTTTCACGAGGAATTCACGCTCGGCCTTCAGTTTGACAATTTCTTGTTCTCGAGCTTTGGATTCCTCCTGAAGGCGCGACCACCTCCTAGACTTATCGGCCCCTTTCAAGGCGAGTCCTCGAGCAATGCTCATGGCCTGCAAATATCAAATGCGCGGGCTGTTAGTCGAGCATATAAGTTGAAATCTCTTCAAAACCGACGAAAAATATCGAGCTCACCTTGGTCAGCAGGGACTCGAGCATACCATCCTCGGGGCCGGAATCCCCACAGTATCGGTCTATGATGCCCGGGATGAGGTGGCATCGTTCTCGGTCTCCGGACGTCCCGGATGGTTGAGGAACGCCCTCTTCGTCAAGGTCGACGACTACAGTAGCTCGAGGCGTCGGGGGGTGGCTAGGAGCTCGAGCCATTGCCGCAGCCGGCGGACTTACAGGAGCCCTCGAGGATTCACCAGGGCCACTGGCAGGATGCTCGTACCTAGAGTCTCGAGGTCTCTTTTTGCCTTTCTTCTGACCCGGAGCCCGAGCCTGAGGGGTCTTGTTCTTCTTGCTCACTGCTCGACGAAGGTCGCTCGGGTCAAAAGCCATACCTGCACAAATAATCACAAGGCATAAGCTCGAGCACGAGGAAACGAACATAATCAAAATAGTTCACAGAGAGCAAAGTCCTACCCTCGAGGCCCTTCAACCCGGCCAGGTCGAGGATATCATCCCCGAGGATATCATCCATATCATACACGAGAGGCTCGAGATCCTCTAGCATCTGCCTATCTCTCTCTAGGGACTCGAAATAAGCCTGACCCTCGCAAAAACTCGACGTATCAGGAAACCCCCACCGAGGACTAAATGGGAGATCGACATCCCGAGGAATGACAAAAAACCACTTATCCTTCCACCCTTTTAACGAACTGGGCATCCTCGGGACCCTGAACCCCCCTCGGGTTGAAAGATAAGCAAAGCATGTGAATTGGGGGAGTTGCTTCAGGTCGAAGACCATCCTACAGAGGTCGATATATGGTTCTATTCCTAGGTATCTACACGCGATAAAAAAATAAGTCAACATCCTCCACCCATTCGGCACTAGCTGGCCCGGGCACATATTGTACTCGACCATAAGTGCCAGGAAGAAAGGATGAAGAGGCCACCTAAAACCCCCCTTCAAAGAATCCCTAAAAACAACAAACTCCCCGTCCCGAGCTAGTACCATTCTATCCTCTTGCTCGGGCGACCTAATGTCACAGCCCGGCATAATCCCAAATTCTCGAGCACAAGCCACCGCCAGGTGCTCCCTAAACCTACAGGGTTGGTCGGGATGGGTGAACGGGATCGGTGTCCCCTGAGCTCGAGGCTGAGCACTTATGGGAATGGCAACGGGTATTATCGGTCCTGCCTGGACCTCAGGAGTTGTTCCTGAGGACGAGGAGGAGCTATCACTACTACTGCTCGACATCCTATCTGGGAATTAAAACTACCTAAATTAATAACTTAAATGCTCGAGCTCGTACCTTAATACTCGATCTCGAGGAGGACCAGAAGAAGTTACTGAGAGTGAAAAGTGAAAAATGAAAGGGAAAGGTGATATTTATAGCCCTCCAGGGAGGAAGGCCAAGAGTCGCCTCCTCAACCCTCGGATCAAGACACGTGTCGCACATCCAAGGGGTGGAATTTTAACCGCCCTTTTTCACCAGGGCTGACGTCATCATGAGGTGTGTCCTCGAGCACGAAAGAAAGTCTTTACGGTACGACGCCATACATCCCAACGACGTTGCACCCATCCTCGAAGCTCGAGCATGGTCGCACGGGGGCCAGTGATGTGGTCATTATGTTATACCCGAGCATGAGGACTTAGAAATGGATGTGCTCTGGATTATGAGGCTGCAGTCCTCGGGTTTTGAGATGTGATCGGGATACATGTCCCGAGGACTCGAGGACATACTCACTGGATCGGCCTAGAATACACAACGGCAGTCCTCGGGTTCATATGTGGTCGGGGTATACACTTGTTCTGCCCGTGATCAAACATCACCTATCCTCATTCACCAGAATTCCTCACCCTACAACAACGCCCCATCAAAGGAATCCTAAGTCGCAAAGGAGTTATTTCTTTGGAATCAATCCTAACAATACAAGACTCCTACCGGGTTTCTAATACCGCTCCGGAAAGTAAGGAGAAGAGTCCCACTTGAACTCCACTACCTACTACTATAAATATGTTACCCCTATTCATTATTCAGGTACGTTTTTACACACAATTTTCAGCATATATTTATTCTCTCTCTGACTTGAGCATCGGAGGGGCGACGAGGCCAACCCTCGACGCCTTTGTTTCAGGTACCGGAAGATCTCGTCCGTGCTGGTTCTCGGTCATCAAGCTCGGGAAGTCAACAGGTACGATTTTTGGCAGCATCAACATGTATATATGATTATCAGATCTGACGATAAAAGAAATACTGCTAATCGACTCATCTTTTTGCCTAACTAGTCAATTAAGCCGTTTCATCCGCAACCCTACTTTCATTCCCAAGGTCAATATTCGTGTCCTATGATACCAAAATTCCTAAGTAGACAACGTTAGATTTGAATTCTATTGAAATATTCTTACACGCCTTTACCTTTTTGAATTCCATCATTTTGTCTTTGTACTTGATTCTGAATTATACTTTGCTCTGTGATTAACTGGATGTGGACATGCCTAATTTAGTCAATTCATTGAATATGGACCCGTAAATGTTCAACCACGCACCAACTTGTTTAGTGTCGTACAAGATTTGTTCTGGGTCCATGGCAAATTGCGTTTGGAAAAATTCTTCTCTATGCCCTAGTCTAGATACACCGGATCCTGCACGCCAAGATTTCGAGTTGACCCGATTTAAAAAAAAAAACCAATCTTGTTAATGTAGAAAGATACAAATGTTATTTCAAACTATTAAAATTTGGTATTCCATTTTAAAAGGTCAATCTTATAAAAAAAGTAACTAAAGTCCTTATAAATTGATATATGTTTTCACTTTTATTCGATATTAAATTTTATCCCTTAACATGCGCAAGATGGAACTAGGGATGTAAACTAGTCTTAACTGGTTCGTGAGCCGATGGTCATAGCTCGGGTAAAAAACGATTTGGGTTTTTTTTGCCCCATTCGAGCCAAAGCTCAACTGAAAAATCAAGGCTCGGCTTAGGCTTAGGCTTTGGCTCCAGCATTATCGAGCCAAGTCAGCTAGTGTTTTTTTTTTTTTTTTAATGTGTGAAATTCAAAAAAAAAATAAAATTAACAATATAATCATGTGTAGTCATGTAGGAACTCTTCCATTTAAATGGGACTCAATACCAAGTGTCATATGTCGCGTTTTTTAAATGGCCTCGTCAAACACCATATTCAACACAAACGCCTAATTTACTAATTATTTATCACAACCGTCTTCTTAACATGAAAAGACAAACATACCATTCATTTCAAAATTAAAAATGGGGATTTCTCCCCTATACCCTGAATCCCCGAACCAGTGAGTGACTATGCGGATCTCCCAGACCTCGTTAACAAATAACAAGTTTGATGTGACTTCTACACAAATTTGAATTCTTCAACACGATAAAAGAATTTTTTGTTCAAATCTTTGAATATTATAGCTAAATACACATTATACATGAATATTATAAGCAAAAAAAAAATCCAAATTTAACCAAATAATATGAAGAAACCTTGAATTTGGAGATGGAGATGGATGAAAAAACCTTGAAGAACGGCGATGGAGAGAAGATGAATAAACTTTGAAGAACAAGAAATAGTAAGATTTTCAAATTCTCAACGTTTAAAATGGAAGTAAAATGAGTATTGTCATTTCTTTGAAAAAATTTACTTAAATTTGATCAAAGTTCATTATGAAAAAGTGATCGAATCATCCGACCATCTACCACCATTTCTTCAAGTGTCGTATGCAAGGCTGAGACTTTCTTATCCATCCATTTGACTAGCTAATCAAATCTTATCTATTACAAAATAGAAACATTATTTAGTTGTGGGCGTGCAAATCCTCGGTTTTTTTACAACAAACAATCGACATAATTACAGGAGAAAGAAAAAAGTCCAAGGGTTGGTGCGTGAGGAACAAGTGGAAGTCTTGTTTATTTTCAAAGTCAACTTTACATTATGATACAATTACAAAACTAGCAGCCATTCTCCAGTATTACTTAAATCAATTAACTATAAAATATATGAATAAACAATATATTTTTATCAATAAAAGATTATTCTCATATCAATTTGTTATAATAATAGGCGAGAAAAGAAAATATAACACAATATGAATTAATAGATCACAACTTTAAAAAATATATATAATTTTGAGAGAAAATGATATTTCATTAAACTATGAAGAAATAATACAATGATTTTGTATTTATAATTTGTTTAACTTGTAATGAAGTTAAACAACATATCTAACTTATAGAGAAGAACTAAACATAAATAAGGAACAAAATAGGAGATGTCCATAACCCTAGTCTCGTGTTGTAGAAGGAAAAGAATGCTGAAAACGCTCGTAAAACATGAAAACGGGCTTGGGCCGAATGATCATGGCGCTCGAGCGTCAGGTAGACGCCAAGGTTCTGCTGATTATTTGACGCCGCCGCTCAAGCGCCATAGTTGCCGCGACTAGCGAGCGAAATTGTTGCGACTTTTTTCCCCGGTTCATAACTCGATCTCTTCAAGTCCAACCCAAATTCCAAACTCCCAATTGGGCTTCCAACAGAACTTCAACTAGAATTTGTCAAATAGATTTTGAATAAAATACTAAAATAGCATTTCAAATAAAATTCTCCTTAAGCCGGCTTTAATTAAAATTTTCAATTATCTTTAAAATAGAATTCGTGTCACACTCTAATTCTAACATTTCATTGGCTTAAATTTTTAAATAAATTATGTATAGATTATTATAGTTTGACATTAAATATTTCAAAATATGTAAGACGATATATAAACAATTTTCTTTTTCAAATAAAGTTGTTGAATGCTCTTGAATCTTGATACCAAAACGCCAGCCAACTTTGACACGTTTTCATAGTTCATTGCATGTGTTCATAGTTAAAGTGGAATTCAATCCAAGTTTTCAACAGATATAAGTAACCATTAAATATAGAGAAGAAAAAAAATTAGAAAGTGTATTCATGTGAAATACGTAGAAAAGTTGAGGTTCTCAAACGCCAATTTGGAAATATTCTGCTTCTAGGACACCCAGTGGAGACTGGGTAGTAACTCCACGCTGGGAAATGCACCGTTGGTCACTCTACTTATTCAACATTTTATCGAGGTCTTGCGTTAACAAAAAGAGCATGTTCGATTGTATACTTTTCTTCTTTAATCACATTTGTTGACGATTTTCAATTTGAAGTTTCTTAATCATGAACAATAAAAGTCTATGAAATAAGTCATCCTATTGTCGAGCTAGGCTGAGATACGACAATTCAAGAGAAATTGGTACCTAACACATCATATATGAAACCATTTAGAGTTTTGACTTGGCCTTCGATTGACGAATTTATAAATGTTTTATAAAGAAGAATGGTAATGAGTCCCATGCAATAGCAATGATTTAACTGGTGATTATGTTAATTAAGCAGTGATTGACATTATATATCCAGGGACGTAGCCAGGATTTTTAGTTGGGGGGCCCCCCTCCCGGGTCCGCCCCCAAATTTTTTTTTAATTAAGAGAATTGAAAACGACGATTTTGAGTACCAAAATAGTACTGAAATTTAATGTTCAATTCAATCACTACTAACTATTCTACTACTTATTTCTTAAATTCAAATATTCAATAACTAACACAATTACACAAACTAACAGTAACTACTCTATTCTTAAATTCAAATATTCATGAATAAGACTTATTAAGATTGAACACACAAAATGACGAAATCAACTTTAATAGTGCACCGATCACAAATCACAATCCCAACATTTTCCTTTCAATGAGAAATCAAAATTATACACTAGACAAAACAAGTAAACACATTATGCATAAACAAGTTTGAGAATTGAGTTTTAATTAGTTGAGCTTGAGAATTGGGAACTTAGGTTTTGGATTGAATTTTGGCTATTTATTTATTTAAGTAACTATTGGATCTTTTGTTTAGATCTAAGATTTTTGTATGGTTGAATTTTAAAGTGTAAGTTATTTGCTCAATATTTATTAATGGAAAAAAAAAAAATTCAAAATTTTGGGGCGAGTCAAAATCTTGGGGGGGGCGAAACTGAAAAATACATTACAAATTAACTAGAAATAGTGTACTGCGGACAATCCCCTAGCTCCGTCCTTGGATATATCTTTAAATATGTATCATGCATACAGATATTTCGTTCTCATTTTTCATATGTCAATTTACCTCATAATTTATCGAATGTGTTTCTTTTTACAAATTAGTGACGATATAAATCTATTCTTTTTATAGTCAAAATGATTCAAGTTATATTGAATTTTACTTCCCTTTTCTCTCTTTAGCATAATCCAAGGTTCACCATATTCATATTATGCCGTGAGAGTCGAGACCAAACTTAGTACATAATAATGCCCATTTTTGGCGTCAATATGTCGTACGACAATCATATTCAATCGAATGTATCAAATGTGCCCAAAAAATGACAAAAAAAAAAAAAAAAAAAAACTTGACAAGTAGAGAACCACAGTCATGACTTGTCTATCCGTGCCAACACTTAAATCCAACAATTTCTTCCACTATTATTTGGTGAAATAACATGAAACACAAGTACAGACGTGACAAAAACGTAGCCTATACCACTTGAAATTGAATTACTAGTCCTGGTCCAATCACACTGTCAATAATATATTGTATTATAATATGGATAAAGAAATGAGAAGATGCTCAATATATGAGTTTAACGACATAATTACAAGGTACGTACGTCGTTGTCTTCTTCCTACCAAAGGTGGGCTTGACTTTGACTTCGACTTCGACAAAGAATTTCATCCCTCATGTTTTCTCGAAGTCTTCTTTTCTTTCGTCATATTTCATTTACAAGAGAGTTTTGAAAAGTTAAAAGCTAATTTTCAATATTAAAAAATTATTTTTTGTAACGTTTGAATAATTTTTCTGAAATTCCTTTGCTAAGTTAGAAGAATTTTTAATGAAAATCCGTCTAATATAACTTATTAGAAAACTCTTCTACAAAAAATAGAAATAAAAGCAAATTTTTGCGAAATAGTGAAATTCATATTACTTAAAACTTAAACGGCTACTTAAGCAGGAAAAAGATATTATGTTCGCTTTTATTTTTATACATTTTTACCCTCCAATTGCAACTTATGGTACTCAAAGCATGTTTAAATGTGATCGGTTCCCAACATACTTTCAAGAATAATTAAGTTTATGAAACCATTTTTACCCGTGCTTAATAGAGATTAAAATCAGATTAAAATTGAAAATATAGCCGTTATTGTTGACTTTTATTAGACGGATGGGACCCAATAACGGTCATATTTTCAATTTTAATTGGATTTTAAGCCGTATCAAACAGGCTCTAAAATTTGCTTCTCTTGAAAGTTAATCGGTCTTACCATACTTTTTAGAAAAAAAATTAATAAAAAATAAGTAATTTTAAAAAATTTATTTGACAAAATAAGTAGCTTAAAAGTGAAAACTTTCCTTGATGAGACTTTCTTTAAATCTACAAAGCTACCTTATACTTTTCTTGCAAGTTGTGTTCCATTTCAGCTATAAATAAATGACAATATTAGAATATTTTATCAACTACTCCATCTTCCTCCTTACCTTCCTACAACTTGACAAGTTCGTTATTATATTTACACCTTCTCTTCATTGGATTTTGCTTCAAAACATTAGATGATCACAGGTGCTTTTCCACTTTGAGAGCATTTTCTGAAGAAATTGAGGAGCTTTGAAAATCTCAGTATATATCAGAAGCTATGGAATTCATTAGTCTGACGAATTCTTCATTGGATCTTAATGGCAAACCTCTACAAATTCTGGAGGAGGAGCCACTGTTGCCGGTATGTGAAGCTTTAGAACTATACATACACTTATGACATGTTTGCTGTTTTTTGAACTTCGTAAAACCGATCCCATGTGCCGAACATACACTTAGTGTCGGCTATTCACAAATATGTTATCGAATGAATTATTATAATTAGTTGTCCGTGTTTCTTTAGTACCTTAAGTCATACCTATCCCTGTCACGTTCCTTGTGCTAATCGAACTTGTTTTTTTTTTTTTTTTTTACAGAATCAAGATGCACTAATCGATTTTATCGAGTTGGGAAGAAATATTACAGTGAAAGAAGTGAGTTATTTCTATTTTCTATCATAATTTATCAAGAATGATAAAAATGGAGTTCTGAACTTATTTTCATCTTCTTTTTTTTCTCAGAAAGGTGCATTGATTGAGGAACTAAAGCGGGTGAGTGCAGAAAACAAGAAGCTGACAGAACTATTAACAGTCATATGTGAGAATTACAATGAATTACGAAACCGAGTATTGTACACGAGCAAGAATTCTATAGTAAATAATGATGCATCAAGAAAAAGGAAAGCTGAAAGCAGCAACAACAATGGAAATACTAATGGAATCAATGGCCCTTCTGAGAGCAGTTCAAGCGATGAAGATTCATGCAAGAAACCAAGGGAAGAACACATCAAAACAAAGATTTCGCGAGCCTGCGTACGAACAGAAGCATCTGATACAAGCCTTGTAAGTAATTATAAGTTAATCTCACTTCTCAGAAACTTCTCAAAAGTGGAACGTCTCATTGGCACGTTTGTTATTCTGGACGGAACAGTATTAAATAGGAATTAAGAATAAAAAAGTAAGTTAAAATCTTGTGAGTTATCATGGACGAAACTGTCCAGTCCAGTGTGTTGAACATGCTCTATATGTATCATTACTCATAAGCTGAGTATGTTACTTTAGAGTAGTTCATATATTCAAACAAATCTTTGTTTATTTTCCTGTACTGAAAACTGTTTTATACAAATTACAGATAGTTAAGGATGGATATCAGTGGAGGAAGTATGGACAGAAGGTTACCAGGGACAATCCTTCCCCAAGAGCTTATTTCAAGTGCTCTTTTGCTCCAACCTGTCCAGTAAAAAAGAAGGTACGTAATTAACGAAGGTTTGGTACGTAATTGAACACTATAATCGAACATATCTTCACTTAATTCGAAACTAGATCGAAACAGATTTAGCCTCCTTTTGGTATTAGATTAAAATCAGATTTTTAGTAGATTTTGATAAAAGTTAATGAAACGTGTGATTAAATTAATTGTTAACTTTGATACAAAAAGAAGGTACGTAATTAACGAATGTTTGGTACGTAATTGAGCACTATAATCGAACAAATCTTCACTTAATTCGAAGCTAGATCGAAACAGATTTAGCCTCCTTTTGGTATTAGATTAAAATCAGATTTTTAGTAAATTTTGATAAAAGTTAATGAAACGTGTGATTAAAATTAATTGTTAATTTTGATTTGAGAGAAATCAAATTTTAATCTGAACCAAACGAGGGCTTAATCATTTTCAACAGTTCTTGAATTTATCAATTTTCTCAAGTTTTTAGATTTCTTATTGTTTGTTACGTGATCTTCATGCAGGTTCAAAGAAGTATAGACGATCAATCTATTCTAGTTGCAACTTATGAAGGAGAGCACAACCATCATCCCCCCTCGAAACCCGAGCTCGCTTCTGGCTCCAGCCGGGGGGTGACACTTAGCACGGTCCCTAGCTCGACGACCTCTCTAAGCTCGTCTGCACAGACCATTACACTTGATCTTACAAAACCAAAGCCAGCTACAGATTCAACCCGAATAATGGGTACACAATTCCAACAGTATCTAGTTGAACGAATGGCTTCCATCTTTACACGTGATCCCAATTTCAAATCAGCACTCGCAGCTGCCATTTCAGGACATTCTCTTCAACAAAATAGCCAGGCAGAAAAATTGTAGAATATCAAAGTATTTTGTTGTATATTATGACTGCTGAAACTCGAACAGTATTTTGGTACACAACGTAAAACACTGTTAAAGAAAAGTTTTTAAGTTAATTTTTGTTTTCTTCACGGTTCAGTACTGTACAATCGACATAATCAAACGAGCTAAAAGTAAACAATGTTGTGCGAATTTTCTAAACGGTTTGAATATAAAGTTTGATCGTTCTTCTTTAACTAGAAACAAGTAAATCCCAATACTCAGGTACTTTGGCTTGGATCAGTCGTGGCATGAATATGGAAATTGGATATCTCACAGCAGAACTTTATGCTATTCCATCCAATTACTACGTGGAAAAATCATATTATTGTAGTCCGTGACATTCTATTTTCACGCATGTGCGCACACAAGAATATTTTTAATCCTAGTTGAATTGGAAGGTTAAAAACATTGAATTTCGACAAGAAACATATAAAAACAAAAATAGCAAGGAAAACCAAATCAAATTTGGCATACTCCCAAGTCTTGAAATCCTTAACGTTGTCAAATAAGACATGGGTCAACAAGGAGACGGGATTTACTTATGGCAATCTTTGACTCCACAAATTTGGAGGCTCCACCCCTAAATATGGCATGCTAAAGTTTTCCTGCCTAAAATCTACTCTATTTCATCTTGACAATCCGCACTCCTGAATTTGGTTTAGTTGGATAGTAGACAAGGATAGGGAGAATCTCGTTAATCCATGAAGATTACATTGTTGAAGCCCTGGCAAAACTCGAGAATCTGGAGGACCCGTTGTGTAGAAGTATATGTGGATTTCCTTGTTCAACCTACAAAGGAGATACAGAAAAGAACTTCAAATTATGTGAAGTACTTCATCATTGATTAATTAATCAAACCATGAACTTGTATACCACAATCAAATAATGAGGGTACTCGTATACAGCAAGTGCATGTTCAACATGCACTATTAGACCATACTAATAGAAAACATTTTTCAAACCATTTTTTTCTTATTTAACAAAGTTCAGTATTGTCCAATCCACCATATCAATCATGCTATAAGAGTCATTTAAGTTTACAAGTATTCTTATATTACAGGCATCAGTCACCAAAATACTTTTCCATTGGTTAGTTTTTCACACTTCTCGTCAGGTGTTCAATTAGAAAAAGAACTCTTTCAAAGCGCATTAATATATAAGAATAAACTATGGTGCTTTACAGAATTTGTCTTAGAGATATTCAGGTTTGGAAGTTGAAACACTAGCCTGGTTACTTGTGCAGTTTTTCCCTTAAATAATCTTTGCATGTTTAGTGAACTAAAGCATGTTCCTTCCACCCGCAAGGACTGATAATGATCTAAAATGAATTTTGCTAGAATGGAGATGTAAAATCTAAGAAACTGAACAATCTTACCAGTGTCCCTTGATCCAAAATAAGAATATTGTCCATGATCAGAACTGTGGAAATGCGATGAGCAATTGTGATGACAGTTGTGCTTCGGCATTCTGTAGATATTACTTTCTGTAGTTTAGAAGCTGTTTGAGAGTCTACATTGGCAGTGCACTCATCCAAGAAGAGTACCTGATAGTTTACATTTGTATAATTGTCAGCCTCTCGTTAATAAGGCAGTACCCCACCCCTCCCCCTCCCCCCCCCCCTCTCTGTACATGTGCATGCGAGCATACCCATGCATAGAGGTGTAAAAATAGGCCAGGCCGGCCTAACCCGGTCCAATGCAGAGCATGGCTCAGGGTGGCCGCCTGGGCTGTTCTGTGGGCTCAAGAAAAATACGAAGTTTCTTGGAAATGGACTATCTATTAATTTCAAGACTGCCATGGGCTCGCCATCCAGGCCAACCCCATTTACATCCCCTACCTATGCAGGCACGTGTCTTTCTTTAAGCATAATCTCTCACCCTCCATTCTTGTACCTTAGAAGACTTGAGAAGAGCACGTGCAAGGCAGAGGAGTTGTCGTTGCCCAACTGAAAAAGAGGTTCCAGATTCTTGTACATGAGTGTCAAGTCCTCCAGCTGCTTCTACATCTTCCCTAACACAGCATTTTTCCAGGGCGTTCCAAATCTTTTCATCATTAGTTACCTGGAATGGATCCAAATTTGCCCTGAAAATTATTGTGGAAACCAAATATTTAATGTCATCTATTAAATCTCAGCAACATGTTGTATAAGCAACAAAAATATTCCTGTACTCTTCCGATTACCTTAATGATCCTTCAAACAAGAATGGGCTCTGGGGAACAACAGCAATACGAGAACGGAGATCTCTGACAGGAACTCCAGCAATGTTTATACCATCCACTATAATACGTCCACCACAAATTGGATTGAGACGGAATACAGCATTCAGAATGCTTGATTTTCCAGCACCAGTTCTTCCCACGATTCCAACCTGATTCAGTTTCATACAACTTTTAAACTGAGTCTAACCAAATTCTCAATTGAGTTTTAAAACCCACAGTATGGATGTTTCCAACCACATGGTGTGATACTTTTCTTGATACTCTAATGTATCTATCATGTCCATTCTTGAAAATAAAGGAAGCTAAAAGTTTTAACTCTCTTGACAAGGAAAAAAAAAAGGATCCACTGTCTAGATTACAGAATAATTTATTAAATGTAAAAGGTCGATAAAATTGAATAAGATTAGGTTCATCCATCTGAAGAGCAAGCATTAGTGTTTGAGGATAATGATCGGATAAGTATCAAGACTTCTCATGCTTGTCATGCTCAGTTCACCTATTGATATAAGAAAAATGTGCAAAAATGGAATGCTTACAACAAATTTTGACAACAGATTATAAATTCTGTGATTAGAAACTTTCATTGTGTCTACTATCTCTTTGATTTCACAATAGTGTCAAAATTTTCCAGGATAAAGGAATAATAAGGTCAGGGGGTCACAATTAACAAACCTGAGTTCCTCCAGCAACAGTGAAAGACACATCACGTAGTGCGGGGGTCAAAGATGGCATATATCTGAGAGTTACATTCTGAAACTGGATCTCACCGTGCAATGGCCAAGTTGGGTCTAATGGATTTTCCCCCATCAGTTCTTCTTGAGGAATGTCCATGTACTGAGAAGTCAAAGGTGCAGCAAGAGAAGGTCAGGAACGTTAACAACAAAGTGGAAGTATATCTATTAGCTTAACATTAATCTAACTTGCCTGAAGAACCCTCTCGACAGAAACCATCTCCTTCTCTGTTTCAGTGAAGCTAGTCAAGAAGCTACCCAACAAGGATACAATCGGGGAAGCATAAGAAAGGGCTAGCCCGACCTACGGTGAAAAAATATCCATCTCAGAAATCTAATTAACTGTTAAACCAACTCATCTAGAAGCTTAAAAATTGTGCACATGAGTTCTACAGGTCATGGAGCAAGAAAGGTCACGGCTAATGAAAATTGCACGTCTGGGTTTTTTTTTTTTAAAAAAGAATGGAACTTGGCCTGCAAATGAGGAAGCACATTGGAACATGATTTAAGTAAATATGTTTGTTTGTTCTCTTTTTTACTTAACCGTTGGATAAAGTGGTTCAAAAATAATTAAAGTACCTTAAAATTGATTCATAACACTAATATATACATCAACTTACAAAAGATGAAATAGCAAAAGTAAAAGGAGCTTAATAATTTACCAGCCCTGGAGTGCCCAAACTGACAGGGAGAAGTCCTTGAGAGCCAACAATAGCCATCACAGCAACAAATGATACTATACATGCTGCCAACAACTAAAAACGTCTACCTGTTACTAATCACATGTAACTATTGACTGAAGATTTTGGAGTTTTAAGTGCATAAAGAATTGATAAGTTCGTCCACAACAAAGTTGCAAATCTAGACTTTCTGCATTATATGCATAGACAAAAATGCTAACATCAGGAGACCTACCTGAAGACGAAGCGAAAGCCATAAACTTGCAAAGATCTCTGTGTAAGAAGTCCGCTGATATAATTGCATATGCTGAGTGAACCTAGAGAAGAAGTGGTCCTGCCCACAAGCACGACTAATTGTCATTTTGAAACATTGTAGGCATGCTCATGATAAAATAGAACTGAAACCTATTGACTTCCAGCTTAAATGAAATTTAACTCCTATTATAGGAACCAAGAGCCTTATGATTATAATTGTTAATTTTTTAACTGTAGAAACAGATTTAATATTAACAAAAGATCAACAGAGAGAGATTCAGTTTGTGGATAAATTCTTGCAAGGTCCAGATCAACAATGACAATGGCGAGCTTCTGATTGGTGAAGTACCAACCTAGTCAAACTGATTATTTTATTTTAACAATTTATGACAGACCCTAAGGATCTCCTACTCATTATGCTCCATAAAAACTCTTTTTATCTAGGAATACCAGATCTTTTACATCTAAATATATTCTCTTGACTGATCAAAATATGAAGAAAGAAATGCATAATTCAAGTAGCACTAAAAGCACACCACCAGGAGTAATTTTAAATAAAGCGTCACGCTGATGCTGTAACAGAGAAGAACTTTACCAGAGACTTGAAAGCTCTGATAGTTGGTGAACCATTTAATGTCTCAGTAAATGATGTATAAATAGGTGAACGAGAAACACTGTCCAGTCTTCGCAATTCCCGAGACGTTGATCTGTAGTAAAACTACGAAAATCTTATGTTTATTAGTGCTGGTGTTTGATATTTTATAATATTATAATATTGCATAATTATTACGGTAACAACTAGAAATATATCTCTATTTGTCTATCTTCCAGGAAAAAAAGAAAAGAATTGTAGGCATGATCTGGTTTTCTTTCGACTGAGTGTTTAAGTTCCATGTACCGTATGCCTCAACACTTTTAGTTAAATAACAAAAAGTTCGCCCTCAATTTAACTGTCTCAAAAGAGCTTAGCATCAAAACTATAGGAGAGAAATTATGTCGAGCTAAATGTTAAATCTTGGCTCTGCAACCTTATAGAAAAGATATATTACAAACCTGCAATTTTCTGTATATATACCAAAAAGGCAATAAAAGCAGCATAAACACGACCTGCACATGTGAGCAGAGTCTTAGGGACAAAACTCCACACAAGTACAGAGAATGAATTAAATTCTGAAATGAACAAGAGGAAAACATAAAGGCTGTATGATTTACAATACCTGCACATACGACAAAACTACAGCAATTCCCAAGAGGCCAACAAAATTTGCCAGGAAAATGTTGAGTATAAAAGGAAGAGAATCATCTATTGTATAAAGATCTGAAGACAATCTATATAATAAATTTAGTATTAAAGCGGGAGAGTGAAATGAAATTGTTAATCATTTGAAGGAATGTCATACTACCTGTTTAGTATCCTTCCACTTGGGGTCTGATCAAAGAAACTAACTGGTGCATTGATAAGAATCTGTACTAATTTATCGTGAACCCGAACAGCAGCCCGTAGACCACCAAATGCAAATGCAAATGCCCTCACCAAAGTCAAGGAGGAATTCACCAAACAAAACACGCAGAGTATGACCTGCACCACAGGCAATAAGTTACCCGAAACGATTAAAAAATATGCCGCAGTTCCACCATATTATGTGCTTTAAGTACAGAAACCAAGAAGAATCGTGGGGCGAGGAGACTAATACAAGAAAAATTTAAATCATGAAGCATACTTCTTGTCTATATAACAAGAAATTTTAATATTGCACTCCCCATGAACATATAATTCATTTCATCTTAGTTCTGGTTAGACAAACTTCGATGAGGCCTCAATGCATTTCAAGGATATAACTACTTACCAGATAAAAGGTAGTTGAGTACTTTTTTTGGTTGCTTCCGGTTGTATCAACCCAGAATGATAGCCACAGATCATTTCCATTACGAGATGCTTGCATTAGAATTGCGGAGAGACATGTCAGAATTGTAATGAACCAACCAGAAAATGCAGCATAATTTCTGTAGATAACACATTAGCAAATGGTCAAATGAAAATTTTCGTGGACTTGTGCCTTCAAATTGAATCAACAAATAAACTCTCACTTGTACACAGTTGGTTCGACTCTACCGTCTTTTCTTATCTCAACCTCAATGATGTCTTGGGCTTGGCTGGAAGAGCTTATACAATCATCATCTAGGTCTTTCTCTAGGGTTTCTTTAATAACATTTGATATTTTTTCTTTCTTGCCTTCCTCAGAAAATGTGTTAAAGTCATTTACTGATAAAAACGATATGTAGGAAGCAACAGAAGGGTCAGAGGGACTTCCTATGCACTTCATACGTCCTTTATCCATCACAACCACCATATCAGCCAAAGATATTGCCTGCTAGAAAAGGACATACTCTTTTAAAATGAATTCTATACAAGTGCCGATCTATACTATGTATCATAATAATCATTGTCAATTGCAAAATATCGAGTCATCCATTGAAACAAATTTAACGTCAGTTGCTAAAACGTCTCATGTCGCTTCTTCATTTACAAAATAGGTACTGAATTTGTCAGTAGGTATTGTTAGTTTAATGATGAAAGGGAGAGGGAGAATATGTTGAACCTGAATGTTATGCGTGCAGAGAATGCGTGTCTTCTGGTTTAAAAGAGTACCAAGAATAGCATTTTGTAGAATTGAGCAAGCGACATGTGCATCAACGGCACTTAGAACATCATCAAGCAAGTATATGTTTGAGCCCTGGTAGATAGCTCTACTCATTCCCATACCAAAAAAAAAAAAAGGAATTTAGAGAAGATCATAATGTGCTCTGCAATTTAAACATTCTGCCCTCGGAGAAAAATAAGAGAAAATATCACCTGGCAAGCGCAAGACGAGCTCTCTGTCCTCCAGATAAATTGACTCCTTTCTCTCCAATACAAGCCATGTCGCCTCCCATCATTAGGGAAATATCAAGATCCAGAGCGCATGCCTGTAATATTTCTGAGTATCTGCTCAGAAAAGAGAATATATATATTGAGAACATTTTAACACAGAACACTCAGGAAATTGGTGGGTATGAACGTATTCCTTGCTCAAAATTAACCCCAATAAGTGCCTCTAGCTTTTGCCTTCAAAACGTTTCACAATTAATACCTTTTCTGATCATAGTCCTTGCCAAACAAAATATTGTCACGGATATTTCCCGACAGAATCCAAGGGACCTAAAGCAGAAGTAGGAAGTGTAAAAAGTTGTTTCAAAAGCATGCACGAAGCAGCTACTAGTTAAAGTTAATTAACCTGTGGAACATATGCTGTGGTTCCACTTGAGTAAATTGATCCATTGACGAGTCTCATTTCCCGGAGAATCAAGTTTAAGAGAGACGATTTACCCGATCCAACCTGTAATACGCAGAAATGTACAATACTGGTTATGATGGTGCTAGATGTTAAAGGATAAGTTTACATCAAAGGAAAAGTGGGAAATCCATCTAATTGTAAAGCTCAACACATAAAAGTAGGAAATTTTGTGAGTTTAATAATATCCATCAGTTTCCGAGATTTAGTTCACAGCATTAATATCAAATCGAAGTTCAACTTAAAGAATGCATACTCTTGTGTTATCCGTGAAATGAGCAAATATGAGATGATAAACATAAGAAAGTTCATACAACACCACTGAAGATACTTTCCGAATCCAACAATGAAGTACAAATGTATAATGCATATAAAAGTAAGAACTCAACAAAATAGTAAAACTCTAAAGAAATTCACCTCTCCAATTACCGCAACCAGAAAGCCCTTAGGAACACAAAGATTTATGTGTTTCAAGACCAGATCAAACTCCTCCTCGTTACTGCTTGACCATGTACAAGATGCATCACGAAGAACAACAGTAGTATCTTCATAATCCAACTTTTCATCCGAATGTGACAGGAATGAGAGACTGGGTCCAGTTTCAATTTCATAACAGAAGAGGTACTTGCTCAACCGTCTAGTTGATATGGCGGCCTGGAAGCAATTATAGAGTTAATATAGTAATATTCACATTCCAAAGCACAAAATCTTAAAATTAAGGATAATGAAAACTTACATCAATCAAACCGTTAATGACCCATGGGAATGAGTTTAGAGGGGAGATTAAATTATTGAATAGAGCAAGGCAAGTGAAAACCTGAATATCAATGTCGAAATATAAGTAAAGACAGTAAAATATTATTGATACACAACTTGTGAAAGAAGAATATTTGCCATATAAATTTTCCTTAGAAAAAAAGGCTAAAGCTACTGATATACCGTTGCTGCATCAAGCTGATGACCCAACATTGTATAGAGTCCAAATGTGAACAGAGAGAAAAGTGTGGGTGTTGTTGCCCAAAAGAAAACACACCAGGCATCCAAATACTTCCTAGTCTAACGGTAAAAGAGGAAAACTGTTAGTTTCATGCCATGGTACCTAAGATCCTGGTTTTCAGTTCATGTGCAACTAGAATGATAAAGTAAAATACAATTTTCTCACAGATAAATATGCGACTTCGGAGGATCTTGTCTTCATCAACCATTTAGCGAAAAGAAGCTCCCAGCCATACATTTTTAAAGTGCGGATATATGTTAAAAGTTCTGCTGTTTTCCTAATCCTGCCAAATGACATATAAATTAAGATGTATGACATTCGAGACTATATAAGGGGTATGTACACCTGTAGCATTACAAAATAGAAAATTAGGAGATACGTGGTAACTCATAAGAAGTATAACAGGTCTACTGCCAAACCCATTTAGATGTATATTTGACTAGAGTACGATGTTTTACTACTTCATTTAGCTTCTATCGAGCTTTTAAAATGAATTAACATTTTTAAACAGTCCATTAGTGTGAGATTCTTGTATCTTTACGATGCCTTCTAGTTCTAAACTTGACTCAAGGCCAGCGCTTATTTTGCTCCTCTTTCTACAAGTTAGGAGTAGACTTTGACTTTCTGTTTTCTTTTTGAGAGAGAGAGAGAGATCAAATAGTTTTGATAGTTTAGTTAGATCTCTTATGAGAAATTATTAAGGCAGCCAGGACAGTGTACTAGAATATCAAAATTCAACATCACTAAGGAGGATAAATTCGTCCTGCAAAGTTATATGCATATAAAGTTAGTTCAGGAAAATTTTTATGTACCTTTCATCCTTTTGCTCCATCATATTTTTGGTTGCATTTGCAATCCTATTAGCGATCCATTTGTTCACTGTGAATAGAATTATTAATATCCATAAGAATTAGTATTCCAAACGTAACTCAACCCAATATTGAAATTGGTGCATCAATATTTGGATATACAAGATATACATTATACTAACAACATCAGGAGCTCAAGAACCAGCCTGCAGTTTGAAAATATCTTAAATTCAGAAATTAGCCTGCAATGGCAGAAAAAAATAGAACCTTTCAATTAGCCCTTGTTTGACAACCATACTTTTCAAACTCTTTCTTCTACAAACTCATTTTCAATCACAAACTCACACAATAAACTATTGTGCACATAAACTCAAAAATTTTCCCTACTTTTTAACCACATATTCTCCTAAAATCACTATTCAAAATTCTATTTTTAAAAAGTATGGTTGTCAAACAGGGGCTTAATATTTATGCATAGGACATGTATACAACTTTTGGGGCATTGTGAGGATTTTGCTACAATTTATTTTGTTAATGCCGGTCTTGACTGAGTTTATAAGCACTATTGAAATAAAATTATTACCTAACTGGGAAAAAATTGGCCCTCCAGAATTAATGGGTTAATTCAATATTGTTCTATATACTAATAAAGGAAACAAAACAAACGAGTGGTAAAAGGAAATTTATGACGGAAATAACAATATTTTTCAATTATACTTGGCATTCATAGTCAACTTTTTATATACATATGTTAGAAACATGCTTTTATAATGTTTACTTGATGAATACAGAACAGAAAAATATATTTTGATATTCTCATGTAGGCAGGATATAACTGAAAAATCATCTGTGTCCAAATAGAACTTAAAGAATTCAAAAGTTGGTCAGCTTACCTGGTATTAGCAAAATAATTATTGCTACCCCAGATAAAAAGGCAAACTTGACTTGTTGATAGAGTAAATACAGAGCAATTCCTATTTGCAATGGCAAGCTGAGGCAGTTACACAATAATCACGAGCAAAGAATTAATAATAAAAAGTTACTGCTGCACAAAAATAGGAATATATGATATTTCTTTCCTAATGGTACGGATTCAGGCTAAGAGTTTATGATAAGCATTGTTCCATGCATTAGCACCTTCAGAAAGAAGATATCAGATATATTTAGAAAATGTTAATTTCAGAAATATTTAGTGAGAGATAGGATACTATATGACTACGATTCCAAATGGGTTAAAAGTGTAGACATTTAACCTCCATATATCGTGAACACTATTGCAGAGGTTTACAATTCGATCAGCATCAACGGACATGAATGTTTGAATTTCTCCTTCTGAAAATGTTGATCTCTCCGCTAAGCTAACACAAAGACACTGAAAGAATATATACTGACAGTCATAAGGTTTGAAAGGAAAAATAGCGACAAACAAAACAAAGGGATACTACAATTTTTATTTAAAATATGTGAAGAAGTCCTAAAAAATCAATACAAGACTTATAAGCAATCTGTCACACAGAAGTCCACGTGTCATGAACTTCTCTTTGTGAATATGCAATAGAGATAAGATTTACCTTCCGATAGATGACAGTCAAGATACTGGATCTCAACTTGAGCCTAAGTTTTGAAAGATGAAGAGTATATTGTGTGTCTAGGAAAGATCTGCAGAATTAATTGAACACCAATATTAAAACACTTCTATGAAACAAAGACGAGAATTGATTCACTATAAGAACATGGATAGTGGCACTTGACTAGCATCAATGTGGTTACATACAACAGAATGGAATGTAAGTACCGGACTTCCTATTTGCACCCCTTAAGGATTCCACATTCCTCCCGCAAAAACAAAAGCAAATAGTGAATGGCATTTTTTAAGCCCTCTAGGGGTTCGAAACCATAATTTAGGCTTTCTATTCATTATGACGAACCAAACAGACTAAAAAGAACCGCCATAATCCACTTCCTCCGACATCCTCTAAAATATATTTCCATTATAATTATATCTAAACATGTTTGAATAGGTTACTATGTTTTAATAAGTGAAAAAAATTACTTATATTCACAGTAAAGTATGGTTAATTTCAAAGTAACTTATTTATTTCCAACTTTGATTAACAAAATGTTTATTCATTTTAAAACTTACTTATTTACTTATAAGTAAATATTTTAAGGATAGCCAAATATGAAATTGTCATCTTTTAATGTCTGAAAAAAAACAAAGTCAGCTTATTTCTTTAACTGAGTACCAAGTTTTAAAAAAAAATACACCAGAAGCACTTTCTAAGTGAAAAGTAAATAGAAATGACTAAAAATATAGAATCCAAAGTGTAGGGAAGAAAAATTACTTCAAAACAGATATCAAGCCCAAGGATATTGCTAGAAAGTAGCCATTGGCTTCTCTGGAACCTGTTGATGAAAACTTAAGCAGATCAATAATTTTAGCTTTCTGAGAATTTCCACTGCTTTTTAGCAGTAGAAGGAGCCAAAACTCAGTAAGAGGCGACTTTACATGAGGCAAGTGGGTTTAGACTTGTAGGTGATAATTGAAAATGAAAATCAATTATTTGCATTGATCAGCAGATGATAATAATTGCTATCATATCTGAGGTTATCTGACATAGGACACACAGACAAGGAGAAGAGAATTTAGTCTAAACTACGACTAAACTTAGGAAAACAATCATTTGTACATCAATTCCTCAAATAGCATTACAAATGCTGGAGTAGCCTTTCATAAATATGCCCTTACAGGAGTTGAGAGAATTCCAAAATTAATAATAAAAACAAGCATTGATATCCAATAAATTAAAATAACTGCCATAACTATTAATTGATATAATATATCTGGATCTTTGTTCTCCAAGATCACACATTTTCAGAATCATGTCAAGCTTGAAGCACCAAATTCCACAGTTGGTCTATGCTACATTGTAATGAGCTAGACTACTTATCCTCATTAAAAAACTATATGCCTTGATTTCAATGTTGACATACAACATTCATGTAAATGAAAACGGATTGTAATCATTTTATTTTTCACATTGGATCGTACTTTTCCTGAATATGATACAAAAGTATAAATTTAGCCAAAGCCACTTATCAAGACAAGAACTCAATATCATCATTCTTCAATTATTACAGTTTTCTCTTCTCAGAATTTTACAGGTAACGGAGAGTGTAAACCTTGCTGAAGAAAATGAATTAGCTTATTGAGAAGTATCGGTCCTGCAAAACCAAGGCAGTCATTGAGAACCTGCATAAAAGCATTTAACTAATGAAGTACAAAGTTGCAAATAATATGCACACTATAAGGAGTTAAATATCAAAATCCACTGAATTTAACTAGACAGAGACTCTTAACCCTAAAGAGTTGTAATATGTGGCTACAAGTAAAATAGAAAATGACTCAATCTCAACAAGGCAGATTAAAGAAATGTAAACTAAATCATACAAAACAAACCAGAGAATACATAAGCACTCGTCAAAATACATATCAAGCTTCAATCTTTACATCACATTAGAAACTATAAACTTCATATCAATTTCTACACTGAAACAATAGTTAATATAGAAAAGTAAAAGGAGTTGCCACATCTGGAAATTATGAACTATTATCTTCCTCAAATGAAATTTTACTTCAATGGGTAAAAAATTTATTTAATTCAATCATATGTAACAGTAAGTAGGTAAAGAATAATATATTTATTTCCCATCGTGGGATTCATGACTAGACAACAAGTTCAAAATCCTAATAGTTCATTTGATCCATCAGTAATAATTCCTTTCTTGGTAAAAGTCTTGCATGAGTCACCTGTTTTGTATTTTCCTTTTCTATTACTTTCGAGAAACTCCAAAGGAAAGCAGCGTACCAATACCATACCTTCAACAGACCGAGGCAGAAATATGGCCATCCATAAGCTGAATATATTGCCTTGAATAAAGAAGGGTGGGCAGCGGTATTTGTTCGCTGTGCATTCCAACAGCTTAGTAGAATGTTATGGCAGGATGAGGGATCCATATCGGAGGGTAGCTGAAGCAAATCTTCAAAGTCAAGCTGCTTTTTCATACCCCGTTGCATCACGGGATCAATGGATTTAAATGTCACGATATGCCAAACATGGCCAACAATTCCCTTCACGAATAACACAGAAACGTGTAAACGTGGAACCGAATGACAAAGCAGAATATAACTGAGGAAGATGTATTTTATTTTTTAGAGGTTTAAGATGCGTAGAAATAATTAAAATTGGTCATAGTCAACTCTTTTATTCGTGAAACTCAAGGTTAAAATGGAATGCTAAATATAAGTAGCAGAATGATGGGAACTACCTACCAGATCTGTCCAACAATCTTCTTTAACTTCCATCTTATAGGGGAGAAGTGACTCCTCCATTGAACTACAATTCAAAAAGTAACTGTAATTACCATAATCGATTTAGTATATCATCACAACAAGAATTATTAAAGGACCAACTTTCATGTTGATTGCACCTAGGTAAGAGCACGTAATATGCAGAGATGGGATAGAATCCTATGGGATACAAAATATATAAGCAATGAAGAAAATTGACATGTAATAATCTTCAACTGTTCTAACTTCAAAAAGTAACACGAAAAATGTAGAAAAAGAAGATGACAAATGCCTAATAAATTCTTCATTCCCAACTCCAGAAAATGAACTGCTAATTACCTAGTTCAACTAATTGTGTCTGGAATTTTAAAGCTCAGAAACTATAAGCTTATTTTCAATTTATTTCTCGTGAAGAATTTCAAATTGCGAAAGAGTGACACATATTTTATCTAATGGTACATACTTAGCTTTTTTGTCCAAAGTTTCTTTCCTTCTACACAGGATTAGGAATCCATCTGGCATTATATCTCATCTTTAATCCATAATGGCGTAAGTTTGAGGTTTAGCTAACGCTATAGAATCCAGAATTGACTTAAGGTTTTCTAAGCTCTCACTACTGCTCGCTCTAATATCTTCTGTGGATTATAAAACTCATTTAGATATTTCATATCAGTAATAAACTTTTGTTGTAATCTGATTTATTTAGGGTTAAAGTATAAATGTAAAATGTAAAAAATGTACGAACAGTTTATCGTGCCTACAGGATTCTATATGGCATAATTTTATAAGATTGCATCTACCTGCTTCCATGAGCTGCACACTTTATTCTGATTATGTTTATCAAAATTCCAAAAAGTATGTCAGTAATAACCACGCAGCTCTCCTTTAGCCATCTTAAAACCTGTAAGTAGATAATACGAAACTCAGACACTTCTATTTTTAGTTAATTAAATCGTAAAAGTTGTTTCAGTGGAATAAAACAAGGCCAGTGTAAAAGCAGAAGGTTTAGAAGAAAAAGTTCTAAATAATAACAAAAACGAAGTCTTATTCCCGATAAACCATGCACGAAGGCAACAATATGTTCATGAGACATAAACTAATAAATAGATCAAAAGATATTGGTCCGTGATTAAGCATGACGCACTCCAATTTCGTAATAAAATTGATGAGGTCAAAATTTGTTCCATCATCCAAAATATAAGGGAAAAGTTTACATAAAGTATACGCCAAGAGTTACCCCTGGTGAAGAAAAAACTATTTGCAGTCGAGGGATCAGCAGAAACAATTTTGCAATCCACCAAAAACAGAGGATGCGATTGCACAAGACAACCAACCGATTTTCGGACTTTGCTACAAGTATAACTATAGCCTGAAATTGGTAACAGCAAGAAAACAAAAGATTATTTCCACTTAGAAGAAGAAAGCTTCAGCTTGCTCATTTCAATTACTTTGGGAAAATTTAGACTTACCCAGAATAAGAACTGTGAGAAACTAAATAACCATTCATGATATGCAATGGGGTATGCATTTAGTCTTCTCCTTATAAGCACAGCCACGTCGAAGAATGCGAAGAATAATCCAAGAGCAGGTAGAAGATAAAATAAAATCTTTGCGGAAAGGTGTATCTGTATAATTTCAGTTGACATACTGAGAACAATGTGATAGAGAGGTGAGAGCAAAAACTTGAAGTTATACATGTACAAAGTAAACATGAACCTGGTTCCATAGTCCAATGTCAAAAAATAGAAGAAAAGTAGGTAAACAATGAAAGAGCATAATAATTATGGTATATATTCAAGTTAATAGCATGTTTGGCTAAGCTTCAAAACTCCTTGGAAGTAGAATTTTTTTATTTTTTTGGTAGTTCATTACCGATTAAAAAAGCTCCTTTTAAAGTGTCTTTAAGATTAGCCACACATGCCCAAAATCAACCCCCGTAAGCATGGTTAACCTTTAAACTGCTAACTATCAATGTTTGTAGGCAAAATACTGGAAATTCAAGATCATGTCGTCATACAAATTGGCATTCTTGAGTAACTGAAGGAACTTGTGATCTAAAGCGAAATGATTGCTCGTGGTAATGCAATTTCATTTAATGGCTCATTGTATTAACATTTTGTGACCCCATCCGAGCTATTACATAAATGTTAAAGTTCCATTTCAAATTAAACCTGTGTGTGGTCTGGATTAAAATATGATTTTAATCTAAATCAAAGTCAAACAATCAAATATTAACCACATCTTTCATGGGTCCCACAACTTTTCAACCACACATTTAAAAAACTTTTATCACAATCTACTAAAAATCTAATTTTAATCCCCACCAACCACCCTCTAAATCAGACAATGACAGGTTAAATTGTAACAGTCAACTTCTGTGACCTCATTGCTTTATTTCTTGAAAACAATCAAGTTTAGTGGCATACCCTCCTACGTTCTTTCTGGTGCCTTGTCGTGATTCCGAGTACAGCAATCATAACCATAGTCACTATGTTCACACCGAGACCAAGCACTGTGAATACATGTAAAGGGAAAGAAATGGAACTCCAGAAATAATACCAATACTGCACGTTTGGTGCATAGCATTGGACAATATAATAAACAAAATATATTAGCTTATTTTCATTCATTAATGGTGTCAAGCGCATCCAATCCTCTCCCTACCATACATGAAATTACTGTTGAACAGTGATATGAAATCAAACAATCGAATCAAAGGATATAAATTGTCGAAACACTCTGAAACTCCCTCTTGATTCCACACCTGATCACAGACAAGTAAAATCAAGATCTTTACTTAGAATCATCACAAAATCAAGAAACCAAATATCTGAAACAACTTGTTATAACGAGAACTAGAAATACCTTATTTTCCCACCAGGCATGCTAAAATGTAAATTTGCACGAGTCTACGCGGTATCATGTATATATATGAACGATTATATTCAAAATTAGAGTTGCTTTTCTAATTCCACATTTCTTCAGGAACCCATTGGCTTTCCCGAATTTAAAGTTCCCCAAATATAATGCAAAAAACGGTTCATATTTTTCATGGTTTATTCAACCAGAAAGTGCAAGAAGTTTACGTTTAGTACGATCAAAAAGTTTTTATCTAATTCAAAAGATTGTATAACTTCCAACAAGAGATTTTATGAGTTAACAATTAAATTCATTACATTCCCAACAATTATAAGAGAACGGAGCTTAAAATTTGCGTACATATGGAGAATCCGGACAAATGCGCTTCATCAGCTCCATCGTCGCTTTTATTTCCTCACTCTGACTGAAGCAAACTACACCGAGTAGTGTGAATAGTTCATTTTATAGCACAAAATTAAAGCTGAACTTGGCTTTTGCATGGCTTTTGCGGTGAACATGAGGTATTGCTGGACACCAAATATTTTTTTATGGTCCCTTCCCTAATTCTCTTCTGCTAGTCTCTGTAATTTGAGGGTTTTTATTTTACTTGTTTTTGAGTGTATGTTTGGTCATTGCTCAAATTACTTTAAAGTTGCTTTTTTTTTTTTAATTAACATTTTATATCAAAAAAATTACTTGCACGTGGTAAAGAATATAGATTTTTCGACAAACGTGTTTAGCGCGTTTGATAAAATTGTAATTCTAATTTTTTTCATCAAACAAATCTCTCAAGTTTATTGAGTGTGTTGGGTAGACATTAAAATCGGATTAAAATTGAAAAATTAGTCTTTATTGTTGACTTTTATTAGAAGAGTGACACGCAATAACGATTATATTTTCAATTTTAATTGAATTTTGAGTTATACTGAACTCTCGAGTTATTAGTGGCAATATCATAATATTTCGCTCCCCAATCGGTAAATAATGTAAGGTTTTGGAGCCCAATCTATAAGAATATGTGAATTTATGAATTTGTCTATGTAGATGTTAAAATTCCATGCGGCTATCAATTGAATTTAATAAAATGTTAAGTGATTTGATAATTTTATACGCTAACTATGAGTCGTATGAAAGCCGTATTGAAATTTTAACATGATTCAAGTAACGTGAAACCTAAAATTCATCAATTTAAAAATGTTAAAGTCATATAACCTCTACTTTCAAAGTTTGAAAACCCATAATCACAGTATGTGAGAAGTTAAGGATCTCAATTATAATGTATTCATTATATAATCAATAATGATATCTAGTATCAGTGGTATTAGTTTAGATTATCGAGTATGCTCTGCAGTTGCACCTCTACTGACTGTATCAAAAAGTGCTCTACTGACTGTGTGATCTGTCCGAATATTTTGACTTTTCATTTAAATGAATATTTCTCGTCCACAAATTTTAAAAAAAATAGAGACAATGTTAAAAATAACGTCAATCAAACAAGGACGGACATTTAGCATTACCGAACCAGAAACAGGAATATTCTGAAAGTTTGTTTGTATGCTTTACACGTGGCACGTGAGTGGCACGAAACTTTGGAAACCACGTTTTATTACTTTATTAAAGTCCACTTTTCTTTTATTTGCTTTTTTTTATTTTGTCTGCTAGTGGCTGCTGGAATCTCTCCCCTTAATTACTGATGAGGGTTTTTAAAAAATAAAGAGATAATAGTTAAATATTAGATTGGTGGTCAAAAACTTAAAAGAATTTTTTTTTTTTTGAAAGAAATGCGATAAATATATGACAATTCTGAACTTTTTTTTAAACGATTTTTTGGCAAAAAAAATTTAAATCAAATACATGCAAGAATTGCAATTATATTAATATTTAAATCAATACATGTTATAAGTCGCAATAGAGGTGGTGATGGAGGATGTGACGACGACGACATAATATATATAACAAAACGTGTGACATGCGTTATACTCTTTGTAATACATATTTATAAATTTATAATTGTTATAAACAAATACAAAATTTTTTGTTATGAAAAAAAGAAGAAAAAATGTTTTGAAAATAAAATAAATTGGACAATAATATAAGAAATACTTTAAATTTTTAGGTGGACTGTGAAACTTTTCCTACTGTTAAGTGTGTGGCATAAAGGCTTATGATTGACCCAAGTAATTTGTTTGGGCTTTGTGGCGAATGGGCCGGTAGTTTGCGGTAAATATATTTGGGAGATCTAGTAGTATGGAATATGCAAGGGTCTTCGACTAGCAGCGATGGAACATCTAGTAGTATGGAACTTTGCATCCGATGAATAACTTCAATAGAGTGGCAACATACGGAGCAGTGGTGGTAGATGGGTGCGACATCATTCTTGGCACATGGTGGTGAAGCGACAAGTTGAGTTTGGGGAGTCAATCTAATTTTGGGGTTGGATTGTGACGATGATGATTTTAGTGTTTAGACCTTGGGTGTGAATACAATATTTTTTTTTAATAAAAAATTTACAATAAATTTAGATTTTACAGATAAAGGGTGTGTTTGAGCCACATTATTTTGGAAGAATGTATTCTGGAATAGTAGATTGATGGAGAATGTGTAGTTGAAAAAGAAGGAAAAGTTATCAATGTGATGGAAAATATTATTTTATTGAGAAATGTATGGTTGAAAATGAGTAAAAGAATGAGAATGAAAAGTAAATGCTTGGTGCAATTATCCGTTATATTTCTTTTACCCCTGTTTATTTTGCAAAATTTCCACACAACATAGAGGTGCCTATCCAAATGCTCAACATTTCACACAAATATATCTAGTTTGCGAAAATAAGCCTTAACAAGTAACTTGTGCCATCATTATTAGATCGTCTAGCATGTAAATTTATTTGACACGATGTTGATCGAGCAAGGCCTATCAAAAATTTGGATTGTACCAAATCTAAATGACTAAATCTAATCAAGTTGGTGTAACCCACTTTTAAGATTTTTAATTATTAATAATTTTTTTGGAGTTTTATCTGATGAAAAATGATCTTCTAAATATCGATATACATAACACGCCATTTCTTCTTATCCAGTTTGATGTTCTATCACGATGTTACATAAAGTTCAAAGTTAAACAACACTTTGACAAAGATTTTAAATAGAAAAGTTAAAGTCAAAAAAGTAAAAAACTTTGTCTCGCACAAAGAAAGAAAAAAAGACCATCAAGCAAAGCGGAGGAGGACATGCTTATCTTTTATTTTAAAGGAACTTTAGCATGACAATGACAATTGTTTGATATGCTATTAAAAAAAAATTGTAGATACACAGGTAAAAATATTATTACTTTTATTGACAATTCTCATGCAAAACAAAATTAAACGAATGGTATTCAGTATGATAATTTTTTCTAATTTTTTTTTTTTTTTTTTGGCAAGTGAAACAAATTTTAGACTCAATGATAAAAGAAATTATCACTTTAATGGACAATTTTCATGAAAAATAAAGTTAAACAGACACCAAACTTTCAACATTTTCCAGGTGGAAAATTACACCAATCAAACACAATTAATTACAATTCCCAGTAAAACAATTTTTAAACAATTCAATTTCCTAGAATTCATTTTCTCTCCACTCATTTTCCACATTTGTAATCAAACGAACCATTAATATCATATGCATAAGATATTTTAGGTAAGTTCTTATCTTCAATAGAGCACTTAAAAAATAGATGATTCGAGCATGATCATGCATTTATCCAATTAAACAAGGACTAACAAAGGAAGAATTAGTACTACATTTTTAAATACAGCCATACAACATTGTTTTAGCCACGAATACTTTCACGTTTGTATTACATATGTTTTCAACCTTTTTCCGTAGTGTTCTTAACCTCAACCTTCCATTAATTATTACATGTTGTCTCTAATAATGATTTCTGTTCAAAAATTCCATTAGAACGTAGAAGGGTGTAAAACATTTTATTTCCCCAACAGTTAAAAAAAATACTACGGGATAAAATATTTTTTCTCATTTTAAAACATGGAAATAAAATATTTTGCAAGAGAAAACCATCATTAAGGATGGATGCGCTAATTAATAAAAAATTGAGATATAAATACTATAACGAGAAAATATTGAAGACTTTAGGTATAATTATAATGTTGTACCATAATAAGGGCCTGTTTGGTACAGATTCTTCAAATTCTACAGTAAATCAATTCTCATTTTCAACCACACATTTTTCAATAAAATAATATTTTCCATCATATCAATAATTTTTTCTTCTTTTTCAACCACACATTTCCCATCATACCACTATTCAAAATCAATTCTTTCCCCAAAAAATCACTCCCAAACAAGCTCTAAGAATTATTATGTGAATAAAATTGTTCGTATTTTTATTTGTCAAATTTATGAAAAGATTGAGTGACCGACTGCAATGAAATAAAATTTATCATTCAACATGCATTCAAGAATTCAGTTGATGAAATTCTCGTTCATCGTTCAACTAATACAGTAAAAGTCCTTAAACGATTTTATATGGATAAAACACATCCACTTAGTACCCTAATGAACGTTTGATCACTTGAAACGAAAAAGGATAAATTTAGGTCTCGAGAAGATAATGAAGGATTGCTTGGTCCTAAAGTACTGTGTCATATAATACACATAGTTCGTCATTTTTGGAAAACAATTATTTTGTTCTAATAAATTTAAATCAGAATTAGTTGCTATGCTGACATAGGATATTTATCCGACCAACATAAGGCCAGATTTCGAACATGTTATCTATTCAAATGTGACAGTACTACTATATCATGACGATTTTAAAAAAAACTCTAATTACAACTTCTTTAAATCACGCCGAACTACTTGCTATTAACGAGAAAAGTCGAGAATGTGTGTTTGGTGAGAATTAAAATTAGATTTTTAGTAGAAATTTTTGAAATGTGTGATTGAAAAGTTGTGAGATTCATGAAAGATGTGGTTAATATTTATTGTTTGACTTCTGATTTTAATCTGAAACAAACATGACCCACTATCAAATTAATATCACATCGTTAGTTCCAACAAACAATTTCCCATAAACTGTATTAACTTTGTCAAAATAAATCAACTTAAACCATTTTTACACATTTGAACAAAATAAAATATGAAGAATACTGTTTTATTCTTAATCCATTCGGAAGGTTTTTTTACCGCGTGACCAAGAGTTCAAAGTCAAATAAATAACACTCGATATAGTAACTTAACGCTTTAAAGTAAAAGTCAAAAGGAAGAATTACCAAAAAAATATTTGACAATAGAAGTAATTACCATTTTTTTACAATTTTGAATTTTGAATTGTGAGAAAATAAGTGAATTACAACCTAACACTTGCTTTTGCGAAATAATTACTCTTTTATAGAGACCAAAAAAGTACTTCCTTTTTTTCTTTTCGGTTCTTTAATAATGGCAATGGTAAAACAACAGCTTTACACATTTTCACAGAGCGCATTAATCGAAAAAGCAGAAAATATTGGAAACAATAATTTATATTATATATGGACAAAATGTTCACTTTTCACTGTGCATTTTGAAATGTATCCAATTATAAAAGCATTTGCAGAAACGGCAATTTTTTTGGAAATTTTGTCGACATTACATTTACAAACATTCATAAAAGTTATGTTTTTGTAATGTCATTTGGCAATTGATTTGAGAACTCTCAAAGCTCTTCATACACCTGGCCCGAAAAAACTCTAGTCAGGTCGGCTCGTGGCTCAGTGGGGTCGAGCCCCATTTTTGGACGTCGGCTCGAGACGGGCTGGCCGTGTGGCTCGACGGGCCAGCCTGTCAGCTTTTTTTTTTTTTTTTTTTTAAGTTTAAATGTATTTTTTATATATTAATATTTAGTTATTATTTATATTGCGTATAAATTGCACAAATTTTAAATACATTATAATAAATTATTGATTTATAACGAATAAAAAAAAACACAAGTCGACTCTGCCCGCTAGGCTTGAGCTGAAAGCTTGGGCTGACTCAAACCTATTTTACTCGAGTCGAGCTCGAACTTTAGATCATTACACAAAATATAATAAAAAATTAACATTGAATAAGATTCAAATTCGAATTATTTTTTTCTTATTGGAACAAATGGGTAAAATAAAAATGTGGATTAAAAAGAAAAGAATAATTAGAACTTGAACCTTATTAAATATTAATTTATTATATTTTGTATAATGACCCGAAAATTTTTGACGTCATACCATGTAAAAATATTCTAATAAAATAATATAAATTATATTAAAAAATTTATCACGCAAAAATAAGAATTATATTCACCAAGAATTATAAGAGGAGAAAAAATATGGGAATGGACTAATATACCCTTTTAAATATTACTGGCAAATTCTATATGGACCATTTATGCAAATTACCATAAGTTTCTAAGGGATGTTTAACGGTTCATGGATGGAAGGACCAATTCCGCAAGAAACGTTTGAAATAAGGGTACAAATGCCAATTTTAAAACGATAGGGACCATTTTAGCAAAGATTGTAAACGTTGGGGACCATTTATGCTAATTACCCTTTGCAGAAATGGCAATGTTTTGGAAATTTTGTCGACATTACATTTACAAACATTCATAAAAGTTATGTTTTTGTAATGTCATTTGGCAATTGATTTGAGAACTCTCGAAGCTCTTCATACACCTTTAAATCGCGATGTCAAAAAAAATCGACAGCTCGGATGGCTCATGCTTGGCCCGAAAAAAGCTCGAGCCGGGCCGGCTCGTGGATCGGTGGGGCTGAGCCCCATTTCTGGGTGTCGGCTTGAGCAGTGCAGTGTGGCTCGACAGGCCGGCCTGTCAACTTTTTTTTAAAAAAGTTTAGATGTATGTTTTTATATATTAATATTTAGTTATTATTTATATGACATATAAATTGCACAAATTTTAGATATATTATAATAAATTAGAGGTTTATAACAATTTTTTTTTTTTTTAAAAACACAAATCGGCTCGACCCACTAAGGCTTGAGCCGAAAGCTTAGGTTGAGCTTAATTTTTTTGGTCGAGCAAAATAGTTTGGGTTGAGCCTAATTTTTTTGGTCGAGCTTTTGCTCGACTTGGGTCCAAAAAAGTTCGGACCTGTTTTGCTCGAGTCGAGTCCGAGCTTTGAGTTTTGCCTGTGGCTCGACTCGTTGACATGGCTACCTTTAAATATACAAATACAAATAATTAAATATATTCTCTATCCTCCAATCACTTTTTTACCCATAAAAGTACTTGATTTTTGGGCGAATTAGATGTATTTTTTAAACTTTTTTTCTTGACATTCAAAGACAGTTCTCTACAATTAGGTCCCTTTTTTCTCGATAGATATTAGTTAATATTAGTTAAACTGTCGAGAGTACAAACTATCGAGAAATACATATTAATGTTTCAAAGTCAAACAAAAATGCAGAAAATGAAGGACATTTTGAGATTTTTGTTAGTAGAGAATAATATGTCTGGGTATAAGCATGGATTTGTGGATTGTTTATCTTAGAAATAGCTCTTCCCATCTCAAAAGTTGTACTTTTCCTCAAAACATGGATACATTGGACAAGTGTATGGAAAAGGTTATAAATGATATTTTGTACTAAAAATTTCCATTTTGTAATGTTCACTTCTTTGCCGCACTCCCATAGTCCCATTCTTCAAAGGTCATTTGTGGAATGTGGGAATGGTTCAAACTTTAATTGATATATTTTTAGGCAGATTATTTAATCATCGAAAAATTTAATCGAGAAAAATGTCCACTGGAACATCCATGAATTTTGAGATATGACCGGTAAAATAAATCATTGCATATTCAAATGATTACGAAAGAAAGAAAACTTTCGTTTACGACATTGAGTCTATTTTATTATCAATTCAAAATCATAGAAAAATGATGGAATGAAGTATAAAATACCTTAAGTCGTTTAGGTGCTCTTTATCTTTTATTGGCCAAAAAGGAACTCTAAGATGGCAATGGCATTGGCACATTCAAAAGACACTTTTAGTCAATTGCATATTATATAAGATATAATGCATTCATACGAAACTTGGTATATGTACCATTATTGAGTCGATAAGAAAAATAAGGGTACGGCTATTTACATCTACAGTTTTTATATATGCAACTCTATATTCATCACTATTAAAATATTGAAATTTTAAAAAATTATTATTGCCATCCACGTCACATTCCAATATTGTTCTTATTGAATTCATTTGTTTAGATAATGTATAATCCACACAAATTTTATATATTCATCACACTCTAAATACATCCCTCATACAATTTTAAAATTTAAAAAAAAAAAATCTCCGTATTCATCCACATTACATATTTACATATAACATCAACATTCTTACAATTCAATAATTAATTCTATAGACAAAATATTATATTCAAAATTAAATTAAATGTCCCGTATGTTATTTGCCACATGAATTGGTCCGTTATATTTGATTGACAAATATTCATTTTTGTATTCGATAAAAATCAACTTTTTGAGGTTATGCATGATTTTGAAATAAATTATAATTTATATATGAACTTTGAAATAAAATTCACTTTATCATCTTCAATTATTGTTTTGATTTCAGTTAAAGATGACATTTAATGATTATTAGGGTTTTATGATTTTAGTGGAAGATGATATTTTATGATTGTTAGAATTTTAGTTAAACACAAAATATAAAAAAATATAAAAGATTCAGAAGAATTTAATGAAAATAAATATAAGTGGATGCATTTAGAACGATATATTTTTATTTAATTTTATATATTTATGTTTAGGTAAATTTACAAAATATTAAAAATATAATATAATTATCTTTTAGAAGTTGATGTATATATAAAAATCGTGGATGTAAATAGCGCCACCCAAAAATAATTATATATTGTGTGTCTCTTTGATATATAAGCATAACACGATTTTTTATTTTTATTTTTTTCTTTAGGTAGTGACCCTTCTATTAAAGTTGATCAACAATCAAGAATCTATGATTATTATAGTTTTTTTTTTTTTTGTAATAAATGTAAAATAGCAATTTAGTGCACACTTGACAGGCCAATTGAATATAATCAGTGTCGGTCTCTGTACAATGTATAAGACGGTATACCAAACACGGCAAAAGGATTTGTCTCTTAACTTGATGATAAAATAAATTATGTTGAGAAAGAATACATTTTTAAAGTTTTGCTGCAATATGTTTCAAACCTTCCCATTTTGGCCTTCTTTTATTGTTTAAAGTATGCAATCGAATGATGAATTGCAGCCTTTCTTTCAAATTAATGATGAAGATATTATTTACACGTGGGTTAGCCCGATTAAAAGAACGTAGTATAATATTTCTAGATAAAAGATTTGGGGTGATTGAGCAAATCTCCAAAACGTCCTTTTCGTTTACACCAACAACAATTTTATCAATAGAGTTAGAAAACATGAACTTATGCCATCTCCAAAGCTGCACTAAATTTTACATCAAACTAAAATTCATCTCCAACTATTATACCAAATCTTACACCAAATGAACAGTATTTAATCATTTTCTTCTATTTTTTTCTCCTTAGTAATTTATTTATTCGGAATATTAATTATTTATTCATTTTAGAAATATATAAATTAATAAATAAATAATTATACGAATTTAAGGAAAATATTAAATTCATTAAATAAATATATTATTTAAACATGGTACAATTAAAACATATTAAATCACTAAATATGAAGTCGAAATATCATTGCAATTTAATTATCGAAATTCTTATATCTTTCCCACAAATGATCGATTAAGCGATCTTCCAGATTATTAAATTATGCATTTGCTTTTATGTATTATTATTATTTTTTAAAAATAGAACTCGTTTAATATATGTATGTGGTTATTATAAAATATTTCATGTTAACAATAAATAATCGTGTTAGTTATATTTTAAAATTTTTTATTCTTATTTTAATTAATTCAGTAATTATTATTTTTAACATTTCAAATTTAATTTTAATGCAAATAATAATAATATCCTTTATAATAATAATTATATAACAAAAATGACACAAATATTCTCAACACATACTTTTGCCAAATTAAAAGAAAGGGTATATTGGACTTTGCACCATTTGGAAAAATGGTGCAAAAGATGGTACTCCACTTGAGACACTTTGCACCAAAATTTGGTGCATTTTGGTGCAAAGGGGTCTCCATTGGAGATGGTCTTATGGCTCATGTCGAAGCTACTAAACTTTGTAATGCATAGTCTCTTTGATCGCATTGGTACTCAATATATTTAGATTTATCACTAAATAGTGATATTGAAGGATTATATTGGTCAATAAAGAGACGATGACAAGACTGGTTAAGGGGTGTGTGAAGAATATTATAAATTGTATATAATAAACTTGTTTCTATTACAAAGTAAAAGACCTTATTTATAGGGTTACAAATAATTGTAAAAGGAAATAAACATAAAAGGAAATATTATGCAATCTACTACTAAGGAAAGTAATCCTACACTAAAAGGAAATATTATAATTGCAATCTTTGACGATCTCTAGAATCTTATTCAATATCCTTGACATCCCCCCTCAAATTGATGCTGGTAAAATCATCAATTTGTAATCATGAATTGACGACGATGACAATACTTGTGTCCACGAAGAAGAAATCCAAATCAAAGCAACCAACTACGAAAAGTACTGACGACGAGAGACCAAGAACAACAAAGAACCACTTCAAAAACACTCCAGAGAAACAACGAGAACCAAAAACAAACCAAATTTTCAATCCCATCAACTGGGCCAAACTGCAAACCAAATTTCCAAATGAACTAAACCAAATTCCAGATGAACTGAACATATACTAAACCAAATTTCAGATGAACTGGACATACTAAACCAAATTTCAGATGAACTGAACCAAATTTCAGATGAACTGGACCCAAATTCCAGATGAACTGGACATACTAAACCAAATTTCAGATGAACTGAACCAAATTCCAGATGAACTGGACATAATAAACCAAATTCCAGATGAACTGGACATACTAAACCAAATTTCAGATGAACTGAACCAAATTCCAGATGAACTGGACATAATAAACCAAATTCCAGATTCCAGATGAACTGGACCAAATCCCAGATGAACTGGACCAAATTCCAGATGAACTGGACATACTAAACTAAATTCCAAATAAACTGGACCAAGTTCCAGATTACCAAAAGCTGAAAAAACTCCAAACAAACTGCAGAAACTGAGTTGTGACCACCGGAATGTGATGCGACTTTGTAGTGATACATCCGAAAAGAAAATAAAAAAAAAACATTGGTAGCCGGACGAGCGGCTCAAAGCCGCTCGCCGGAAACGAAATTCAAATGTTAATTTGTTTAGGATCGAAACTGCTCTGATACCATGTGAAGAATATTAAAAATTGTATATAATAAACTTGTTTCTATTACAAAGTAAAAGACCCTATTTATAGGGTTACAAATAATTGTAAAAGGAAATAAACATAAAAGGAAATATTATGCAATCTACTATTAAGGAAAGTAATCCTACACTAAAAGAAAATATTATAATTGCAATCTTTGACGATCTCTAGAATCTTATTCAATATCCTTGACAGGGTGATTATTTTTTTCATTTCCATAAACGTCATGGAAGGAGTGTTGCGTGTGAATTGAAGAAGAAAGAATATTTAGGTATTAGTCCAAAAGGAACTTTTTAAACTAAAAATAAAAATATAATCTCTTTTTCATTTTTGACAAATAAAAAAAAGGACATTTTTATAAATTTGCTTTGAAATTCTTCTGAATTAATTATTGCTACTCAAAGAAAATGAAAATCAGCCAAACAGACTGGAACCCATTACCCACCACTCCACCTTGCTTTCTCTTCTTCCAATTTTCTTCCCCCAATACCCTGCAAAAGCTCCCTTTAGTCAAAAGCTCCCTCCTTTTCTTTAATCATCTTCATCCCCTAATTTCAACTCACTCCCATTAAACTAACTCAAAATACCCAAAAATATTCTAAACTATTCTGAATTTCTCATTATGCCCTCGTTTGTTCTCCATATTTTTAGAATACATTTTTCTCTCTCATTTCAGTCACACATTCTTTAATAAAATAATATTACACGCAAATCTAAAAAATTTCTTTATTTTTAACCACATATTCTCTGTCAAATTACTATTCCAAAATGCTGTATATGGCTCAATGTTTTCAGTATAGAAAAGAAACTAAAATTATATTCTTCATATGTACTAAACATAAACATCGACTGAACTCGAACTTATAATAATAATCTACACTTATATATGGCTGTCCAACTGTCAAGCATAGAAACATAAGTTTCCTGCAAAATTCATCCTGCCCCCCTCCTGTACCTAACTTCTCCCATCACCATTTCCATAAACCAGCAGCAGAATGACCTCAAGACAGCCATTCAAATCAAATTCGAGACCCAAAGCAAGCATAATTTTCTTTGCAGTAACAATTTGTTCTTGTCTAGCTATCCTCTGTGCCATTCTTTATTTCATTTACTATTTGTGGTATTCTTTGGTTAATAGGTCACGCACGAGCCCATATGATTCCACTACACCCTTAAACAAGCTCCAGAGGTATAGTTACAGAGAGCTAAAGGATGCCACCCAGAACTTCAGTGATTCCAATTCCATTGGCAAAGGAGGCTCTGGAACTGTATTCAGAGGTATTCTCAAGGATGGAAAATTGGTAGCCATAAAAATTCTTGATTCAACTTCCTTTCAGTTTGAACAGGAGTTTCAGAATGAGTTAAATATTCTGGGAGGGCTAAAATCTTGTCCTCTTGTTGTTAATTTATTGGGTTATTGTGTGGATAAAAATAAGAGACTTGTGGTTTATGAGTACATGCCTAACAAAAGCTTGCAAGAGTCTTTATTTTCAGAGTCGAATAATAACTGTAATAATAAGAGTTTGAATTGGGCTAGGAGGTTTGATATTATACTTGATGTTGCTAAGGCATTGTCATTTTTGCATCTTGAATGTGATCCACCAGTGATCCATGGGGATGTGAAGCCAAGCAACGTGTTACTTGATTCAGAGTTTAAGGCTAAACTTTCGGATTTTGGATTGTCGAGGTTGAAGCTTGAGGGTGAGTTTGGTGTTGATTTGTTCAGTCAAGACTTGTGGAAGAGCCAAGAATTATTGAAGAGTGAAGAGCTTTCTGGGAACATGAATGCAGTTGGAGAAGGTGGTGAGAATGAGACTCCGGCAATTGGGACTCCTGTGGAGAGTCATGATCATGATGAGGTAGATTTTGCTCTGGCTTTGCAAGCTTCTTCTTCGTCGAAAAATAGTTGCAGAAGTTATCATAATGTGAAAAATTTGGCCTTGAATTCTTTAAATTGGAGTAGTGATTTTGGGAATGAGATTGATATCTTTAAAGATAGGATTGTGAAGGGCAAGGAGGTCTCGACGATTGAAAATGGAAAGGGGGTCGATAACAAGTCTGTGAATTATAATGACGACCTAAGTAGCATCAGTCCAAGTAAGGAGTTGAACTTGAATGCTGCTATGGTTAGGGATGATAGTGATAGTAATAATGTGGGTGCAAAACAATGGGGAAAGGATTGGTGGTGGAAACAGGATGGTAATGGTGAATTGTGCAGTAAAGATTATGTCAAGGAGTGGATAGGAAGCCAAATCTACCCTTCAACGAATTCTAATTGGGACGAAGAAAATCAATGCCCCCCATCGAGAATCGACTTGGTTAATTCGACGCAGCTGGAGAAATTTGAAAAAGCGAATGATAATCCTTTACAAGAACTGGGATTTGAGTGTCCTGATGGTGCGATTGAGAAGGAGGATTCAAAGAGGTGGAAAGTGCATTCTAAGAAGCATCGGAAGATTCAAGAATGGTGGAAAGAAGAACACCTTGACGAACTTAGCAAGAAGAATAATAAGGTGAACAAGTTTCAAATAAGGAGTACGAAACTGTTCAAAGTACGCTTGAATTTGGGAAAACGCTTCAAAAGGAGGAGAAAATCGAGTCACAAGAGCCATAATATGAATGATCCGGATATGGAGTTCAGTTTTAGGAAGGGTAGGAAGAAGAAGGATTCCCGTTCTGTAGGGAGTGACATGTGGAGTGGAGATCTTTTCAGTCGAGAGTTAAGTAGCACAACGAGCATGAGGGGTACTTTGTGCTATGCTGCACCAGAATACAGTGGATGTGGATACTTAATGGAGAAGGCCGATATTTACAGCTTTGGCGTTTTAATACTTGTAATTGTCTCAGGTAGACGGCCACTTCACGTACTTTCATCACCAATGAAGCTCGAGAAAGCAAACTTAATAAGCTGGTGTAGGCACTTGGCTCATGACGGAAACATATTGGAACTCGTGGATGAGAGACTGAGCGATGAGTATAACAAGGACGAGGCTAGCTTGTGTATTAATTTGGCCCTTGCTTGCCTACAAAAAATGCCTGAACTGCGGCCTGACATTGGAGAGATTGTTAAGATTTTGAAACGGGAAATGGAAATCCCACAGCTTCCATTCGAGTTTTCTCCATCTCCTCCTCCAAAATTTCCCAGCAGGTCGAGGAGAAATATTAGAACAATGTAGGTCGCGTTTGAAACAACTTCTCTTGGTTCTTTAAATCCATTGTATGCAGGATGTACACTATGAGAAACTGGTTTGTAGAGATGGAAGCAGCGTGTAAAAAATCGCATTTTTTTTCCATTTGATGTACATTAAGACCACCCTGTTTGGTTTTTTAGTATATTTTGATAAAAGTTGATGAAAAGTGTTATCGGAAAGTTGATAAAAGTTGCGGATCTCACAAATTGTTTGATTGAAAATGAGTTTGAAAAATATGAACGTCATGTTGGAAAAAATATATATATATAGCTGATTTTGGCATGATTTTTGAGTGAGACCCGGTTGGCTATTTTGAAAGATGAAAGTTGATTTGTGTTCTCGTCCGTGAGTACTTACTTGCCAAAAATAATGCTCGGGTGAATGAGAAATTGAAGCTCAAAGTATGCCATGTGAAATGAGTTTATGTTGGTGGGAAAAATAAAAAGTGTGTCCCACATAGGAAGTGGATGAAAACTAAAACCACTTCATAAAGGATTACACTTTAGAATGATGTAATAATGTGTAGCATAGATGCTCTCTCCACGTGCGCGCGCAGGTGTGCAAATCTTGGACCGAAATGAGTTTCAGACCTTGAACTTGTGTGCGGGCGCGACCTGCGTACACGAATGTCGGACCGAAATGAGCAAAAATGGCCCCTTAGGAGTGTCCCCGTTTTGCTACATTTTTATTTATTTTCAATAGACTTTTCATTTCTGAAACTCTTGAAACTCCAAAACTCATGTGGTAATTGCCATAAATTGAATGGCAAGTTACAAGATCCTAAGCCTATATTTATCTCGTTTTTCCGGTCTTTAGTACACAGAAAATTTATCAGAATATTCATCTGCATACAGTTCAATTTTTGTCTCCGTTTTCATTTCTGTTTGAGTCGTTGTGGTGATATTGTTCGAGCACTAAGTCAGTTCGCCGGAGTATAATCTGTGGTGCTCAGGTTATACTGTCTTGCCGTTGTATCCTGGGAAACAGACGTTCAATTTACACCTCAAGCACGTACGGTGAGGAGGCGAATCTATTTTAAGGAAACTGTGTGTAACGCAGGCCTCGGGTTAAAAGTTTTATTATTTTTTAATTACTGTTAAATTATTATTTTTTTGTTATTCCTTACTGTAAATTAACAAGTCATTGAATTTGTTATAAATATATAATTTAATCAGTTTAGACTGTAAATCCGGTATTAAGTGTGTAAAATCGGTCATTCTGCATATACAGTTATTTGTGCATATACAGTAACCACTGCACATACGGTAACTGTTGCATATCCGGTAAGTCTTGCATATACGGTATTTAAGTTGCAAATATAGTATCCAGTAAAGAAACACTTTTCTAACACGTCAAACAAGGACTAAGCAACTAATCACTTATTCTTCTAGAGATCATTTTAAGGTTGCTTATTTTTTTACTATAAAGGCGAATAATGTCAACAGAAATAGAATTAACTGCCAAGCAGCACACGCAAACAAAAAATAAAAAAATTACTCTAAATTTGAAAGAATAAGCCCCTGCTTGGCACCCATTCTATTTAAAAATATATATATTCTTTTTTCGTTTCAACCACACATTTTTCAAATAAAATAATATTACACACAAATATTAAACTTTTCATCACTTTTCTACCACACATTCTCTCATCAATCATTATTCCAAAATTTCTATTCTCATTAAAATGGGTGTTAAACACTCACTAGAGTG
>CM032636.1:24731432-24821022 GCA_019097785.1 Fraxinus excelsior | reverse complement strand
TAATTGATTAGTCACCAATTAGATAATTAGTTGATTATTGTAGTATTGAAAAACTCACAATAAGTTTAGAACGCGGCAAAATTAATATATGTGCGATAAATATTAGGAATAACGTTTATCACATGTGCAATCATATAGATAATCTAAAATTTAATGCATTATAATTATTCAAATTTGGGCTAGGAATAGATTCGGGCCGTGGTTAGAATATATTTAATTTGTCTTGAAAAAAAGAATTAATTACAATAGAATTATTGATTGTTAAGAACGTATGAACGAAACTAGATTAAAAATCAAGAATTGAAATAGATAGTAATAGGTGGATTCGAAATCCAATACAATCATCCATAAATTGATAAAAACCACATTTTTACTACTTTCTTAGATTAATTTAACATAAAACAAAATCAAACTCTATTTTATTTACATAATTTGAATCCCATAAAAAATTAGTGAACGTGAATTGAATTTATTTCACATGGGACAATACTCTCAACTCATCAATTTTATTACTTGTCAACAATTTCGTACATTTGCGGGTTTCGTATGAACAACTATATCTTTATTTTCAATTAAATTAAAAGACTACAGAGTAGTGACAATAACTTATTAAATTAAATTAATATTTATTATTTTCGTGCAATAATTTTTCAATATAATTTAAATCATTTTATTAGAAAATTTTACATGGAGTTTGATGTCAAGAATTTTCGGAAGCCGTTGATTAAATTCTTGTTTGCTTGGTGTTTGATTTTGAACTCCATGGTAAAAGATCAAGATTGGTAGCGGGAATTATTCTTGGTGAATTCAACTTTGAATAAATCGCTACATTATACATTTGTAAACAAGCACGAAACCATCTTGTCTAGCGTGATGACTTTTTTTTTTTTTTGCTGAAAAGCAAGCAGGGAATTATTATTAAAATTGATAGCTGCAAACTACGGACCAAATAGCATATTGAATACAATCAATCCATTCCCTATCGTCTATACATTCAATAGCAAAAGAAACGAGCTTGTGGACCATCTTATTTTCCTCACGGAGAACAAGCGATAAGTGACGTACACGAAAAAAGTGTTGCAAACAATTAACATCTTTTTGTTCATATCAAGAAGGGTAAACTTCAATGAGAGATCTGGACCCCAATTTATTGATTATCTTGTAGTGAGAGAAGCCAGAAGTTTTCAAGAGCTTCGTCCATTCTCTCTCGTCTCTCTCTATTCCACCAATAGCAACCATCATCATCATATCAAAGAAGAGTTGGGATTCAATTATTTTTTCTTCTTCTTTCTGATTATCGACAATAATCATGTCAATAATTATCAGTTTTCCTCCTTCTTCCTTGCTTGGTATCGCTTCTTTGCATTTCTTCAATATCTTTATACACTCTTCATCACTCCAATCGTGTAATATCCACTATCATCATTCAAACAATGAGTTTATGACAATTATCAATAAAAGTTATATTTAAACTTATCTAATACTGTCCAAATGTGCCTTTTATATACGTTAATGACAAAGTAAAACAAATATAAGTTGGACCACTAAGAATGTACTTTAGCCTACCAAAAAAAGGAAGATGATTGTCCTACCTTGAGTAAGATTGCATCTGCTTGAGGAATAGACTCAAACATGTCTCCTCCAACGTAGCACAAGTTCTTAGTCCCTTTCAAGCCAGCAACAACGTGTGGGAGATCAAACACAGTGCATTTCAAGTTTGGAAACATTTCAGCAACGGCCTTGGCCATCGTCCCGGTGCCACCTGCTACGTCTACCATAGAATTCAAATCCTCAAATACATGTTTACAATCTCTAATAACCACACTTGTAATCAACCGTGAATCATTAGCCATGGCATTGTTGAATAAGTGGTTCAGCTTCGGATCATGGCTAGCATAGCCCCAGAAGCTGCTCCCATGTAGTGTACTAAATGGAGTGGGATGGTCATCTTTGAACCATTCAGCTATGTAGTGCCATGGCTCTGTCAAAATCGGATCAAGCACAACTAGAATAAGTGGGGCCAAGCTACATGTCTCCTCTTTTAGGAGGAGACGAGAAGCTGATGTTAGCCAATATCCCTTCTTTTCTTCATTCTCAGAAATTTTTTCTTCGATGAAGAACCCCGAATGGATCAGAATTCGCATTAGACGGTACACACCATGCGCTTTCGCTTTATTTATAGGGAGGATATCGACTAATTCGAGTAGTGTCATTGGTTTGCCATGTTTAAGGATAATATCTGGTATGCCTAATTGAATTGCACATTTGAGAGACATGGAATTTATAAAATTGAACATATGGTTCCAAACGTGAGATTGAGCACGAAGAAGCTCACTAGATTGTTCTAAATCAGGCAATGGCATTTTCTTGAATTGGATAATTTCAGGTGATCTGCATTAGCACTGAGTTAATATATATAGGAAGATGACGGCATGATTGAAAAATGATCGTGCACTATATAAAAATGTGACTCACGGCTGTAGGGTTTTTATCATGTTTAATTGTATTGTTATTGGTGATTCCATATTTTTATATAAATACAGCTTTTATATTATAATATCGCGAACCTTTTCTTTCCATTTGGAACAGGATCAGATTGAACAAAAGTATATTATTTTTTTTATTTTTTTTTAATTAAGCAATCAACCTCAGTAAGATTTGCTAAATCAAGTGGTTTGATTGAAGAGGTATATATCTTCATTAACTTTTTGTTGGGTAAAAATCACGTGTAAGTTGTTTTCAAATTAGTAGTTCTATGAAGACCGTATCACTTATTATTGACCTAATTTAATCGTACAATTTATTCAATTCAAAACCAAAAAAGAAAAAGAAAATGGTAGCAGAAATTGTTGTTGTCTATTCTACTTTTTGTGCTAAAATTATGCTAAAATTGGTTAACCAGTTGGCATGATGATTTTTGAGATCAAATAATTGAACAAAAACTGTTCCTTAGGTTCCGTTTGATGGATAAAGGTGGAAATGAATTCCAATTCTATGTTAATTAGAAAATAAAAACTCATTAAACCTATAAAAATTCGTTTTTCATGAAAACAAAGAAAATATATCTTAAAGTGGTTGTACCTTGAAATTCGATTTCTATTTTCACGTTGCAATCAAACGGTCAAAGTGGAATTCACAATCCTTGAATGTGACATTTTCCATGAAAAATGTGGCAATCAAACAGGGCCTTAAAAAAGGCTTTGTTGCTGCCTCAATATTTCTCATCTTTCGACAATTACGGGTGGAACTTAAAACATGTGAAAATAAACACAATTAATTGCAATATGAACTAGACGGCATTCAAGTTCAGAATTTCGAAGGCCATAAAATATCACTCTTCCAAATGGAAACAAATATGTAGGGCCCCACTCAGCAATTAGTTGGTAGTGTTTTGCACACCTATTTCAACTATTGTTGCAAGACAAGCTAATTTGCAATAACCCAATCATAGAACTTATACCACTTGCTTTGAATATTAAAGCCAATCAAATATGACAAGATGAAAAATAATCACACAAGATTTAACGTGAAAATCAAAATTCGGAGAAAAAATCGCGATCAGAGGCGAAGAATTCACTATACTCAATAATAAATAAGTATAAGAGATCTCCCTTAACCAAATTAATAAGTTGGACAATTGGTCAATCTCAGTATGTATTGTAGACCACATATTTATAATAATAAAATCACTAACACACTAGGAGGATGTAATACAAATATAAATCCAACATAAGGTAAAATTCTATTACAATAGGTAAAACCAATAACGGAGTATTTAAGTTGAAATAAGAGAGAAAAATTGCTAAAATCGAGAATCCTTTTTATTTTCCATCTTGGACTCATTCAAGACTTCTTCAAATCATACAACCAACTTCAAATAGAATCCCCCCAATTAAATTTTCAATAGAATTCGGGTCACACCCAAATTCTAACAAGTTTCCACCTTAAAACCGAGTTTCACTGCAATGAGCAAAATTTCAAAATTCTCCACCTAGAGACGAATTTCATTGTAAAGAGTAAAACTTAACTCTTACAAAATTCTCCAAACAAAACAGTACTCAACAACTGTGAACAAAATTCAAACAATACTTACCAGTAGAATTGTTTTGGGCACCAAACTTGCTCAAATCACCATAAATAACAAAATCTACAAGTTCACAATTAATTCCATCTAAGTTAGCAAATTTGATCAAATTATCACCATGAACAAGAAGATCACTACTAACTCCTTGCGTTGTTTCTCATCTAGCGTCCAAACAAAAATCTAGTGTTACGATCCAAAAGTGAAATCTTAAATTCGTAGTTGACACCTTTGAAACAATCGACCTCGTTCAAACCTCACTTCAATATGAATAGAGTATCATAAGCTTCTTCAATAGTGAAAGTGTCACGATTATATAAAATCACGTCTCAAAACAACAAATACGAAGCTGGCCAAATAAATATGTGTAATATACCAACAATTGAAATAGGTGTCCAAAACACTACCAACAATACTACTTTGTTGTAAAACCAGTCAATTTGTAATAACCCGATGATATAACTTATACCACTTGTTATTAATATTAAAATCAAGACAATAGACAAAATGAAAAGAATCACACAAGAACACAAGATTTGTTGAAAGATAAGGAGAATCTTAATATATCAAGAAACTAAAATTGTTTTACAACAAAGTGGTATCAGAGCCAAGAATCTAAATTCAATTCTTGGGAGAACTAGTTTGGTTTCATATTAAAGCAACGTTTAATGAACCCAGAATGAGGTTGGATTGTTTCGGGATGGCAAGTATGAAGTTCGATATTTTGCTTTTGGATCACAAAAAGATATTTTGTTATGGTAAATTTTTGTTTGGATGCTTGCGGAGAAGCAACTTAAGGATCGGTTATATGTTTTGGAAGGTTCGACGGTTACTTTGGATGCAGCTGCAACTTATGGTTCGATAAACGGTAACTCAATTATAGTTGGTTGTGATCGACATGCTCGTGGTGATTCAAGCAATAATATTGAAAAACTTACCAATAGCTCATGTGGAGCTAGATTTGCAATCTTGTTGACCATGTTGCTCATGGGCATAATTTGAGCATGTTTGGTAACTCAAGTGGAGTTGATAGCGAATGGGATGATTCAAGTAGATTTGAGGCCCAAGGTAGTTCTATAAATAAGCAAGGCTTATATTTTGTCCACCGTTGCTTAGTATGCTTGGAAGGGGCATGATATGTCGGGAAAGGACATGGTGGAAGAGATGGAGAATGATTTGAAGAGTGAATACTTAATTCCTTGCTATAAAATTTGTGTCAATGTGGAGTTTGTTATGCCATGACTCAAACTCAATGTGATTTGGAAGTTTGATTCATGGAGAAGACATAGATAATTTTAGTTTGAAAGTCTGGATTGATAAGTGAACAAATCTCATGATAGATTGGGAGTTTGATTAGGAAGGGACTTTGGAATGGATTCGAAGTGTTTTGAAAGCATTGTGTCTGAAATGAGATGCCTAGGGGTGGCTGCAGGGCGCTGGGGATATCATTGGGGCACTGGTTTCCTAATTGATTTCTACCACATTTTTATACTTTACTTCATCCACAACTATGAGATTTGACCCCTATATATACTCCACAAGATATATGCTCAAGTAAAAATAAGATCATTGTTGTATACATTAGAAATTTGAGAGAATTGATTAGATTTAGATTGAGAGTATCAAATCATATAAAATAATTTTAGTTTGTCGATATATTCAAATTCTCCTCCTCTGCCCTTGGATTTCCCAGATTTAGGTTCCACATAAATCATGCGTTGTTGTGTGATTCCAATATTTTTCATATTGCTCTTAGTTTCTCGTCTTTGTTATTTGGCTCAATTCTCAACAATTGGTATCATGGCAGCTTGGTTGTACACCAAATTGGCTTGTTAGTAAACAAGTCAATTTGCAATAACTCGATGATAAAACTTATACCACTTGTTAAGAATATTAAAGCCAAAACAATATGACATGATGAAAAGAATCATACAAGAACAAAGATTTAACGTGGAAACCCAAATTCGGGAAACCTATGGATAGAGGCAAAAAAGTCACTATAATCAATAACAAATCAGTACAAGGGATCTCCATGTACCAAACTAATAAGTTGGACAATTGGCCAATTCCAATATGTATTGTACACCACATATATAACCAAAGAATCCCTAACATACTAGGAGAATTATAATACAAAAAAGAGTTAGTTAAGTCCTATTACAATAAGTAATACCAATAATGGAGTATCTGAGTTGAAATAGGAGTTCAAAATACTGTTTTGACTCTTAGTAGTCTTCTACTTCTTCAAAACTTCTCCAAATATACCTCTAAAACAGAATTCATGCCACATCGAAATTCTAACAAATTTCCACATTGATATGAATTCCACTGCAATGAATAAAACGTAACTCTTCAACAAAATACTCAAACTCCAAGTCTTCCACCATGTGCCTCCAGACATACTCAACAACAGTGAACAAAATCCAAGCTCTACTTAATAGCAGAACTACCTTGAGCCCCAAACCTGCTTGAATCATCCCAATCACAACTAACTTCACCCGAGTTACCAAATCTTCTCAAATCACAACGAGCCACACGATCATTAAGATCAAAACTAGTTGCACCTAAGCTAGGGCATGTTCTTCAATATCATTGCTCGAATCATCACGATCACAACCAACTCTATCCGGTTTATCGCTTATCGAACCGTAGTCCCAGCTGCATCCAAAGTGATCGTCAAACCTTCCAAGATATAACTCGATCATTATATTGCTCCTCCCACAGTATCCAATTTCAAAGTACTCACGGTCTAATTTTCCACATCGTTAACAGCGCGTCAAGTTTGTTCCAAACTTTAAAAAAATTTCAACAATCGTACACTAGCCGAATCCATAAAATGTCTTCGTCATCTCGAATCTCGTTTCGAAAACTACATCATAGATATATCGAATGGTCTAAACGGACATTGAATATAGTTAAATGTGCGTCAAATGTGCATCTTAAAAAATAGGCGTATAACTCGTCTTTTCTTTAAAAATCAATTATTTTATTAATATTTATTATTTTTGCACGATAGGTTTTTCAATATAATTTACATCATTTTATTAGAAAATTTTACATGGGATGTGACGTCAAGAATTTTTGGATGTAAAATTTTTTTAGTCATTGATTAAATTCTTGTTTGCTTGATTAAATGTACTAGTTATTGATTCCATTAAACACCGTGGTAAAAGATCAAGATTGGTAGCGGGAATTATTCTTGGTGACTTCAACTTTGAATAAATCACTATTTTCCATTCCCTATCGTGTAATACAATCAATCCATTCCCTATCGTACATACATTCAATAGCAAGAGTAACGAGCTTGTGGGCCATCTTATTTTCCTCGCGGAGAACAAACGACAAGTGACGTACACATAAAAAGTGTTGCAAACAATTAACATTTTCTATTCATATCAAGAAGGGTAAACTTCAAAGAGAGATCTGGATCCCAATTTATTGATTATCTTGTAGTGAGCGAAGCCACAAGCTTTTAAGAGCTCCGTCCATTCTCTCTCATCTCTCTCTATTCCACCAACAGCAACCATCATCATCATATCAAAGAAGAGTTGGGATTCAGTTATTTTTTCTTCTTCTTTCTGATTGTCGACAATAATCATGTCAATAATTATCAGTTTTCCTCCTTCTTCCTTGCTTGGTATCGCTTCTTTGCATTTCTTCAATATCTTCATACACTCTTCATCACTCCAATCGTGTAATATCCACTTTCATCGTTCAAACAATGAGTACAATTAGTTTAACATTTGAGGTACTAAGAGAATATCTTATACAAAAAATTAGGTGTGTTTACAAATACAATATCTACATATATAAATATTGAAGTTGTAGGGCACAATAATGAAACATCACTTGTTTTTCTAGCATTCCATAATTTTGTACTTGTATTTAATGGAAAATAGTTAAACTAATTTTATTTCATATTACTTTGAATTGTCACATGTACATATAATAGAACACCTATTTTTTATATTCTTTTGAGTTTCAATTAATGTTTGTAAAGTTAAAGCGAACTAGTTGACGTTTGCGCGTTTTGATACAAAAAGCATGCTCGAATATGACTCCGTCTTGTTTGATAGTTGTGAGAACTAGATGGGAATAGATTGTTTAATTGAAAATGGTGATATCTTATCTTTTGGTCAGGATTTTTTCAACAAACATTATTCAGCTTTCTTTACTTTATGGAGGTTGTACTTAATATAATCTGTGTCAAGTGATTTCTTATAAACAATACAACTTCTGCATAATTGATTATGGTGAATATTGCAGTGTAAAAAGTAAACCACTTCCTAGAGAAGAACAATTAAACCGACCATCTTCCACTTTGAGTCTTCCTCCAGAAAAATATATTCTTTATATTTTATAAATACAATTGACAGCTTATTTATTAAAAAATGATCTATGACTTTATTTTGAAGTAATTTAATAAAATAAAAATACAGTCGTAAAGTATATCGGCAAAAAATTAGTGATTGTGTTTCACTTAGTTTGCTGGCAATGGATAGATTGTTCCTAAACAAGTTTATGACAATTATCAATAAAATTTATACTTCAAACTTATCTAATACTGTCCAAATGTGCCTTTTATATACGTTAATGACAAAGTAAAACAAATATAAGTTGGACCACTAAGAATGTACTTTAGCCTACCAAAAAAAGGAAGATGATTGTCCTACCTTGAGTAAGATTGCATCTGCTTGAGGAATAGACTCAAACATGTCTCCTCCAACGTAGCACAAGTTCTTAGTCCCTTTCAAGCCAGCAACAACGTGTGGGAGATCAAGCACAGTGCATTTCAAGTTTGGAAACATTTCAGCAACGACCTTGGCCATCGTCCCCGTGCCACCTGCTACGTCTACCATAGAATTCAAACCCTCAAATACATGTTTACAATCTCTACTAACCACACTTGTAATCAACCGTGAATCATTAGCCATGGCATTGTTGAATAAGTGGTTCAGCTTCGGATCATGGCTAGCACAGCCCCAGAAGCTCCTCCCATGTAGTGTACTAAATGGAGTGGGATGGTCATCTTTGAACCACTCAGCTACGTGGTGCCATGGCTCTGTCAAAATCGGATCAAGCACAACTAAAAGATATGGGGCCAAGCTAAATGGCTCCTCTTTTAGGAGGAGACGAGAAGCTGGTGTTAGCCAATATCCCTTCTTTTCTTCATTCTCAGAAATTTTTTCTTCGATGAAGAACCCCGAATGGATCAGAATTCGCATTAGACGGTACACACCATGCGCTTTCGCTTTATTTATAGGGAGGATATCGACTAATTCGAGTAGTGTCATTGGTTTGCCATGTTTAAGGATAATATCTGGTATGCCTAGTTGAATTGCACATTTGAGAGACATGGAATTTATAAAATTGAACATATGGTTCCAAACATGAGATTGAGCACGAAGAAGCTCACTAGATTGTTCTCCATCAGGCAATGGCATTTTCTTGAATTGGATACTTTCAGGTGATCTGCATTAGCACTGAGTTAATATATATTGGAAGATGACAGCATGATTGAAAAATGATCGTGCACTATATAAAAATGTGACTCACGGCTGTAGGGTTTTTATCATGTTTAATTGTATTGTTATTGGTGATTCCATATTTTTATATAAATAGAGCTTTTTACATTAATATAATATCATGTTTATTTTAGTGTTTTTGTTAAGCAATCAATCTCAGTAAGATTTGCTAAATCTAGTGATTTAATTGAAGACGTATATGTCTTCATTAACTTTTTGTTGGGTAAAAATCGCAAGTGTAAGATGTTTTCAAATTGTAATTCTATGAAGACCGTATCACTTACTATTGGTCTATTTTAATCATACAATTTATTCAATTCGAAAAAAAAATTTAACAGGGAATATGAACTGGACGACATTCAAGTTCAGGATTTCGAAGGCCCTAAAGTATCACTTTTTCCAAATGGAAACAAATATGTAGGGCTCCACTTAGTAATTTGTTGGCAGTGTTTGGATACCTATTTCAACTCTTGTTGAAGACAAGCCAATTTGTAATAACCCAACCATAGAACTTATACCATTTGCTATGAATATTAAAGTCAATCAAATATGAAAAGATGAAAAAGAATCAAATAATTCAAATGAGTACAAGAGATCTCCCTTAACCAAACTAATAAGTTGGATAATTGATCAATCTCAATATGTATTGTGCACCACATATTTATAATTCAAATACTACTTACCAATAGAATTATTTTGGGCACCAACTTGCTCGAATCACCATGAATAACAAAATCATCAAGTTCACAATTAATTGCATCCGAGTTAACAAATTTGCTCTAATTATCACCATGAACAAGAATGTCACAACTAACTCCTTACGTTGCTTCTCATCCAGCATCCAAACAAAATCTCCCATAACAAAAATTTAGTGTTACGATCCAAAAGAGGAATCTTAAGTTTTATAGTTGACACATTTGAAACAATTGACTTTGTTCAAACCTTGCTTCAATATGAATAGAGCATCATGAGTTTTTTCAATGGTGAAAGTACCACGATTATATAAGATCATGTCTCAAAACAACAAATATGAAGCGAGCCAAATAAATGTGTAATAAACCAACAATTGAAATAGGCATCCAACACACTGCCAACAACACTACTTTGTCGTAAAACCTGCCAATTTGTAATAATCCGACAGTATAACTTATACCACTTGTTATTAATATTAAAATCAAGATAATAGATAAGATGAAAAGAATCACACAAGAACACAAAATTTGTGTGGAAGATGAGGAGAATTTTAATATATCAATAAACTAAAATTGCTTTACAACAAAGTGGTATCAAAGCTAAGGATCGAAGTTTTTGGAAGAACTAGCTTATAGGACAAAAGCATGTAAAATTTATCTCGATTAATCATTGATCAATAGTTAATTGAATCGAGATTATTTTATTGAGGCTTAGTTTATAGGGTACAGGTCCCTTCGATGGCTTCATAAAAGAACCAAACTAAATTATAAAAGTTATAATTTATTATTGACTGTAATGGAATTAATTAATTGGAGGGAGAAATGTCACGTGTGACACACGTGACAGTTATATATGAAAGGATTTGATTTGGTTTAGAACTGGAAGCAAGAGTCCTTCTATGTCCATATTATAAATTGACACATATATTCAGGTTCAATTAAGTTAATTTTGTTTGTTCCCGCACGCATAAACTACTAGTTTTTGTTTCTCTAAGAACACCGGATCTTAAAGGTTGAATCAAGAAGAACAAAGTATAATAATTTTTTGTAAAGCATGTTACAAGGATAAACATCTATAGCACCTGTTTGAACTTCATCTTCTTCTTTTTTCTCAAAATGTATTTTGAAATAGTATTTTGTTGGAGAATGTATGATTAAAAATTAAGGAAACTTTTTGAATTTACGTGTAATAATATTTTATTGAATAATGTGATTGAAAATAAGAGAAAAAAAAAAACATATTTTGGAAATAATTGGTACCAAAAAAGGGTTATAGGTTTATTATTCTAACAAAATTATTATATTCTTGTCAATACACTGTGGTCTGTGTTCTTGTCACAAAGTAATTAAATCAATTTTTTTATTAGAGTATGTATGACACGACACTTCAACCCTTGATAAATCAAAAAAATCTAATTCAAATAATATGACCCCATCATAATCTTATTCGCCTATAGATAAATATTCTGTTGCTTAGCTGATATTTACTAGATCATTTTTTTTATATATTTAATTATTTGTTCTTAAAATGAAGGATAGTTTAAACTCTTCTGGGAAATGGGTAGCGATCATATTCAAAGTAATCTTGAATTTCAATATTATATTTAACGTTGATTTGCTACATATTGGAATCTGGCTATATATAATAACTATATATAAGTGATTCTTGTGGTGTTCAATTTTAATATTTATATTGCTAGTGTTTGTATCGAAGCTTATAATATAAATAAGATCTGACGTAACGTATAAGAATTTTGATTTGCTCTAATATCAAAGACGAAAGATTTTGTGTAATTGATTAGAAACATAGAGTAATAGCACAAATATAAAATATCATTGTCAAGAAAATAGAAATAGCACAAATTGAAGAGAAAATCTGTTTAGAAACAGTGTTTATTCAATACAATGAACTAATCAAGGATAAACTTCAATAACAGATCTCAATCCTAGTACAGGGATTATTTTGTAGTCTGTAAAGCCAGCATCACTGAAGATTGTTGCCCATTCTTTCTCATTTCTTTCTTTCCCAGTGACGATAGCCATCATCAACATATCGAAATGGAGTTGTGTTTCAATTGCCTCGTTGTCTTCTTTTTGGTTGTCTACGATCATTTCAATAATTATGATTTTTCCTCCTTTATCAGTACTGCTTTGAATTGCTTCTTTGCATTTTCTGAGTATTTTGACACAATCTTCATCGCTCCAGTCATGCAATATCCACTTTTCATCAAATGTACCAGTACTATAAGATTAGAATCTGAGTTCATGTAATGAATAATGGCCTAAACGACTCCAAAGATTGAACAAGATTATTACATTGTTTTCTAAGAAATTGAGCCCCTGTTTGGATAAGATAAAAGTTTGATCTTTAGTAGATTTTGATAAAAGTTGATGAAATGCAATTATTGAAAATTTGTAGATTTCATAAAATATATTATTAAAATTAATAGTTGACTTTGATTTAAATTTAATCATTTTATTTAATTGAATCGAACGAGGATTTGATATGAAATATGGCGTCCCGAAATATTTGGAAGAGATGTTTTGAGAATGTGTTTTGAAAAACGTGATTTTTTTGGAGATGTATACAAGTCATCGTGCAAAGTTATTTTATTAAATAAATACATGGTTGAAAATGAGTTCTAAGTTTATTTCTATTTTACATTTTATAAGTTCCGTAAGTTTTATCAATTTTTAAATCACACATTCATCATCTTTTATTGGACTATATACTAAAAATATGTTTTTTTTTTCTAGCCAAATCAAATGGAGAAATCATTTAATCTACTTGTAAAAGTTATTTTATTATTTTTTACACACACACACCATAGAACCCCATTTTAGGTCATTGTTTGTAGTAATACTTCTGACATCCCATTTTTTAATGTGCTCGTGTGCCATACCTTACTTCATCGTTGTCCTTATATAATTAATGTTCGGATCATAATTTGATCATCACGTTGAATTAATTATTTTGATGGTAGGTAGAAATTATTGAGATACTTCAAATCTCATGAATGATGAACAATTAATATTGACATATTAGGAATACAAGTTCAAAGGCAGGCAGGCTAAAATTGATCACTTCATTCATTCTTGTTACCCATAAAACTAAAGAGAAAATCTAACACGAATCTCAAGTTTCATTAAAAATGTTAAGGGCGACATTGAACATTTTGTTATTGTGAATAATGGAATGGATAGAGCGACCATGTGGATGTTTGGTGACTCATTTGACACAAAAAGTGGTTCGTGTATTCACGGTCAATAACAAATGAAACGGCTAGGAAAAAAGAGGAAGACACAAGTAATACCTTGAGTAAGATTGCATCTGCAGAAGGAATCGATTCAAACATGTCGCCCCCAAGATAGCTCAAGTTCTTAGTCCCTTCCAAGCCGGCAACAACATGTGGAAGATCAAGCACAGTGCATTTCAAGTTTGGAAATGCAACAGCAATAATCTTGGACAAAGTTCCTGTTCCACCTCCCACATCTACAATCGAATTCAAACCTTCAAATACATGTTTACAATCTCTAATAAGCACACTAGTCACCAACCGTGCGTCACTAGCCATGGCTTCATTGAAGAAGCTGTTCAACCTTGGCTCCTGCCCAGCATACTCCCAAAGCATCCTCCCATGTTTAGTATCAAATGGCGTGGGATTCTGATCACTTTTAAACCACTCGCTTAGATGATGCCATGGCTCTGTCAAAATCGGATCAAGCATGGCTAGTAAAAATGGTGTCACGCTCAGTGGCTCGTCTTTTAAGAGGAGACGAGAAGTGGATGTAAGCCAATATCCCGTATTTTCTTCATTCTCGGAGATTTTGGAGTCGATGAAGAACCCTGAATGGATTAAAATTCGCATTAGGCGGGAGACAAATTGAGATTTTGCTTCGTTCATAGGGAGGGCATCGACTAGTTCGGGCAGTGTCATTGGTTTGCCATGTTTATGGATAATATCAGGTATGCCTAGTTGGACTGCACACTTGAGAGACATGGAATTTATGAAGTTGAAAATGTGGTTCCAAATGTGAGCTTGAGCTTGAAGAAGCTCTGTAGATTGCTCTCCATTTGGCAATGCCATTTCAATATCAATTTGGATTTCTTAGAAGTACTTGTCTTATAAATTACAATGGCATTAGATTGCTATATATAAATGAATACAGCATTTTAATAGGGCCAAACACCATGTGGTGTTTCACGTGGTTCTTGGCACCCATTTTAATCTACCCCCAATCTGCAGGGTTTTGGCCGCGAGCGGTGGGGTGGGTGAGAGTGGGCAAAAAAAAAACTGCAAAACCAATTAAACCAAATCGAGTGGGTAAAAAAAAAAGAATCGCAAAATTGATCAAACCAAATCGAGTCGATTTGTTTCGGTTAATTTTACCCATTAAAAAGTCGGTTTGAGAAGGTTGCGATTTAAGCAATCAATCCGTTAATTAACCGACTCAACATGTTGACACATTTTTTTTAATATATTTTTTTCATTTTAAAACTCTGATTTTTAAACTTCAAAAATAAAATAATAAAAATACAAACATAATTTTTTCCTCAAATAATTTGTTCACGCCTATGCCTCTTCTAAACTCCAAATTCACATTGTAGCTTACTTTCATTTTGTTGGTAAACTATCAAATATATATGATGATTTTGACTAGACATGCCATTTACCATTTATATATATACATAGACAACAAAAAATTTTAACCCAAAATACGTAGGCAAATTTTTCTAACCAGACAAATGTTCAAACCGGCTAATTAAACAAAAACTGATCTAAATTGATTTGGTTCGATTCGGTTCAATTTGAGCATGTGGATTGGGTCAATTTGGGTTGAAATTTATCCAAATCAATCATTTCAATTTCGGATTGAGCCCAAAACCAATTTAACCTGAAACATGCCCAAGCCTAGGTGCGTGGGTGACTTTAATTAGAAAATATGAATTTTTCTAATGATTGTGCTATATGTATATAATGATTTACATACAAATAATGTGATGACGTGATTATGTCAAACTTTCTTCAACAAAATAATAATAATAATAATAATAAATCTCTCTTTTTGAAGTATCATTTGTATGTAAATTTATGTAACTCCGCTATACATTATTTTTTGAGAACATCTATATGTACAGAATGAATTTTTGCTAGAAACCATACAAAATACACACATAGGGGTGGGGCACATTTTATTTTTATAATATTTAATTCACATGGGCTCACCCCATGTCAGTTTTATGCATGGTTTTGGCAGAATCTTTTTGTACAAACAAAAAAAATATTTTATTTTCATATGAATCTCAGGACAAAGGACACCGATGCTCATAATTATCTTCATAATTGAAAAGCGAGCAAATGTTCATAATTATCCATATTATGAACAATTGTGCCGATCTAAAATATTGATCCACTTGAGATTTTTGCCGTGAGGGCTGTAAGCAAAAATCGTCAAATCGAAAAATCGAATCGAAATCGTATTTTAGAAATCGTCGGTTGGTGCCACGTGGACCCGTTAACGAAATGATTTTGAACCAAATCAAACCGGTCAAAAACGGTTTAGTTTAGGTTTGAGAATTTTAATTGCGGTTTAAAACCAAATCGGACCAGTGAAAAAATATATAAAAATAAAAAATAAAAATAATGATTTTTTAAAAAATTCATCCAAATATGTAAAATTCAATAGTTTTATCAATTTATAATTTTCTATTACATATATATTATTATTACCAAATAATCTTAATTTATATCTAATAATTTCAAGACTAACATAATCTATCAAAAATCATTTTTCTCTTGTTGAACATCATTATATTTTTTGGGCTTTATATTTAGTTTAGTAGACTTGTATTGTAACGTTATCGTAACGTCTTAGTTTAAAATGACAAACAAAAAATTATATTTTAGTTTATTATGATTTCACTTTGATTTAGTTGGTATTTAAATTTGTAATAGATATATTTAGTTTGTTTTAGATTTATTGTTAGTAAGATATAAATATATATTGAATTCAATGAATTAATGTCATAAAAGTGGACAGACAAAAAAATATACGGTGAAATCGGCGGCTTAAAATCGGACCAAATCGTTAGGTTTAGGTTTAAGTTTTTCTCAAACCGGTTTAAACGGTTTGGTTTGAAAATTTGTCAAAAATCGTAAAAATCGGACCGCTTACACCCCTACTTACCGTGTTTGATCTTGATGTGGAGCCTCAGCTGAAAATGGGATGGGCCTATTTTGCATGATTTTGAATTCTATCTCAATAGATCAATTTTATTAAAATTGAATAACACAAATTTTCATATATTGATATTTTTATTCTAAATAAAATTTATCAGTTGATATGTTCATACAAGACTGTGGTTCATTTGAGAACGACAATTTTGAAATTCGTGTACTTGTTTCGAGTTTTAGTCGCAACATATTGCTTATTGGTGCTTAATAAAATCTAATACTATATTCAGACTTGAAACTCCATGTTAAAAATTCAACTTTATCCTACACATATAAAAAGAGTGAGGAGCTTGTCACTGTAGAAACTAATATATTCTCAAAACGACACCGTTTTTTTCCTATAAAACGACGTCGTTTTAGATTTTTTTTTTTTACCTTAAGTCGTGCGACCTTGTTGTCTTAGGGTTTGTCGTCCGTCTTCTTTGTTTTCGTTCTTTCCATTTCCTCTTCGTTTTGCGCCGCCTTTTCGTTGTCTTCCATCTTGTATCTCCCAGAAATCCTACTTCGGTTCCGAGGTGATATAGTTTGGGTCGTTTGTTTGTTCATCCTCTTAGATCTATATTTTTTGTTCCTTTTCGTGTTTTTTCGTTCGATCTTTCATTGTTCGAGTACTGTCGATTTGTGAGTTTTTATCGCCTTGGTTCGGTCGATCTAGCTTTGTTTAGTCGTTGTCTGCCTTTTGTCGCCATTTTCGGGTTATCAGTTCGAAATTTTTTCCCTGTCGGCGTTGGGTCTCGCTGTGAAAGGGCTCGGATCTTGGGTGGGTTCCTTCGATCTTTGTTTTTTTTTTTCACCTTGTTTCGATTTTTGTCTTTTCGTCATCTTCCTTGGGTCGACCTAGCCATTTGTAATCGTCGTGTGCCTTTTGTTTCTTTTTTTTGGGTTATCAGCTTTTTGTTCCATTTTTTTTGGGTTTATTCTCGTTGTGAGAGAGCTCAGATCTTGAGTGAGTCGAAAAAGGTAATATTTTTTTCCTTGTTTTGTTGTTTGTCATTCATTTTCCAGGAGGCGATTATTCATTTTCTGTAGTTTATTTACGTGCTTACTTGGACACAGGAGAAGAACGAGGTTGAAAAGAGTAACGCCTTGGCCAGAAGAAGAACGCAGGTATAACAATTTAAAGGGACCTGTTTTTACCATTTATGCTACGGTATTTTTAGTTTTCGGTGATTGTTAATGTTGTAATCTATTATATGATTATTCATTTCGTTGAATAATGATTACTTATTTATTTGAGATAGAATGCTTAATGTATGGATGGAACCAGTTGCCATCTTAGTTCAAATATATCAATTTATTAATACAGAATTTTCGTTTTAGTTGTCTGTGATAATAAAAAGGGCGGACTTACAGCTGCTACCATTTGGTTGCTGATAGAATGACGAATGATTTAATGAGGATTTTTTTGGATCCGGTGGATGTGGGCATCATACATACTATAATACTCAAATAGCATATTTGAAGAAAATATATTAATATTTCGTCTATCTCACTTGTTAATTTACATTTGTTACTTTGTTACTCATATTCCAATTTTTAGTGACGCCGTTTATGATTGAATTTTTTTATGCAGATATCTTCAAGCTAGAACTTGGTATCTCGTGAATGTAAGTTTCTTCTTTATTGTGTAGTTGTATTTTTCTGTATTGTTGTGTATATGTTTGAAATACATTTCTATGATTCAGTGATTCTTTAGGAAGTAGATTCAATAGTTCTTGTTGTGATTATATAGGAAATTCACCTAATTGTTTTACATATCATTTCCTGGCATGCCATTTTTTGAATGCAAGTAAAGAGTCTTAGGGTCCTTTCTATGTGTTATTTACTTGGTGAACATTCAATTATTCAAAAAAGCAGTGAACAAAATACGATATGATTTTTCCTTTAAAGTTATCCAAACATGCTAGCAGATTGAAATAAGTGTTCAGATTCTTTTAATGGAAGGATTGAAATTGCCTTCTATTAAAGTATTACTTTTGCACCGAGATAATGATTAATCAGATATTCTTTTGAGTGTGTACTGATGCAAAAGTGTGGGCAAATTTTAGTTATCGCTTGTAATTATCTTATTTTATTACATTTGTCAATGTAGAAGAGCTGATGGTTTTTATTTATGTTCCCTTGCATCAAAATAATGAATTTTTACTTTTGACATTTGAAAGCATTTTTTAAATTTTTTTTATTATGTTTGTAGGTGATGTCTAATTCTCGTCAGGTATCTGTTTCCAATGATCGCAATGATGGTGGACTTGAGAAAGCTTTTATGACAAACAAAAAAGAAATGCAAAATAAGAGACAAAGAGAATTACGTGCAAAGCGAAAGGAAGTCGAAGGAAACAAGGAAAGACGTATTGGTCGGCCTTCACGTGCATCACAATTACAAGGTAAATTACTTTTAGATTTTTCGCACATAAAAGTCGTTCGTGTTTTTGGATATCTTCATTGACGACAATTTTTATTATGTAACATTTCTTATTTTTCCCCGAAATCACACAATGTCTAAGTTGTTTTCATTATTGTTATGGAGTTAAAGTATTGTATATTGTACTCAAATTTTTTGTTTTCCAAAATTTGTGATGTGTTGGACAACAAGAACTCACCTATGTAGGTTAATTTTATTACTTTATAGAGTTGTAGTTATTGTACATGTTCTTTAAATTCAATGTGGATTTTCTTTTTACGCTATACAGCATGAAGTATTAGATATTTTCATACAAAATGTACTATGTCAATTTAAGATTTCCTTTTTATGGATGCAAACACTGAAAAATGTGTGAAAATGAGTAGTTTATTTTTTAAGAAGAATTTGCTACTTTTAAAAACTTTTAAAAAATAAGCTAAAATAGAGGCGTGTCGCATTAGAGTGTTTAGTCCAGTTATTAATCTAATTTTGACCTTTTAGATTGAACATTATTATTTCCAAATCGTGTTTTCTTGGAAGCTAGGATTTTTTTTTAATACAAATTGATCGTTATGTTGTATTTTTTATATATGTGCTTGTAAATGAAGTTGATTCAAATCTATGTATTGTAGATTCGCACTTTGGTGACGATGTCTTGTGTGGTACTGAAGCACTCGCTTCTTGCTCCATAGTCCTAGGTCCTGAATCTTGTGCTGACGCTACAACTATATTTAACAATGAAATTGAACGTGAAAAAAAAATTGAACAAATTTCAACCTTAAATTACCTGCAATTCCAATTGAACCTTACATTCTACCATCACATACGATCTGTAGTTACTGTAATGCAAAGAAATTATTCAAAGAACCTAAAACTTTTTGTTGTTCTGATGGAAAAATTAGGCTCTACCTTAATACTGTACCATCTGATTTGTACGATCTGTACACATCGTTGTCACCTGAAGCTTTACAATTTAAGACTATTTGTCGAAGTTACAATAACCATTTTGCTTTCACGCCTTTCGGCGTAAAATATGACACTGATTTATATAGGATGAATAAAGGAATTTATACTTTTAGAGTTCAGGGTCAGGTGTATCACTACATAAATCCATTGTTACCACATGATGGCAAACCAAGCTATTTACAATTATATTTTTATGATGATGAAAATGAGATTCAAAATCGTATGAATACTTCTAATCGCTTTTCGGAATCAATGTTAGAAAAACTGATAGATATTTTAAGTATTAATCCTTACTCAAAATTTTTTCGTTCACTAAATAGTATTGGAGCCTTGGAGTCGTATAAAATACAAATAATATGTAATCCTGAACTCGATCAAATGGTGTACAATCTTCCAACATCATCTCAAATAGCTGCAATTTGGGTTGATGAAGACCCTACTGCAGAAGTTAGGGTTCGCGACATAACAATTTTTGGTCATTCTGGATCATCTCATAGAGTGCATTATTACTTTGGTTATTACGATCCTCTTCAGTACCCTTTAGTGTTTCCTTATGGTGAACCTGGATGGCACGAGGGCATTAAAAGAATTTCTAAAACACATCCTTCTTGTTTTCTTGCAGCCGAAGATGTAATTGACATTAGAAATATGAATTATGCAGAAGAACTAGTACAGAGAGAGAATGAAGGCATGTGAATACAAACTTTTTCTTGTCTTTTACTCATTCATGATGTGATTAACTTTTAGTTTGATATGCCATTTAAAATATCGTCTACTTTCTTTTTTAATAGGGGTTAGAAAACTGAAGAAAAGATCACAAGTTTCTTGTCGGGAATACTATTGTTATAAATTACAAATTAGGACTCGGGTAACTCTGTGTTGCTTCATGCTGGTAGACTTTTGCAGCAATACGTAGTTGACATGTATGTGAAAATTGAGACATCTAGATTAGATTACTTTAGAAATAACCAAAAACATATACGACCTGAATTATACCAAGGGATTGTTGATACTGTTGGAACAGGGGAAACTAGAGGGTATAAAATTGGTAAGAAAATTGTTTTGCCATCGTCCTTCACTGGTGGTCCTAGATATAAGAAAAAAAGATATATAGATGCAATGGCTTTAGTTCAGAGATTTGGAAAACCTAATATTTGAGACTTGATTCTAATATTAGGCAATGGATTCTTAGCTCCTATTATCTTAATAAAAATTAGGCAAAGTTCAATTTTTATTCCTTTGTTTATTATTAATTCTTGGGACTCGAAGTGATTGTTAAGTAACAAACTTTCTTTTCTTATGAAGTTAAAAAAGAATGATCCTCGGCAGGGAGTGTATTGGGGGTAGGGGGAAGTGTACCAGCACATAAGGCACTGCTGAAACTTGGGTGAATATGGATAATGATCTTCAAAGGGGTGATGTTTGTTGTGTGTATGTATGTATGTGTTTTCAATATTTTTTTAGAGAAATTGGATTGTTGAAAATGATTGTGTTCAAAGAATCAAAAGATTTATTGTTCCTTTAAGTTGAATTGGTGCATTATTATCCTATAACTATGGTGGGGAGAATTTATATATGTTTCTTGTGAATGCTTTACAAAATCCTACATAGAAGTGAACTTAGAACAAAAATTATGTTCTATTTCCAAATCCACCACATACTTCATGGAATCTGAAACTCAGTCTTCATCTCATCTTCTCTGAAGATGCTAACCTCATGTATAACTTATGATATTAATATTGAGAGTATAAACTTTTGTTCTTCAGTTTTTGGCTACTTAAAATTAGAAGTTCTAATCTTTGTGTTTGTTTTGTAATTTACATGTCTAATAATTTGATTTGGCATCAGAGATCTGGCACTTTTGAAGAGGCTTGGAGACACCGGTGTGTCTCCATCCCAGATGGAGACACAGCGTTCTGACGTTCGAAATTTTTTCCCTGTCTAAGTTGATTATCGTCGTGAAAGGTCTCGGATCTTGGGTTGGTCGAAAAAGGTAATGTTATTTTTCTTATTTCCTTGCTTTTTGTTCATTTTCTATAAGAAGATTGTTCGTTTTGTGTAATTTATTTACGTTCTTGCCATGTAAATTAAGATCTACTTTTTTTCTCATGATTCTAAGGTTCTTTTTAAGTTTTTAGTACCAATTTTTTTTTTTTTTTATTGTTGTGTGTATGTTTGAAATACATTTCTTCACTATTTTTTGTTTTCTGAATGCTTATTCCTTCTTATTTATCCATCTGTTGGAATGTCAATGAACAAATATGGAAAGAAAAATGGTCAGTTATATGTGCTTTTAGTGTTGTCTTTATCATGTTTGCATTTCAAAAACAAAAAAAAAACTTTTATTAAGAACTCTTCAGTTGGCCTAATTAACAATAATTTTAATTTTCATTGAACGGCAAGCCAATTACCTATTTTATGCAAAGACATGGTTAGTTATGCACAAACTTATGTTCAGTCGGGAAATTCCAGTGGATCCCCCAGATGGGGTTGGATCTCAAGGGAAGCATTACTATAAAACTCGTGCTAATATTCCAAAATCAGAGGTTTGGTTTCCCATCTTTTGTTTCATGTGAAACATCTTATGGTGCAACACTAAGGAAAATAGGTATGCACTTTCCTTTCTTGTGAACAACAATAATTCATATTGTATCACAATTCATGTGCCCTAAGTTTTTTTTTATTATTATCCTACAAAAAAAACCAATAAAATTTGATTGCTACTATGCACACAGATTTTTATCTGCAAAATCTTTAGCATGTTACTTGCAACATTATCTTTGTCAGTACAATCTATCAACTTTACCAGCTCCTGTCAGATTTGAAGGACATAAAGTAAGTCTGTTTTTCACCTTACCACTGCCCCATTCTTACCTGTCTCATCATCACAAGTCTCATTACAGATCTGACTTTTGTTTTGTTTGTTTTTTGGCAAAAAATAAAGAGGATGTTGCACTTCTACAACCAAAAAAATAACCCCACACAAACACAGCCTGTACTGCACGCACCTTACCATTTTTCAATTTTATCTGACCTCACAAAATAGTATGGTGCATTACCTAATTATTTTATTAAAAAAAAAACTCAATACCACATACCTTGTCATCATCCTGCTTATATATATCTAACACTAACATCTTCTCAAATCACAAAAAAAATATATTAAGCCATTATCAGAGAATTCATCTTCAGACAGTTTCTTCAACATCTTTCCGTTGTATTTATTTCAGGTTATCTTTCTGTATCCATTTAATGCCACTTATTTCAGGTTCCTTTAAGTTTATCAAAACACTTAAAACAATTGTTTTTACATTTATTAACTCTGTCTTCCTTTGTATTGATTGCTATCACACACAAGCAATGGCAAGCGAATACAGTTTCATTACAGATATCTCTCCTGGTCAAAGAACTTGGACAGCTAAAGTGTTTGTTGCTGAAAAGGGACCAGCAAGGACAGCTCAACACAGCCCCTCAAAATACCAGAACTTCATACTTATGGATGAAAAGGTATAACATAGTTAATATACACTTCATAAGACTTTCCTGTTTAGCCATTTTACTGTGAAATTTTCTTTCATCTTTTCTGTTGTATTCTTTATTGCACTTTAGACAGTCCCTTAACTGACCACATTTGTATGTCAACAAAAAATTGAACAGGGAAACAAAGTTCATGCGACAATTTCGGACAATAACATTTCAGCTTTTGAAAATGAACTAACCCTTGGAAAAACATATTTGATCTCCAATGCATATGTAAGACATCGAAAAGGCGATTATAAACTGTGTGGTGATGTACAGTGGACTATTTCCGGCACAACTAGGATTGAGGAAATACAAGAAAACAATGATGCACTATTGTTTTCAACATTCCACATCACTCCATTTCATGACTTTGAAAAATACATGGACACTGATACCGACATAGGTATCATCAATTTGACATATTTTTTTCTTCCATCTTTTTTTCTTCATCATTGTTTCATGCTAACATATTATTCTATTATAGCTGTACTTGCAATTGCTATTGACATACGACCCAAGAGGCTCATATATACCCGAGCTGGTGGGCAAGTATATGTTCAAGACATTGTTCTTATGAACAAAAGGTTGATGTTTACTTTGTTTTATTATACTTTAAGTCCAGCTTATTTGGACTGTGATGTATAATTCATTTTTTAAATTGCATGGCAGATTTGAAACAGTTGTTCTGACAATGTGGGAAGCTTTCGTGGAGCGAGAATGCATTTTTATTGCAAACAATATATCAAAAAAACCAGTCCTTGTTGGAAATCATTTGAAAGTTTCATCTTTCAACGGTTTGTTTGCTGAATCTTTTCATAAATTTATATTTGCACATATCATCTTACTTGTTCGTTACATTACAGTAAAAAAATTAGTTTATGCAAATGCTTACATTTATTTATGTACATATGTATAAAATAACTTAAAATCCTCGTTTACACTTTCCTTCATCTCTGTAGGCTTGTCTCTATCTACAAAGACCAATAGTTGCTTCTTCATTGACTATCCATTTGATGAAATTACAGCGTTCAGGTCATGGTAATATCTATCTTCTATTACATTTTTCCAGTTCAAATCACTTCAGTACATGACTTAAACTCTAGTGTAATATCCCTTTCTTGATAAAGCATTACACTTTCGCATAGATTTCTATAATTATTAATGTTTTACTCAGGCCTCTTTTAACATTAGCATTCCAATTTACTTTGATCCCTTAGAAAAATAATCTTTCTTCTACTAAACGTTTAACTTTTTTGCTATCATTCACTGCACAAGAAATGCTCACTTGATTATGACTGTATTTTTCAATACATGTAGACTGCTGATTATAAGTCTTTCATCTTTTCAGATTAAACATTCCATAAGTAGCCCACTTTTCTCTCCATAATTCACGAACATTTTGAAATTTTTTACTCATTTCTTTTCGGAATTAAACTGTTTTCATTTGATGTTTTCAGATGCTGCTCTTCCATTCTAATAGAAATTAAGCTTCTTACATAATTTTTTTCTTCCCTGATAACTAACTTTGTATTTAAACCCATGATATAATCTGCAAGGATTGCTGAAAACATGGACGAACTGAATGAAATCACATTGATGAAACCATATCTTGCACTTACACCATCAAAGTTATCTCTTCCGTCTGAGGATAAATACACTAATATTAGAGATATCCAATCTCTGTTAAATCTGGTAAATCATTTCAAACTTCGTTTGAATTAGTTTTTCTACAAATTTAAAATCCATTTATTTGGTGTATATTACATATCTAGAACACTTGTACATTGTCTATTCTAGCCTGCTTCATTCACAGCAAAGATATTTGTGGGTAAAAGCAACAGCCGATGTTGAAATGAAAAAAAACCTCCTTTTGGTATCTATCCTGTGATAACTGCAACAGAGTTTCAAATGCTACTAAAGCTGGAGAGACATACTACTGCAGGTTCTGTAAGTCTCAAAGCTCAATAGCAATACCGAGGTAAAAAAAAAAAACCATTGTAAATTCTGCACACTTGCCACATTAGTTTCATAGTGATACAATCTTTAATTCAACAACCAAAATTATTTAAAACTCATTCATTACACTAATGGTGCTATCTTATAATATTCTAGAGCACGAGTAGATGTTCAATTACATGATTCAACTGGATCTCTTACTGCATCAGCTATGGGCAAACCAGCTGAAAATATTCTACAATGTCGTGCTGAGGTTTTGATGGACCAAACAACATCTGTAAGGATCACTGACCTTTTTTTTTCACTAACAAATTTACTTTAGTTACTACTCATGTTTCTAACCTCTCCAGGAAACTCCACCAAATATTAGTGACATTGTCCGTGCAAAAATTGATACGGACCATGCATTCTATGTGAAGGCAATACTATTGATACCAAATCCCACGGAATTCAACGTTCCCGTTCAGAAACAATTAAGCTCATCAGACCATAAGTATGAAATCATCTTCATGCTTGACTCAACTACAAGAGAACCAACTATTGAAGACTCAGACAACAGAAAAAATACAAGTCCAGTAACTAAAGTCGAGAAGACAGATTCAACATCACTTCTTCCAACCTCATCTCCTTGTGTGAAGAGGTCCCTTTTCCATAAACTTGATGACACAAGTCCTGCCAGCAAGAAAGTCGACAAACGCACCAATGAAGACAAACAAGCTTCCATCAAAAAAATGCAATAGGGCATTTTCTTGTTCTTTTGTTTGAAATTATCTTTTGTCCAGTGAAATCGTTAATTACATGGGATAATTTTGTACCAAAGAACCACGACAGGTGATAGTATAAGTGTTTTGAAGGCTGTAATAGATATGACTTTTTAGCCTTTTTTTTGCTCCTGCACATGGACCAACAAGCTGTACTAATTTTAAAAGCACATGTTCATCCATCACTAGTTTAAATGTTTGTGGTTTCACTTAATGCAAATATTACTTATGTTGTGTTCTTTTCTATATCCATAGCATATGTTCACTGTCTTTTGGTTTTAATCAATTGTTGCTTACATATATAACTCTTCCTATAGTATTTAATCAACCAGGTTATGCTGCCATCTAATTACAATTCATTCTCATTGAAATTTCTGTTTATTAACTTATCATTATGTAAATTATGACAACATAAACTCTATACTAATCTAGATTCAAATAAAAACGCTGCACGTGCGTTGCACGTGCATCCACTAGTTAAGAAGAAAAGCATAAGTTCTTACATATTAGTTAGGGTAATTAGCACATAATGTCCTCATCTTTCATTGTTATTGTGAAAAATGCTACTACTTTTCATTTTTTTGACATTTTCACCCTTATTTTTACCTTTCAATGTGCAAAATGTCATTTTAACCTATTTTCTCAATTAAAATTTATAAAATGACGAATATATCATTCTCTTTAAATAAAAAAGAAAAAGAAAAAAGCTAATTGTAATTACAGTTCCAATTTTTTTTTAAAAGCATAAATAAGTCACAAATAAATTGGGACTTATTTGTGCTAATTATTTAAAGAGAATGGTATATTCGTCATTTAATAAATTTTAATTAAGAATACTTGTCATCATGTCCTCGACCACATCTAGAACATTTGGTCCCACTTTGACCCTGTAACTCTTAACCTGGTTCTCAACCACATAAGTCGTAAATGCATGCGAAAGCTTATTCGCAAATTACTTCACTGGAATTCACTAAAACTTAATTTAATTTCACTAGTCTTCCTTGGAGGAATTTTTTTTTTTTTGTACCCGTCAACATTTAATTAGTTCCATGTTGCATTGGACATTATTTCCACAAATAAAGTGACCATTGGTGTAACATTAATTAATTTTAATGATAAAACAAGTCAAAAAGTATTTTTGTTGACGTCGAAAATTGTATGGACAAAATTCAAGCCAACTTAGAATGTAAATGAAGACTTTTACTGATAATGACTTGTAAATTATAAGAGTAAACTGCAAGTGTTTTCCTTTTTTGTTGCCAAATGAGATATTTTAAATATCAAGTGTTTAGAATCATCTCCCTTCCATCAATGCTCATATTGCCCTTTTATAGGGAAGGATCTACATGCATACTTCATTTCCTCATCTTATCAACTAAAGTACCAAGCTAAGAAAGTACATCGTTGGCATGTTTGGATTGGTTTAACGAGCTCAACTTGTCAGGTTATCATGAGTTAACCTTACATGTGGTCTACAACAATTAATGAATTACTTAGAGAAGGAAGCTAAGCATATGATTGGTGGAATTAGGAGGTGCTGTCATGGGCATATCGAAATGTAATTGATTGATTGGACATTTGACAATGTGTAAGGAATCTCCAATCATTATGTTTCCTCAATAACCGTGGTCATTAGTACGAGCTGGTCTCAAATACCCGACCTTAAACTAACACAAGCTTAATGCATATAACAAACTGTATTTAATGAGGTCGCAAGTTGGATATCACCAGTTACCCCCTAGGTCGGTGCTCGCCTTGGTGAGGTCGCAGATTGAATATCAAAAATTTTGATGACTAATGGTACAATGTTAAATCACTCAAGTGACTATATAAGTCCAAAAATACATTAAAAACCAACTTCAAATTTCGTAAAAACTTCAATGATCAATCATACAATTTACTCGTGATGTAAATGTGAAGAAGCTAAAGAACAGAGGCAACAGTCGAGGGAAAAAACAAAAGTTAGTTAAGAGAAGCAAAAATACAAAGAATCAGAAGTCTAGAATTTTATTTACTTTTTATTTTTATTTTTTAAACTTGGCCTTGAAAGGAACTCTCTCTGTAGATGACAATATTCGAAAGGTTGGTATCCCAATTGTATCAAAGTGTATGTGTTGCTAACAGGGGGACACGATGATCAAGATCACGTCTTGGCCTTGGGGAACGTTGCTCAAGAAATTTGGCAGAAATGCTCGACCTTATTGGGAATTTGGTTCGTGCAAACTTGAGGATGGAGTGAGCGTGCAGCAGTGTTATTAAAATCGTCCCGACTCAGCCGGTCAACCCGATAAACACCCGGACTCTATTCCGGGTTGGGCACGCAGCACGCTCATACTTTGTAAATGCAAGTGGCGCGGTCAAAAGTTGAATTTGACCTGCTCAATTAACCGATTTTGTTTAATTATTGAGTTGGTTCGGGCTGGTTTGGCCTGGTTGATTTAATAACCAAATTTCAAAACTTTTCTCCATTGAAATTTTATTTTGGGAGACTAAAGATTTGAACAATTGACATCTGGCTAACTAGAATATAATCTTACTACCAAAGCAAGCAACACTTTGTTCTCATTTTGTGTAATTAAAAATATCTAACATAATACAATTTGCTATCTTCTGAAAATATTTTTAATAAAATTAGTTCAATATTTTCATTCATTTTGTAATATCAAATAATTATTTTATATACTTATTTTGTTTGAAAATTTTAATTTTAACTAAAATAAATTGAATAGATAATACACATAGATCATTAGTCAATAACTAATAAATGATTTGTATATCACAAAAAGGAAAATATAATAAACAAAATCATAAAATCAAAATGTAACAATTATCACTAATAAATGAGTTCAAAAAATCATTAATTTAAAGGTATAAAAATAATTAGTAATAAATAACTTGAAAAATTTAATTGTCTCAAGCAAAAAATAATAAATAAATTATACTTTAAAATTTTTAAATAATTTTTAAGTAATGACACATCGGTCCAACCACTGGTTCATCGGTCCGACCAGTAACCCGATGACCCAGTATCTTGCTCAAGTCAGTGTGCGAGTCATGTCTAATAACTATGGCATGTAGAAACTTGGTTCCGAAGAGCAAAACAAACATCACATAAAGGTACTTTGGTAGGTACTATTCCTAGTATAATTTGTTGGCATTTATGGTTGTGGCACTGTTCAACCAAGATATAAGGAAAGATGGAATCTATATAAGCTACTTGGAGGAAGATAAAATATTGGGTCTCTTGGGTGGGGTTGAAGCTTAAAGGAGCGAAAATGTTAAACAAGAGAGATGAATGGGTGCTGATGGAGCTTAATATACCAGTGAAGCTGATTAAAAAAAGTCCAAAGTAGTGAGATGGCAAAGACCACTGACTGGGTGGTACAAATTTAATACTATGGGTGTTGTCCGGGCAATACATGAATTTGTCGTGCTGGAGGTATTATTCAGAATGAGAAGGGTGACATTGTCCTAGTCTTTGCTGAGAAACTTGGTGAGTGGACTAATAATGGTGTTGAGCTACTGGCATTACTGCATGGGCTTCGCCATACTAAAAGGATGGGGATTAATCGTCTAGAAGTACAGTTAGATTATTTGATTATAGTTAATTGGCTAAGGAGGAAGGTTTGTGGTATTTGGTATTTTGAGGGCTACTTGGAAGAAATACAATACATGTTGTCTTTACTCTCATGTAGGGTTCAACACATATATCGCGAGGGTAACTTGGTAGCTGATAGCTTGTTGAAGCTAGGTTCGTCTAGTATTTCACATATTTGGATGGACTTTAGCACAATCTCATCGTCGGTTACATGAGCTTTGCGTATGGATAAATTGTGCATCCCTAGTTTACAAGATTTTTCTCCTCTCAATTTTACTTTAAATCTTCCAATGTTGTTTTAAATTATAAGGAGTTTGGTTCGCTTTGTTATGATTGTGATTTTTTGTAACTACGGTATTCTTTCGCCACAAGTAAGGGTTTGTTAATAAACTTTATGGAGGTTCCGGTTAAAAAAAATACCTTCGATGTTGACCGTAGAGGTTGAATAACGGAGCATGGGTAGTTGAGATAGTAGGGGTGGTAGGTGTTAAAACAAGATTTTGGACAAAATTTATAATGCTAAGAAGGGTAAAATTTAAATTTTAAAATTGGTAACAAATTTTAAATATATTTTTTTATTGCAAACAAATTACTTTTCTTTTGTAATGTCTCCATGCACGTCGTGGAACGTTACGCTCCTATTTGACAACCATTATTTAGGGAAAATAAAGTTTTAAATAATGATTTTCAAAATATGTGTGGCTAAAAAGTAGGGAAAAATATTTAATTTACATGCAAAATATGTTATCATGTGAATGTATAGTTTAAAATAAGTATGTGAAAAAAGAGTTTGAAAATAACTGTTGTCAAACTAGGGCTAAAGTGAAGAATACAATTATTTTAGTCCACTGTAAATGAGAATGTATAAAAAAAAGTAGTAAGCGTGTGGGTCATCTTGTTTTTATTTTGAAAAATGCAATAACTATAAGGGTTTTGCTACATGTACTCAAGGGTTTACACATTTGGTTAAAATGTCACTTGGGCATTATGTAAACCAGAGGTGTAAGCCTTGATGCACATGTAAAAATGTTTTAACAATAATCCACGTAAAAGAACTACAACAGGAAACACAATAGGAGAATAAAATTCAAGAATACTTGCATCATTTGCAATTGTCAAAAATATTCCATATTAACTAATTGTAAAGTACTGAAAATTGTCAAACTTTTTAGTAAAATGAGCTAAACTTGAAAAAAAAAATTCTCGAGTATGTTAGAAATTATGTTCAAATTAACCTAGCAAAGTTCAGCCCTTTTTCATAACTTAAAAAAGCAAATTGAGGCCAACAAATATCAAATTAGTCCAGATCAACCAATTCCATGAATTATATATAGCAATATATATGTTTTTTTACGTTTAAAAAATAAAAAGTCAAAGTACAAAATTTCGTGGAGTTACAAATTTTCTACGCCGAACCCGAGCCTCCTTCTTCGGTCTTGCTCTAGTTTCACTTCAAAGATCTTCATCAAGTTGCCAAAAAGGGCACATTTTTCGTTTTTGTATTGTTCACCTAATAAGAACTTTGAAGGTCCTTTTTGTCCTTCGATTTATAATTTTAGGGAAATATAAGTACTTATAATTTTTATAATTTTGAGTAATATTTTTTTTTTAATTTGAAGAATATTAAAAAATATATTATTTTATTTAAAATAATATTAAAAATTTTGATAATGCATAATTACATATATACTTCTTATAATGACGTTTGTAATGAGAATTATGCTGTTTGGCCCAGGATTATTTCCCGGGTCATTACTCAATCTAAACGCGCACTGCGCATTCTAGAACCTGATGCCAGTTCAAATATCACTATATGCAGCACATCTACTTGCTTAGTCATTATATCGAGCACCTGGTGTGCACTTGGTTTCCTTCGAATCCCAAAACTAGACATCAATACATATATACACATAAATATATAAATTATTCGCATGTAACTTTGTGTTCGCTAGTAGAATGATATTGCCAGTGTTCAAGCTGGGCACACTTGCACTGAAAACGCTTTGCAAACCCATTGGCAAACGCATCAAAAAAGAGGCGGGCCTGAACCCCAAGTTCAGGCTATCCATAATCAACATTGCCCAGGTCAGTATCTCCGCTATTTCAATACGATGATGATCTAAACTGCACTATATTTATACTGGGTGTGTAAAAATGGGCATAATTAGAGGAGTTAAATCTGGGAAAGAAGGGTTGAAATTGTTAAATTCTTGATTTATATGTACTGAAGTCGTGATGATTTTAGTTATTCGTAATTTTAGGAGTTTTAAGGTTATCTTTTTGCAGAGTCTTGTTTGTGGGTATAACGGGAAGAAAGTGTCTATGTTCTCAAACACATTTTGAAGGGATACTAATATAATGGTTTATATATATGTTAAATAGAGTACTAGAAGTAATTTTGGTCTGCAATAGTGTATGAAATTACATGGTTGGAAGCAACTGCTTGTATTAGCATGTCTAGGAGAATATGGTTGTTTTACTTTGTAAAACATTTTTTGTCAATAGAAGAGAAGAAATGCAAAAATTGGATTTTGCAATCCCATTTCACTTTTTCCCATTACTAACTCATAATAGTGATAATCTGGGCATCAGGCTTTACTGCTACTGATTTCTTTGCTAGGGTTTACCAGTTTTTAACTGGAATCTAATTAATATCATCATATCATTTCATTAGGAAGTGGACTTTGCTTTGAAATAATCTGGCATCTTTGGCATTTACCAGTTCCCACCCGTGGAAACCTCTCTATGAAGAGCTTGTTATCTGTCAAGCTAATTATTTAAGATGTAACAAGTATAGGAATGAACCTGTTAGATTAGATTGAGAAAATACCTGACAACAATGTTTACGAGGAAACATTCCTATTAATCTTCAGTTTGCAACCTGTAGTCATGGACTCATGTTATATAGCTAGGAAACAAGAATTATTACGGTGATGCAGAACGGAGCATTTTTGCTTCAAGGAGTGTTGTAATGACCCGGCCTTTATATTCAAGTTGTAACTTACATGATGTCCGCTATGGGAGAGCATAGTCCATCTTATTCCTTACGAATTTGTGTTGCGTCCTAGGATTCGAATTGAAGACCTCTACCTTATGCAAGGCTTAAGTTGAATCCCAGTACGTTAACGTTTTGGGCATATATTCAACTAGTATCAGGATTCAACTTAAATCTCTCATAAGGGGGAGGTCTTAGGTTTGAATCTTGGGGACGCACAGAAATCTGTGAGGGGTAAGATGGGCTAAGCTCTTCCATAGTGGACAGTACGTAAGTTAAGGGTTTGAACAAAGAGGTCGAATCGTTACAAAAACACACGTGTTTTTATAACGGACCTCGTGTTTGGCCATACTTTTACGTACTATCCGCCCTGGGAGAGCATGAGCCCATCTTACTTTTCACAAATTTCTATTGCTTCCTCGGGTTTCAAACTCGTGATTTTACCTCAAAAAAGATTTAAGTAAAATCTTGGTACCAATTGGACAACTTTTTTTGTAATAACCAGTCTCTTTGCTCAAACCGTTAAGTTACGTACTGTTTGCTATAGGAGAATTTAAGTCTATCATACTCCTTACGAATTTCTATCACGTCCCCAAAATTCGAACACTTGATCTTTTTTCTTAAGAAATTACTTAATTTGAATCATGTGCCCTCTCAGAACGGACAATGCTTATGTTCTAACGGTTTGAGTATAAAACCCGGGTCGTTTTAAATACAGGATTCAACTTAAATCATTTTTAAGGAAAAATCCAAGGGTTCGAATAATGGGGATGCAATAGAAATCCGTGAGGGGTAAAAGGGCAGATGTCCTCCCTGAATGGACAGTACTTATGTTCTAGCGGCTTGGGCACAAGGCCTGGGTCGTTACAAGTGTACAATAATATGATGTAATAAACCTGTCAAAAAAAAAAAAAAAAAAAGGTAATAGGGTAAGAAACCAAGGAATGTTTATTACATGGAACAATATTCCCTCCTCTTGACTCGCGTTATCATGGAGACTCACAGAGATGAAAATAGCATAGAACTATGCACTAGAAGCAAGCATTATATCTAGGCTCTGTAAATCAAAAGTTAAAAGTTTTAACTTTCCAACACCTCATTCAATACATGATATTTTTGTTTCATTTTGATTTTGTACCCATATCTCAACTTCAGATACTCGTGTCATAATCAGTGTATTGGGTCTGCTTTAGTGCCCATTGGCCTTCCAATAGTGGTAGAAAGTGATAAAATAAGAAATGGTAAAGAGGGTGCTCATCATATCCATGAGATGAAGATTAAATGTCTTTGTTAATTTGGTTATTTTAATTGATTAGTTTTAATGATTTGATTGAAAAATTTGCTATTACCAAATCAATAAAATATACTTCTCTCTTATGGTTCGGAAAATTTGTATCTGATATAATGCCATTCAGTGATTCTTATGTCAAACAAATGGTTTTCTTGAGATGAGGACTCTTCAATGGGGGTATTGAATTTGCTATATGTGTCATAAAAAGAAAAGTTTGATGCCCAAATTAATGGGAACATGAACGCGCCAAATTTGCATCACTTTCTGCCGACAGAATTATATTTTCTGACTTCTATAATCTTGCATCCAATTTTTTTTTTTACAGGCTAACCATCGGTTCACAACAACTTTGCAAAGGCAGATTTATGGTCATGCAACAAATGTTGCAATTCGTCCTCTAAATGAAGAAAAAGCTGTTCAGGCTGCTGCAGACCTTTTAGGCGAACTCTTTGTGTTCTCGGTATTGTTTGATCTTTTAAACTTTTAACTGGAAATTTTTCATTAATTTTTATTTGTTAGCGTAACTAGCATATGCATCTAGAGTACATACAATTTATACCATATTATCTCATGGGTGGCTGTCTAACTATATATGTTTATCATCTCTCCTGAGTCCTGACATAAGTTCTGTTCCTGTAGTCTGTACTGTGTTTCTAGCTATCTTTATCTTGGCTTCACAACTTCAGTAGTAGGAACTTGGTGAATGGAGATATAAAGTTTTTTGTAGGTAAGATGGTTTGAATTCTGGCATGTCAGTTTTCTCTTCAGTTACAGGAGGTTGAAGCCATAGATGTCAACATTGCAAGTGTGCAGAAGATATTTCATTGTCCTGATCTATAATCGCACTTTAGAAACTTAGCATTTTAATATCATAGTGAACGACTTCTTACCAATTAATCCAATAAATGAATGACTGGAGTTTGTTTATTAAAGTTTATTACACTTTATTGACTTCAACATATATACTATGTTTGTTGACATGAAAATATAAAAGCAGATTTAGGACATGCCTCTTTCACAGGATTGATTATGTCCTTAGTTTTTCAGTTGGGTGCCTGTATGACATGATTCTTATAATGGGATGGAGATGGTTTCAGAACCTAATTTAGAAGCCTAAACCGGAGCCTCCATCCCCAACATTTCACCCTCTTTGCACTTCTATCCCGAACCTTTGTTTCTTGGCATTATTCTCCTTAACTTTCATATATTGGTGCCCGTGGTCCCTTCATTCCAAATTTTTTATTACGGTAGCATAGGAAGACGAGTTAAGCCTTCAACTTGACCTAGGAAAAACTAAATGCGGAAGTGGAAAGAAGAAACAGAGTCAACAAAAAGAAAGGGCTTCATCTTCGACCTTCAGGCACCAATATATAGAAGGTTGGAGATAGTAATGCAAAGAAACAAAGGTTTTGGGACGGAGTCTGCAATTTATCCACATTAGAAAGATATTTTCCGTTTGACTCTGGTTAACCCAAACAAATTTGATATGCATGTTTATTATAACCCCAATGGTAATATGGTGGTTCATAAGCATTGGATCCAGACATCTTTAAAATGAAGGAACTTTTGAGCTATTTTTCATGATTACTCGAAGATGATTAAAATTAACTTGTTCTACTTGTACGCGTGATAGGATATTTTTTGAAGCAAATATGCAAATCCAAGTATATCTTTTTTGGGTTCTCCTTGTCTAAGAATTTGGAAAAGATTAGTCCACTACTTTCCAAAATAGACTGCACGCATACTTGCTGGCAAAATTGCGTACCCATGAAGACTCGGAGAATTCAGAGTCTCTATGTTTGCTAAATTTTGCTCTTGCTCCACCATATGCAATTACTTATATCGACATCATTATGGTGCTTTACCATGAGGAAATCCTTTTCTTGTACACGTGTTGATTATTCCACAAATACGTGTCATGATTCCTATTGCATTTATGTTTTCTTTCTTTTTCCCTCTTCCTTTATTTCACGTTAATATAATTTTTCTTCCATGTATTTACTGTTGTAAGTTGTGAAAATTCTATGGACTCTTATCTTGCCTTTGCTTTCTAAATATTTGAAATTAGTTCGCTTTTTCTTTCTGTTTCCATCAGGTTGCAGGAGCTGCTGTTATTTTTGAGGTGCAAAGTCGTTCCAGAGCAGAAGCCAGAAAGGAGGAACTGCGTAGGAAGGAATTAGAGGTCCATGTTGATGTCCTCCTTATATCTTTCTTTTGCTAAACATGCATGTACCTGTTCACCCACCCCAAACTCCTATATTTTTTGAAGTGATGAAAGCGATAAGTCGACCATCAGGAACATGTCCAATTTCTTATGAGCTAACTGTCCTCTCTTTGCTATGTCAGGCCATGAAGCAAAGAGATGAAGATCTAGCAAGAGAAGTTGAGCTTCTTAAGCACAGAATTGCAACGCTCGAGCAGGTTGCCAAAGATCAAGGCATTGGTGGTATTTTCAACTTCAAACGAGCACATAATACTGGAGATAAAGCGATAACCGCTTAATCACTCTTAACGGAAGTCTATAGAGATTGGCACACAGAAAATTATATTCTCATAATTCAGTCAGCTCGAGAAGGATAAAAAAAAAAACATTATTTTTATATGCCCCTCCCCCGTCTATGTAAATCTTTGCATATGAACTCCAATATCACTCTGCTAAGGTTTAAAAATCTATTTTTATAGAAAGCTGCAAGCTTTGCTTCAATCAACTATTGGTGAGCTATGAATTACAATTGGAAAGCTTGTTTAATGTAGAAGGTCTAACTTTTAAAAAAAAAAAAGGATAGCACGGCCATTTTCATCGTGAACATCTGTTTTATATTTTCACTAGATTTGAGAAAGCTTTATTGAATATTTTGAAAAATTCCCTAATTTTTATATGGGACTAAAAGGCAAAATATACAAAACCTAATAGACTAATTATATAATCTATATGAAGAAGATACTTCTAGCTCAAAAATTGAATAAAGAATGTTTCCCTGATTAACTAATTATTGAAAAGTATAATTCGAAAATACTAGAAGAAACATATAGAGTTAAATAGGATTGATGTTCTTCTTTGCACTAGCTCTCATAGTCTACTAGTTATCAAAGCGACTAAAATTCTCATCAACATCTTGAATATCATTTATGCATGATACGTATATTGTTGCATATCTATACACCTACCTAAAATACATGAAAAATATAACATGTATTTGGTAAATATGGAGTAGAATTCAATCGCGTGGTTAATAAGATTCGTTGAATAAGTTGATGTTAAACCTCCTTCTGCAACCGCGTTCCAATCTATATTTGCATATCCTTGGCTTTTAGGTACATGACTAAAAAAGAAAGATCGTCAAGAAAGCATGAAAAGAATTTCATTGCCTTTCTGAGCGTGTGACTTTACAAACGAAGAGAAATGAATCATTTTTTGGTAATAGCAATAATAAAAATGTGTTTTAACTTGAGAGGTTGCCTATATGGGTCAATCGTATTCCACTAGTATCAATAGGCAGCACTACACCTAGGAATCAACATTTTTTCAGAGTATGTTTGGGAGAGATATTTGAAATGAAAGATAATTTCTCTTCTTTTTTTTTTCTTTTTTAAGAATTTTTAGTTAAGAGGTAAGAAAAAATTATGAGTACTATATCTTTCTATATATAAAAAGTGTCTATTTAACGGAATTTGTTGGTTTAATGGAAAAACTAACGGAATTTTTTTAATTTAAAAATCTTTTAACTCCATAATTGGGCTTCAAAATTTACAATTCTAAAGCCCATATAGAAGTATTGGATGTCATGCTCATTTTATAGATACACTTATCTCCAAAGGTTTCATAAACTTCCAATGTGGGATTGTGCATTTTATATATACTCTTAACTCCAATAGTTTTATAAATTTCCAATGTGGGATAGTGACAAAAAAAATGTTAAAATGCTCATCAAAATCATTTTCAAATGTATGTCTAATTGACTAATTGATTTTGAATTACAACTAATTAAATTGTAATATTCAACGTTTCATTCTTTCATTTATTTAAATTTTCAAATTTAATTTAAATGCACTTGGATTTATGGTAATAAATTAATGTTAGATATTATTTTCTAATAGTTTAAAAATATTTTAATGAACAAAGTAAACTATTTTAACATATTTATTTTTAATTTTTAGTGTTGAGACTAATTGTAGGATATATAATGAACCTAATTAGTAAAGATAGATTTACTTTAAATTATTTTTATGTATTTATTGCATTCGGTTCGACCGCAGTTGAATTTCCACAAACTTCATGTCGGAATCATTCTCGATTGTGAATCAAAATCCTTCATCTCCATTTTCAGATATCGGAAATACAAATCCGCAAACTTTTCGTATAAATCCTATGATTAATGCTCATGTTTAGTTCCTTAATTAATAAAAAAAATTAAAATTCTTCTAACACTATTTAGCAATATTAAAGTATTATATTAAATGTTTAGTAAGTATTATTTTTAAATATTAGATGATTTTATGATACAGTAAAAAATCTATTTTTTTTATAATATAGAAAAAAACTATTTTTTAAAATAAAAATGTATTTAATGTCTTAAAAATAATTAAATAAATATTAAAAATACGAAACTATTATGACGCTTATTTTTCGTATTGACACGCCTAAACTTGTGATTCTTGATTCTCAACATCGACGTTTCGCAACGTATTACGCCTTTTAGAACATTATTAATAAATGAATGAAAAATGCAAAAAGTTTTGTACTACTACATTTTAATCAATAGGAAAAAATGAAACTAAAAAAACAAAATGAATGTTGAGATTATCAATTTAAAAATGATAATAGTTTATTCGGTAAGGTACATTGAACTCAATGAAGAAAAAATATTTATTTATTTACTTTTGTATTATAATGTTATCTATTATTTTATTATGTACAAAAAGTTCATGATTAAATACAAAATTTAATATAATATAATAGTACGAAACACAAATTTATACATTTTAATTTAGAATTTAACACTATTCAAATTAAAATTAATATATCACAGTGTGTAATTATTTATCAATTACATAAATATTACATCATTAATTATTTAATGAACCAAAAAAATTATATATAAATTAAGCAAACGTGCATTGCACGTTGCTTAAACCTAGTATATATATAAAGTGGCTATTAAACGGAATATGTTGGTTTAACGGAAAAACTAACGGAATTTCTTAATTTAACGTAAAAAATAACGGAATTTCTTGTTTTAACGGAAAATCTTTCTTCACCACACCTTACTTTCAAAATTATAATTAAATAATAATAATAAAAAATTAGTTTTTGATAATTCTTTCAAACTAAAATATTTTGGAGATAACTTATCCGAATCGACTTTTTCTCGAATCTGATTTATGTATCTAATTACGATTTATCGAACGAGACCAATATTCATATATTTACGATAACTCCATCAATATCTAAATATTTGACACAAATAAAATATAATTTGATAAATGTACCATTTAGTCCCTAACTTTCAAAATATTAAAATATAGTATATAAAAATTGAATTATATTTTATGAAAAAATTTTGGGTATTACATTCTCACACCTTTAAAATATTTTTGTCCTCGAAAATTTACCCGTCACTTACCAATACTAAGTCTAACGCATTATATACATATATTATCGTAATACATATCATACTTTAGCGATAAAATGAATTGCATTATTACTTAAAAAAGAGTAAAGACTTAAGTCATGCAAAAAGTTGAAGCCTCTGTTTGTTTCTCATTAAAAACCCATAAAAATGAAAAATATGACCGTTATCCATCACATCAATCTATTAATTTTGAATTTATATATCTTGTGTGGGTCTAATAACGACTATATTTTTCATTCTCATTCTACATTAATGAGAATCAAATGGAGCCTAAGCAAACTCATATTCTTGCCCCTTAACATACCTTGAGTTTTTTGTTTGTGATTTTGGGTTGGAGATGACAAAGAGAAACACTTTATTTAATTATTTATCAATTACATAAAAATTACATCATTAATTATTTAATTAACCAAAAAAATTACATCTTTATTAATAACAAATTAATTCTTAAACAAAACTATTAAATATAAACTAAGCAAACGTGCATTGCACGTTGCTTGCACCTAGTGTGTATATATATATATATATATATATATTAGAATTGTCAATTAATTGTGTTTGATTAGTATAATTTTTCACCTGAAAAATATTGAAATTTTGGATCTTTTCTCATCTCCTGTCTTCATTGTATACTTGACAGCTGATTGAATAAGACATTCGTAATCTGTCTCACCCCTTTAGGGCCACTGCCATTGCCTTTGTCTGCTTGGATAACATTTACAAGCTCTACAGAATGCCAGGTAGCACTGTCTATAAATGGGACAAGGTTTTCACTAGCTAATTTTGGTAGGAGCTACTTAAATTAATGCTATAATCAATCTTAGCCTTTCACCCCAAACTGATGGCAAGATTGAAAGGCTTAACCGGTGCTGGGAATTGTATTTATGGCGCATGACACATTCATAACCCAAGCATCGGAATAAGGGTAAAGATATTTATACATAATTTAATGTACTTAATTGTTTATCCCCTCTCATATGCACGTCGGTCCCGCGTGAATAAAAAAATCCCAAGATGTGGTTCTGCATAATGAAAAATTGAATACAAAACCTAAATATAAAGAGACTATATATAATCTATAAAATAAAGGAAACTAAAAAGACTGTTCTACTCTTAATAAATATTAAAACAAAATAAGATTATATTTGTTAACATCCCCCCTCAAACTCACGATGCTTAGCATCATAAGTTAGCAAGAAACCAAAAACGATGAATCGAATCGAACCGAATGAACACCCATGTCTGCAAGTAACCAACACAACCACACAATCTCAACAAATCCAAACGGATGCAAATTTCAAATCCAAATATACCGAACTAAAAACTAACCAAATTTTCAATCCCACGAACTGGGTCAAACTGCAAACCAAATTTTCAATCCCATCAACTCGGCCAAATTTGCAAAACAAATTCCAAATTACTTACAAACTGCAAACCAAATTTTCAATTTCATGAACTGGGCATATACCAAACCAAATTCCCAAATTACCTTTTATAACAAAAAGCTTAAAGAAAACTCTAAACAAGCTTAAGAGAAGAAAGACCCAACTCCGAACAAAAGCCACCAATAACAACTCTCGCGGCCCAAAACAAAACACCGAATAACCAACAAAACCCATTGTCCAAATCAAAATTTTCAGCTCACACAAGCTAACAATCCACAATAAAATCAAACCAATTAAATAATTGGTCCAATTACTCCAACAACCCAATAAACACAACCAACTCACAAAAGAAGCTAGATTGCAACCCAAACAAATTAACACTCAAAAGCAGTTCACACTATATAACAAGCCTAATATAACAAGCCCAATAAACTAAATATTCAAACTCAACCTTTTGCCCTATTACAATGTCAACAATAGGATCGTTACCCATTCCAAGCCCATTAAACTTTCATTCCCAACTAATAGTCTAATACTATAACCCAAGCCCAATTAATATCATCATAAATTAAACCAACCCAACAAATAAATAGGACTCAAGAAAGCATCTGGTATACCAAAGAACTAACCAAGGCAAGTGCTTGTGGTCTGCTTTCACTGCAAAGTTTTGCGAGTTCTTTTCTCACAGCAGCAACATTGTTTGTTGATAAGAATCCAAATAGAAGAAATGCAACATCTTCTTCCAGTGTGACCAGCACATACATCGATCTCAAAAGACCGAATATATTCTTAAGTGAGGCATCTGTCATATTATTCTCGGCTTCTATAGCAATCTGCAAAATTGCTCGGTCCGAGAAGGCTTTTCCCAAATCTTTAGCAACTTGATAACTCATAACAAATGCAGACTCTTTACTTTCCCCCTTGCGCTTGGTATTTCGAGACTTCAGCAGCAAAACGGTTTAATAAATCTCTCTCTCTCTCTCTTAAGCAAAAGATATCATTTTGAAATTGAGTGTTCATCAGGTTCGAACTGGTAAGCTGAGTTGGAATAACTGGGCGTGACCTGTTCATATGTTCTAACTCCAACTCTTTGAAGGGTTTATTTCTCTTCTTTGTTGCTACATACTTTGCCAGCAGAGCCTTGCTAACCTGTTGCATAAGAACATTGTTGTCACCCTCAAAAGTAGACTGCACATCATATTCACCCTTCAGTTGGCCAATTCGATTTTCTGTCTTTAATCCTTGTCCACCACAAGCTTCACGGCCTTCAGCGGATTTATTTATTTATTTTTATTTTTTTGGCAAAAGAAGAAAAAACATGTTGCTAGCCGGACGAGCAGCTCAAGGCCACTCGCCGGGAACGAAATTCAAATGTTATGTACTATAACTCTGATACCATGTTAAACAATTTAAAGAAAATAAAGGAAAAAAAAGGATGCTAGCGTTTTATTAATTCTGCATAATGAAAATTGAATACGAAACCTAAATATAAAGAGACTATATATAGTCTAAAGTAAACTAAAAAGACTATTCTACCCTTAATAAACAATAAAACAAAATAAGATTATATTTGTTAACAGTTCTCACCCTGAGTAGTCGGTAGATGATTAAATAAAAAATTCGATACATGTAGCATTGTCCTTTGGAATAAATGGTTAATCATGACGGAAGTTGATATCTATTGTCTATTCAATTAATTATTGACACATCATTTTAAATTAACATATCCAACTTTTCTCTAACTACTCCTTATGCTTAAAAATATGTAACATTTTAATGTAAAATGATGTGTCGATAATTAATTGGTGAATATCAAAAATTGAACGGCAAATCTCAACTTGCCGAATAATAGTACAACACTTCTTTCAATACTTCTATTCAAATGAGCCCTTTAAAGCAATATATGGAATCAAACCCCCCACAATTAGAGGTGAAAAAAACACCCGTCAAGTGGTTGGTTTAGTTTGGATCCAGGTTTTAATTTCGATAGCTAAAAGTCGCTCGAAACCAAATTGAATCGTTCACTCGTTTTACCCAAAAAATATTAGGCATTAGATCAACTTCAGTAATTTTTTTTTTTTTTTAAATTTAACAAATTTACTTGCTAGTCACCTTTCATTGGATCTTTAGAAATATAATGATATATTGACTATAATACTTTTCTTATCTAAAGAATGAAATAAAAAACATAAATTTAGTGTTTGAATTTGTATTAATTTATTGTTTTAAGGTTGTATTGGGACAAATATATGAATATTGTATCGTTTTATGTTTAGAATGTTTCGATTTAAGTGTTATAGTGAAATTTCAAACCAATATATTTATTTTTAATTTGTTTAAAAGATGTTATTTTTATGCAATTAAAATTGTTGTTTAAAACCAATTCTCCATTTGGTGTGAATCAAGATAATATTTCTAATATATTTTGTTAAAAGTTGATGAAATATTTGGTCGAAATCTTTGGATCCCATGAAATGTGTTGTTAAAATTAATTATTGACTTTGATTTCACCGAACATCGAAAATTTTAAACCATTTAAATTTGTTTAAATCGAAAATAATTCAAAAATCGTCCAAATTGAATCGAGTTGATATCCACAACTAGCATTAGTCCTTTACCAGCATTCTAATATAGCAGCAGTTGAATATCTATTGTCGGAATGGCACCAAATGGACCATCAATTGAGAGAAAATCTAGGCTCCTGTTTGGCCCTATTATTTGAAATTTTAATGATTGGAATGGTGTTTTCATGAAAAATTGTAGTTAAAAAATGATTTTTTTTTTTTTTTTTTTTGAAATTATGTGTGATATTATTTTATTGAATAATGTGATTGATGAGGAGGAAAAAAAAACGAATTATAATTTTAATGTAGCCAAACAAAGGCTAGATATTGAGAAGGAGGCGCATTTGCTCCGTTCGGACTATTTGTATAAAGGCCCAGTTATCAAGGAAGACACAATAGACCCGAAACTGTAGATACCCATGTAGACCTATTATTCGGCCCATGAATTCGGGTTCGCCTCCCTCCCTCCCATCGTCTTCAATTTCAACTGAAATTATTTTACTACAATTTTGCAAATCTCACCGCTAAAGCGATCGATTACGAAACTTCAGGTTCGTACAATAAAAAATGACTCAGATTCCAGCAATATTATAGTATAGATGTTGTATTTCTTATATAGAAAAATTATCATAATTATCGCATAAAGATTTCTTTAGATTTCTGCAGGCAAGTGAGTATAATTAGAATCTTATCCACATTAATTGTTAATCCTCTACTTAAATAAATTCTAATTGACGATGTGCTCATTTCCATAATTATTATCTCCGTTCTTCTAGATGTGAATTCCGATCATTATTTCCCGGCCAAGGTTTTGAATTGATTCATTGTGCTAGCTGTTTTTATGAAACAGTGAATATTCATATTAGGTTTGTATTAGTTACTACTTGATTACATAGATTGCTTGAACATGTGAAATAATTTATGTGTGCACGCGTCTATATCTACATTATAGCTGATGTATATGTACTAATATATACTGTGGTGGGCTGTAAAAAAAAAAATTCTACGCACTGTATATATGCAATTATTTTGACTGTAAGATTAATTGTATCTGTCTTTTCTATGCATGTATGAATTGAAGGCTAATGTTCATACCTTTAATATATAAATAAGGTTGCTAAAATACGTGTATAAAATACGTTCTCCATTTCATTTATGCGAAATTGTGTTAACTTTCAGGATGGTACATGAAGCTTCATCATTAAGTCATGTATAAAAAGTGAATATTAGACTTAACGGGTTTCTGAAGTTGTTGGTTTGTTTATGTTGTTTAATAATCTTGTATGATAAGTCCTGATCTGTTAGGATGTTTTGCATAATGGTACTTGAAATGTTCCAGGGAGGGTTTCTTCATTGATCTCAAATCGAATCACAATTTTTATAGCAATCTAAGTTCTGCTAGAAATACACTGAGTCTGCAAAAATTTATATACTGATTGTTATTCATATCAGGTTGTTGTTGGGATCAAAGAAAGAATACAAAAATAAAAAAAATCGATAGGATAATAAAATGGATGGTGCAGAGTTCTTGTGGAGATACTGGTGTCATAGGTGTTATGAGATGGTGAATCCAATTCTAGAGATTGGAATGTTGAAATGCCCCATCGGTGATGGTGGCTTCCTTGAAGAAATGGCCACTGCTACTAGTTTAGAAAGTGTTAAGTTGGTAGGCCTTTTGGGAGAGTAATCTATATGTCCTGGCTTAATCTAATTTGCCTCTTCATCATTTGATGGAGTTCAATCCATATAAATACGGGATTTACCCCCTCAGAATGGGTTGATATTGTTCTACTGCTGCCTAGGAATAAAAGCAGTCAAAAAGAGTTGCTTTTTGCCCATGAGAGAAATGAAGGGATCCGATAAGATTTGAGAAGAATTTATTGTTCCACTCACTTTTGTCTCCTGAGAGATGAAAACTTTGACATATTATATTTTCTAGAAGTCTAATTTTCTTGAGCTGATTGGGACAGAAGTTGATAAGTGAAAGTATTGGCATATTACTTATCTAAAACAGTCAAGACTAGGTTGGGTGTATATGTACACTTGTACATGTATTTCTGGATGTATAGATGCAATAGTATTTCTTTCAAATTCTTAAAATTGTATACTTTGTTGTTTTTTTCTGTATGATGCAAACAAATTTTGCTGTTGCAGGTTAGCATGGGGGTATATCTAAGCACTCCCAATACTGAAAAGGTCTCCGAGGATGGTGAGAATGACAGGCTTAGGTATGGCTTGTCATCCATGCAGGGATGGCGCTCAACCATGGAAGATGCTGTAAGTACCTTTTACTTTCTCATTATTTAAGATCTGGTCATGGTTTTTATTTCACTCAAAAATGATTTTGATCATAAAAATGATGAATTTTTCTCCAAGTTGTTACTAACCAACATCGTTTGCCAGTACCATGTAAGATTTGTCTGCCTCAATCATAAATGCACATAACTTATTTCTGTATCTGAAACAAGAGAAACATCAGAATATTGAAATTTCGACCTTAACACTTCTGAATTAAAGCATACAGTTTTGAACTGATATGTGAATCTTTTAACACAGCATTTGATTCCTAAAAAAAGCTGAATATATTTTGTTTTTTGTTTTTTCTTTTTTTTTGGATAGGAGATATTGTCTAGTTTGTATTTCATTTTTTTCAATCTTGTTTTATATTTTTGACATGCTTAAATGAGATATTCTACAGCATGCAGCTTACACTGATTTGGACAATTCAACCTCTTATTTTGGTGTTTATGATGGACATGGAGGTAAATACACGCTCAATACCCTTTGAATTAATTACTTTTGTTGTTGTCTTATCTTTTAAAGGGTGACAGATTTATTGATCTCCATTTTCATTGAGGGTTCACTTTCATCCGTATGGTCTTATATAGATTTTTAACTTTGCTGGCCTCAGTTAAATGTTAACTGATTCTTAGTTTATTGAATCATTTCACTGCCTAGAAAATGGAGGCGTGTCTACTAATAAACCTCAAGTAAAGATGAAATGTCCCATGTGGAACGCTATAAGACAATTGGTTCACAAATTTGACTCAGATGTTGACTTTGAAGATGAAATATAACATCCGTTTATGATTAAAAGAAGTGACAAACAAAAACTAAAATAGAGGTTATTTTTTCGCTTTGATTTAGGACATGCACAACCAATTTGTTTTAATTTCAATGCTCGAAATAAGAGTATTAGATCTAGAGGGACTCAAGATGGGAATGCAATGAATGAAGCATTAAGGCGAGTCAAAAAGAACAGATAGCTGAAGTGATAATTGAAGTGTTGGTAGTTTTGGGTAATAGTTTAGATCTCCGAAGAATGGAAAGGCTACATCCATAAAGTGATTTACAAACTTCGGGTTAATTACCCAATAGTCACTGAACTTTGGCCAAAATTTCCACCAGGTCACTGAACTTTTGAAAAATCACCCCATTGGTCACTGAATTTTAAAACTCACCTCATTGGTCACTGAACTTTGCAAAAAGTTTCCCAGATAGTCACTAAACCCAGTGACTATTTGGGAAACTTTTTGCAAAGTTCAGTGACCCCGTAGAAATCTTTTGCAAAGTTCAGTGACCAATGAGGTGATTTTTAAAGTTCAATGACTAATGGGGTGATTTTTCGAAAGTTCGGTGACTAACCACGTAGTTTTTAAAGTTCAGTGACTTGGTGGAAACGTTTGGTAAAGTTCAGTGACTAATGAGGTAATTAACCCTACAAACTTCTTATATAAGCGGACAGTGAAATTAAAAGCTGTTTGCTTTCAAGTTTGTTCAGGTTAGTAATTTCCATCTTTCCCATCACCCTCCTTTTGCAAGAATGTTCTTTTTCATGGTGCTGTACATCTTTCGTAATGCTTTGTCCTCACTTGGTTCATTTCACCTTGCAGGCAAAGAAGTTGCCAAATTTTGTGCCAATTATCTTCATCAACAGGTACTCAGACACGAAGCTTACTTAGCTGGAGATTTGGCTACTTCTGTTCAGAAAGCTTTTCTCAGGTTGCTCAATCCTTTTGTTTTCATTCATTCATTTTAATTTCAAGTTTTGTTCGCCTGTAAATTATATATTCTTTTTGTCCTGGGTTTCTAAAGCTAGGCCATGGTGAACCTCATGGAATTGTAAACGTTTGAAGTGCTGTCATTTTGACCCGAAAATGTGCACATTCATTTGAATGTCATAATTCAACAGTCTGCTAGGACTCGTGAGCATAAGTAGCGACGTATAAATAGAAGACTGTGTCCACTGACTAATGTGGTGGTTCCAACCAATTCCTATCACTAAAATAGGCTGCGAATTCATACTTTTTAAGGATTTTGAAATAATATATCTATCACTTTTTCTTTTTAATTGTATAATGATGTCCACCAGTTTAAAGTTCTTTCCTTTTTAACTTATATGCTTTAACATTCTTCTATTTTCTGCTGCAGAATGGATGAAATGATGACCGGACAAAGAGGGCAGAGAGAGTTGGCTTTATTTGGTGGCAAAATGGATCAACCTGGGGGTATTTTAGAAGGCTTAATACAGTCACCTAAGAGTGGTGAATTTAACAGCCAAATAGACGACTGGCCTTCTAAGGAGGTATTTGCTCGATCTTATATATGTGTTGACCTGGCATGCGTTTGACTAAGCCCTTGTTTGAGCCACATTTTGAGAGAGAGAAAGCATTTTTGAATAGTGATTTTTGGAGAATGTGTGGTTAAAAATGAAGAAAAGTTTGCAATTTACGTGTAATATTATTTTATTGGAGAATATGTGGTTGAAAATGATGTTTGAAAAAATGAATTTTTGATAAAATGGGGCTCAAACAAGGGCTAAATAGCATTTTGATTGTAGTGATAGCTGTGTAATACTGCAGTGTTTATTGGTTAAAAGCAGTGCCCACTCTGCACAAAACACGCATTTTGATCTCTGAGCTGAATGATATTTCTACTGACAAAATCATAAAGATTGAAAAGTTTAACCATCTATAATTTTCTATAAATGTGAGAAATTATATTCAATATTGGATTTTTATTCATTTTCTGAAAGAGAGATTTCTGTGGCCTGTTTAACTATTAGCAAACAGGATTGCATTCACTACATCAGTCTGGTCTACCCTTATTTGGACCTAACTGAATATGTGCATGATTGTTTAGATGTGTTGTAATTTTCTTTTGGCTGCATTTTTATCTCACGTTAATTCTTGCTAACTATTTTTATGAATGTAGGAAGCTCTCTCTGATTACAATGGACCATCTGCTGGATGCACAGCTTGTGTTGCAATAGTTCGAAATAATCAACTTCTTGTTGCAAATGCTGGAGACTCTCGTTGTGTTCTCTCTCGGAGGGGCCAGGTGAAGTTTTTCTTTTACTTTCCGAAGGGTAATATTAAGTTTTGTTATTTGGAAATACTCTTGGTTATTTCTTCCAAACACAATAGTAATTAAAAGAATGGTTTTAATGTACAAAAAATGGGATGTTGAATTCTCTGGAGGAGGTAAGCACCTGAGACCTTGGTTTAGAATTGTAGAGAAAGGTAGGCTTTAACAAGAGAAGTTAGACTGGAGACTGCAGAAATAGAATGAGTCTGCAAAGTAGTAATTGTTTAACTAATAATTATTAGAAAGCATTAAGCACATAAATAATATCAATTTAAATTTTTGGAGAGTTTTATTTGAGAATAGAAACTATGCATTATTTTCAGTTTCACTGTATATTTCATCATTTTGTGTCACCACCATTTCATAACCGAAATATGTAATCCAGATTCCTAAATGCCTTGTGCTTGCAAATGTAGAACTAACAGTTCAGGGAAATTGTTGGTTGTAATACCTGTGGTGTCACATCTTTGTAGGATATTTATAATTTTGTGCGGCGTGAAATCTTTGATGCAGGCACACGATCTGTCCAAGGATCACAAACCTGACCTTAATGCTGAGAAAGAAAGGATACTGAATGCTGGTGGATTTGTCCAATATGGACGAGTCAATGGAAGCCTCAACCTATCTAGAGCAATTGGTGATTTACTCATAAACCTATTTAGATGTAGGGGAGAGTATGCTGCTTTGTTTCTCGTTGTCCTGGTATGACCATTTCAAATCTTTCAGGAGACATGGAACTCAAGCAAAACAAATCGTTACCCGCAGAAAAACAAATCGTGACAGCAAACCCTGATATAACCACTGTATGTTGCTTCTCAAACTTAGTTTGTATGTTAGTTTCTATTTGACTGTATCCAGGAAATCTCTATTGATGAATTGTAGTTCAAAGATATTGTGATTTAATGATTAGTCAGCATAACTGGTACCAATGGTATCACTTTGATTGAATGGAAGAAGAGTAAAGCTGTGGCATATATTATTTGCTTGCTTCTTTTTACCTTTGAGCTAATTTTCGAGTCAAAATCAAATTTATTTCTTTATTGTTCTTTTTTCCAAACTAGGTTGAGCTTTCCGATGATGATGGTTTTCTTATTATCGCATGTGATGGAATATGGTAAGTCTGTTTCAGGTATTTATATGAATTTGGCTTTTACTGTGCTGAGCTGTCTGTTTGGTCCTATTTTTGCCCGTGCTGAGACGGACGTTGCCGTGCCTTTGTATCAAGGTCTGCAGCCTTTGCAGGGCAGCCCATGGCCCCTGTGGGCTTCTTTTTGTTTTTCCCTTTTCTAGAAAAAAAAGATACCAAAAAACTACTGGCCCCAGACCCTGGAGGTCTGGCATGGACTGTTGGGTGGCCTAGTCTGTTGACACCCCAATCCACTCTTGATCAAGCATCCCAGATTCTGTAATGATCTGTTTAAATGGGATCTTGGTTCTCACTCTAACAAACTTACTTCTCAACATTATATTGTTAAAACTTAAAAGCTCTATACTGAGTTCTTCATTGGAAGCGAGATTAGCTTCTCCCTGACTAACTTTTTCCATTTCTTTTACTTTTTTTAGAAGAAAACTTTTACCATTTCTATGCAGTAGCTAATTAGTATTTTTCTATTAGCATGACAGGTGCAATTTTCCCATTTGAATCAACGGATGCTTATTGTTTACTTTTTTGTTTTATAAGTACTTTTTCTTTTGGTACATTCTTTGTTTTTCATTTATTTATATAATCGGACTGGAAACTAATGCGAAGAATACTATTAATCATTTTGGATGATGATAAACTATTTCAGATGGTTAGTAACTTTTGTAATCCCTTCCTAATGTAGTTTTGGGGTCTTCATTTTAGTACGATCCATACGTATCTATTGCCTTTTATGTAACTTAATCTCCATTTTTGTTTTGCTAGGGATTGCATGTCAAGTCAGGAAGCAGTTGACTTTGTACAAGAACACTTGACTTCTGTAAGTTTCTTATGCGTCTTGTTAAACATTTTTGATAGATTTGATCATGGAATTGAAACCAACTGCCGTAACAAATTATGCAGGAAAGTAAACTATCTACAGTGTGCGAAAAAATGCTTGATCATTGTTTGGCACCATCATCAGGTGGGGAAGGTTGCGATAACATGACCATGATCCTCATACATTTCAATAAATGTGGTGACAGAAAAGCATCAACGTCATCTGATCAGCAAACCATAGCAGATCATAATGCACCTGGTCCTTAATCTAACTTCTAGTTTTGCATTGTCGAGTTACATATTTCGTTTGTAGTACTTATATCTCATGGTACATCGTTGGTCTGAGAGAGACTTGTTTGTAAATGTTGATTTTCATAAGAAAATAGTGTCTGGAATTTATGCATGTAGCTTTGTTGGTGAGTACAAACTGAAACATTGAGCAATAAACTAGTCTATTATAGATTACGAGCTATTTTGGGCCGTCGTCGTTAGGGCATTTTAGTCTTTACTTGATTAGGATTACATTCTAGGGTTCATCCGTTTATAAATACTCACCTTTTACTTCTTTCAATATTGAACAATACGATTAGATGATATTGAATGAATTTGTTAGTGTGAGTATTAGGGGAACTTCAGGGCCTCGTGGAATTAGTTGAGGTGCGCGTAAGCTGGCCCGGACATCCACGGTTATTAAAAAAAAATGTATTAGGAGATATTTTAGCCTGAGGCATCGATGTGTTTCCATAGTTGTTGGGAAGTTCAGTAAAACTGGGGCATCTATGGGGGAATATTTGATACGTGCTATTTGACTCTTCAGTGATTTGCTTTATACCCTATTTTTGAACGTAATTTCGAAAATGAAGGGGATTTTGTCCTTCTCCTGTACAGATTCTACATCTCTCTTTAGATTTCTTATTATCTTCATTTTATATAGCATTAATGATAGAAGTAAATATCATCACTTGGGGAATCTCCCACCAATTTGTCTCACTTCCAATTCATAATTCCTTTTGATTCAGCTGGGAATGATTTTTTTATTATCCAGGAGGCGTAGGAATTGATTTTTAAGAATAGATGGTCAATTTCAACTTTTGTCTTAAATGAATTCTATCTATACTTCAAATATATATTTAATAGAAGTGATAAGTTGTTGATGACCAATTTGTTCTATTTTAAATAGATTGGAGTTTGTGACTCTTGTTATTCCCAATTCAGTTCGTAAAACCAACCAAAACATACATAACTTAGTTCAATTTTAGCGCACGTTTGACCCGCATTACTCCACGTTATAATGAGATGAATAATAATTTTTTTGAGAATGTGTGGTTAAAAAGAAGGGAAATTCTTTGAATATACATGTAATATTATTTTATTGAAAAATGTGTAGTTAATAAGAAGAGATAGAAAAATGAACTATAATTTAATGAAAAATAATGAATGCCAAACGAGGGCTTAGAATCGTACAAACATTCATGGAGAGTAGCAAGGATTTATAAAATCCGCTCTCGTTTCACTCAATCCTATAGAGAAAACTCAATGTGTTATAACTTATAAGTGAGTGAAGTACTTTGTCAATTCCTTGCTTGTGTCATTGACATAAGAGAACCGTCGCCCCTATTAGAAGACTTAGGGTGTGTCTGGGCGCACTACCTATCAGAATTTGGACCGTTGGTAAGCATTTTTTGGACCGTTGTACAATTAAAAATTACAAAAATTCTGACAACTTTGCAATATCAACTCAGACCATTTACCCTCCTCATTACACGAAATTTCAAAGGCTGCAAGTCTACTCAAAATGATCAAAGTTTGTGATAATTAGATGTGAGAGAAAGTAGTGAATTTGCACATGCAATGGAGGCTAAAATTGTCAAAAATGCAATCAGTATGAAGTTTCCTCATGGTAAACTCGATTAATTTGTCAACTATCCTATTTAAGGATTATTCTACGTGTACAAATTTTTTTATCAAATCTTTCACCGAATTGACAAGCGCCCACCCAATAGGGGGCCGTCACTTGTCAATTCAGTAAAAGATTAGGTAAAATTTTTTATACAAATAGATTTTTCCCCTATTTAATTATAATTCCACTAAACTTTATGTCCCTTAAATCACCTACAAATTTATGGTGTGAATAAACAGGACTATTTTCACACGTAGCAATATATCCAAAAATAAAATAGAATATTTTGTCAACGTTGTTCAAATAAAATAGTGTAAAACTTTTACGCGCATGGACGAGATGGGAACGTAATTAAAATATCTCCTCAATACTTTGAATGTGTATGTAATTTTTGGCTTCTAAGTTAACGCCAGTCTCTATGTATGGCCAAAAGTAAACCATTGGCTGTGTATTAAAAAATGTATACATACAAAAAATGTGTTTGTATTGGATGAATTGAAGCCACGTCAGCTTCTTTCTTCATTTGTTTGAATTGGACTTTCTTTCCATGAACTTTCGGTATCTCATATTTACACTCTTATTATTATTACTAGGTGCAAGCAACGTGCACGTTTGCTTAGTTTATATTTAATAGTTTTATTTAAGAATTAATTTGTTATTAATAAAGATGTAATTTTTTTGGTTAATTAAATAATTAATAATGTAATGTTTATGTAATTGATAAATAATTAAATAAAGTGTTTCTCTCTGTCATCTCCAACCCAAAATCACAAACAGAAAACTCAATGTATGTTAAGGGATAAGAAAATGAGTTTACTTAGACTTCGTTTGATTCTCATTAATGTAGAATGAGAATGAAAAATATAGCAGTTATTGGACCCCACATAAGATATAGAAATTCAAAATTAATAGATTGATGTGATGGATAACGGTCATATTTTTCATTTTTATGGATTTTTAATGAGAAACAAACGGAGACTTAAACTTTTTGCATGACTGTCTTTACTCTTTTTTAAATAATAATGCAATTCATTTTATCGCTAAAGTATGATATGTATTACGATAATATATGTATATCATGTGTTAGACTTAGTATTGGTAAGTGACGGGTAAATTTTCGAGAACGAAAATATTTTAAGGGGGTGAGAATGTAATACCCCGAAAATTTTCATAAAATATAATTCAATTTTTATATACTATATTTTAATATTTTGAAAGTTAGGGACTAAATGATACATTTATCAAATTATATTTTATTTGTGTCAAATATTTAGATATTGATGGAGTTATCGTAAATATATGAATATTGGTCTCGTTCGATAAATCGTAATTAGATACATAAATCAGATTCGAGAAAAAGTCGATTCGGATAAGTTAGCTCCAAGATATTTTAATTTGAAGGAATTATCAAAAACTAATTTATTTTTATTATTATTTAATTATAATTTTGAAAGTAAGGTGTGGTGAAAAAAGATTCTCCGTTAAAACAAGAAATTCCGTTAGTTTTTCCGTTAAACCAACAGATTCCGTTTAATAGTCACTTTTTATATATAGAAAGATATATTTTGGAAATAGAACAACACACTCTCAATTCTCAACATAATGCAGTATAAGATAAGTTAACAAGTTATCTATTAGATTTCTTAAACGTAAGATGGATAGATTGACTTTGGAATTGGAGTTTCATCCCAAAAGATTAATCTATTAAGACGGGGAACTCGGAGTTCAATAAATCGTGTCCTATTCTAGTTGCATAGACATTAAATATGAATCGTCAAACGTGTGCAAGAGAATTTTGGAACGAAATTGTAAACCCTAATTAATTATAATATGTTTTGTTATCAACAAATATAAAATACTCATATTTAAAACATTATTTAATGTATGAGTATATTAGAAAAAATATAAGAAAAATTTATGTTTCCTACTAGATTAATTAAAATTTCTTAATATGTGAAAATGGAAACAAGTTTATCTTTGTGGGATGGAGGGAGTGTAAAAATTGGCATTTGAAAAATTAGAAATCCAATTCTACCATCAAGAAAAAATAGATACAATAACATATAAGATTCTTAGAGATTCGGTTCAATGTGAGATTATGTCATCTTTCGTCGTTGCAGTAATTCACTATGATAAAAAGAAGTTAACAAGAGAAAATATACTCTATCTTTGCTAGCATCTCTCGCCTTTTTATGGTAATACAAACTCCAATGACGGCTCTCTATTTAACAATCTCTCACATAAGGATTAATTCACCATCAAATGACTCATTTGCATCGACAATAACTCCTCAATCCTCAAAAAGAAGTCCAAGCACACAACTTTAATTTTTTGATCGGAACCATTTTCATTAGCATGTCAATTGGATTCCGATTCCCTTAAATATTTTCAAGTATCAAGATTTCATCCTTCGTAATCGATTTGATGAAGTAATAGCGAATATGCATATGCTTCATCTTTGCATGATAAACAAGAATTTTTGCTAAGTGAATAAAACTCTGATTGACACAATGCAACATCCCATACTTCTAATATTGGCCGCATATTGTCTCCACACAACAGTGATGATTAGATTCTACAACTTAATAACTATTAGTTTTCAACAAAAGTCAAAAGCTCATACCTACAAAAAAAGCTTATGACCAAAACCCTAGAAGAAGGTGAACTAAATACTCAAACTATTAGAACTTCAAGGTCTTCTAGGAATATATAAAATACTTGGGGGGCTAAAATGCAATAGGTAGAAAGTAGAAAAAAAAAAAGATTAATACTATTCAACATCACTTATGTCAAATACGGTGGCAATTGTAAGGTATTATGATAAATTCACTATTATATGATTCATTTAATTAAGCATTTGTTTGAGCCACGTTATTTTTTTCATTTTCATTGTTCTACTCATTTTCAACTACACATTTTTCAATAGAATAATATTTTCCATTACATCAATAACTTTTCTTTCTTTTTCAACCACATATTTCCTATCACATCAAACAAAAAAAAAATATTCTTGTGAAAATAATGTGCACTAAACAGGGGCTAAATCTACAAATATGACCATCTAGATCGGTGTTAGAGCACCATTATTAAAAAAGAAAATAATAAAAAAAAAAAATACCCCACATGAAACTTCCCAATTATTTCGTTGCTGACTCGGACCAAATCCAAAGGCCATATGTGGATAAGATCGTCAAAATTGATCCCGCACACAGAGTTATAAGACGCACATATACACATACGTGTGTACGCATCCATTGAACATTGCTTGTCAATTTCTATGACTCCACTATTGCAATCAAAGAGTGTCACCTCACACACAATCCTATTAGCCTTTTTTTTTTTAAAAAAAAAAAAATTATCTATCACGCATACTTCTATAAAAAGCCATATGCCCATCACATTGTTCAACTGTAACGCTTTACGAAACTGCTTTGTTTGCCAATTGTAATTTCACTTTAATCGACAATCTATACAAGAATTCGAGATTTTTGCTTGTGGGTTTTCAATATCTTGGGATTCTTTTGAGTTTATTATACAGACATCGTGGGAATGGCTGCTGTTGTTGTAGGTTGTGGTTCTGCATCAATTTCTTGGGTTCAATTGAAGGATTCTTCATCTAAGAGGAATGTGAAGAATAGATTTAGGGTTTCATGTGTTTCATCTTCTGCTGTTAGTGATCCGTATAAGACTCTCAGGATTCATCCTGGTGCCTCTGTATCTGAGGTCAAGAAAGCATTTAGACAGCTTGCTCTTCAGGTAAAATTTTCATTTATACACAAAAATATATATATATTTTAATCTTTGAGTTAAAAATGTGTTTTCTCTTTGAATATTTTGAAATTGCATTGTCATTAACTTGTTGATTTCGATTTAATTTCAGTATCATCCAGATGTCTGCAGAGGAAGCAATTGTGGCATCCAATTTCACCAAATTAATGAAGCATATAATGTAAGTAAATTTATCAACTATTTTACACATCTTAAAGCACAAATCCATGTAATGGTCGATTCTTGATGTGTATTTTTTGTTTCTGAAAATAATGTTTATATTAATGTGGTGCAGATTGTAATGAGTAATTTGAGAGGGGAATTAAGCGATCCCGAGATGCAAATGTACGAGCAATACGACATGGCAGTGGAGGACGAACAAATGAGAGGGGCGAACGATCAAGATTGGGATCTCTGGGAAGAATGGATGGGATGGGAAGGAGCAGGAATACGCGACTACTCATCCCATATAAACCCTTACATTTGATCTTAAAATTGTGGGTTCATACTGTTAATATGTTGTTTGGGAAAGTGGAAGCCCACATCTTCATAGATGTTTGGGTTGTACATAATTACGCTTATCCTCTTTACTCTGCACATAGTACAATCAGAATAAGGGATCATATCCATAATTCTTGCTAATTTTACTTTAAGATTACTATGTAAATGAAACATGAGTTAATTGAATACTTGATTTCTATGGCTACCAACTTTTAGTACTTCAGTCTTCATGGTACATTTGCTAATTTTGGCACCAAATACCTGTACATAAAAGTTCAAATCCTGTTGGCAGAGTAGGCTAATAAGATGCTGGCCATCATGGCTTCATCCTGGATTAGTATTTGCCCTACACGGGCCAATTCAGGAGAGCCTGTGCCGTGAGCTGGCACTCCCCTTTTTCCTGCTTCGGTTCGTGTGAACCAACAATCAAGATTTTTGATAAACGAAACTCTATGGTTTGGCTAATGAAAAATGCAACCACAGCGTCTGGCACAAGAATCTCTCTATAAATTAACCCAGAAACATAACTGTCGTCAAATTGAAAAAAGGAAAATATATTCCTACAATGCAATAAGCATTAGAAGTTATTGACTCTTATCACCCATAATGATGACTTTGAAAGTATTTCACTTTATAAGAACTGAGTTTCCATATTATGATAAGATGAAAACCAAAACCCAGATTTCTGGAAGGCTACAAAATTGTCGCTGAAGCAAGACAATTATTCTTCATTTAGATATGGATGAACCAGCGGAGAGTCTTTCATTCCTTGCTTTATCAGCTTTTTCCACGTAATCTTGATGCGATTGATGTTTTGCTCCTGGAAAAGAAAATACAAACTTTTGTCAGGTCGAGCTGTTTCACTATAACCAACATATGAAAAGAAAGGTACAAGCCAATGTAATTATCTAAGAAGAAATTCCAACTAAAAATATAGAAGATCCTAGCAGAAAACCACTAGATCTCTGTTCGTCTGGCAAACTCTACCACATCTTTCAAAATTTGTTTTCTATTCGTTTCTTTTCATTATCCGTTCTTTTCAATCTGTCTTCCTTTTTTGGCAGAGGAAAGGGAGATGATTGCAACACGAGGAGCTCCTGACCAAATCAGTTTCCAATTATACCCAAATTATTTCCAATAATTCCCAAATGAAAATGTACACACCCTAAAGAACAGAGATTTGGCTGGATAGGAGGAGATAATGATAGCAGATTTGCTTCCTTAATCAAGGCAATGGGTTTTGAAGATCCTCTTCATTTTATTTATGCATTCATGTTGTTGAAGGTCGCTCTAACCAACCTTGCAATGTGTAAACAAACCAACAAACTAGTTCAAAGTTGAACTACACAGGGGAATGTATCCATGAAACAAAATTTCAAGTGTATGAAGGTCCTCAACCAAGCCAATTGGTGGAAACCCAACCATTGTTCCCAAAAGCCCAGGCTTTAGGGGATTGGGATCCCACACCTTTTTAGACCCTAATAATACCCCACGGCCCAAATTCAACGTCCACGGCGGCCCACTCCAAGACGACCTTAGCATTATCAGCTGGCCCATCCACTTGACTGCTGATATTCGGCACTTCGCTCGGGTCGCCCCTTCCGGGATTCGAACCCAGTACGTGGGATTGCTCTGATACCAATTTGATAGGAACCTGATTATTTGAAAATAACAACTGAGAATTGGTATTGAATTAATGACAAAATTACAATGAAAATGAAAGATAGGTTCTAAGCTTTCGACAGGCTTAGATCTCTCCCCCTTGGCTCAGCCAATTACATAATAGTTAGAAATGATCTATAGATAGAGGGGCAATCCATAGTGGTAGGATGAAAAAATTATGTAATTGGCTGAGCCAAGGGGTAGAGATCTAAGCCTCTCGAAAGCTTAGAACCTATCTTTCATTTTCATTGTAATTCTGTCATTAATTCAATACCAATTCTCAGTTGTTATTTTCATATAATCAGGTTCCTATCAAATTGGTATCAGAGCATCAATTTTGGGATAGATGAAACTAATTTCAGCAAGGGATTCTAGACTGGATGCACAAGGCCGTTTGGTTATATCACTATTCTATGGAGAAGATACATATTGGTGGGTGTCGGAGGCGGAGAAGATTTTTTCCAGAAATCGGTTATCGGAGGCAGAGAAAATCGAGGCGGCAACAGCATGTTTTCACTGGCAACCATTGAATTGGTTTCAAAAGGTAGATCAACAACAACCTGTGCAAACTTGGAGAGAATTGAAAGAGTTGATACTTGACAGATTCCGACCTTCTCAGGATTCCATGAAGCAGAGGATAGAGGTAATGAAACCTGATATTCAGAGGGACTTGGCAGCAATAATGAAGGATCTCGACTTGATGATAAAAAAATTGGGAGACAGAAAAACATCAGGCAGTAATGAAGCTGGACTGTACCAATTTACACCAAATGACTGCCAAAATAAATGAGGCAAAATAGATTTAATGATGAAGAAATTGGATGGACAAGAAGAGGAAGGGAAGAAAAAGGAGCTTGTACTCAGTCCGGTGGAAAGCACTGCTGATTCTGAAATTCCAATAAAATCCAAAGTGGCAGGAGAGAGTGCAACGGTAACGATTCACCATGAGGAGTCCGAGATGGTAGAAAATCGAATTCGTCTGATGAAAGCACCGGTGTTCGATGGAAATAATCTGGCGAACTGGTCTTGTGGAGAGGAGGAGAAGACGTGGATCTGGATGAATCGAGAGGAGATGGAGACCACGATAATGAAAAAGCAAGAAGAAATTGGGCTTAAAATCAGGGCTAGAGTTCATATAAAAGATCGAGTGGGCTTGTTTATGAAATTGGCTGGGTTACCTTATTGGGCTTGGACTATAGTAGAGAAGTGGCCCAACAAGGGGACTACAAGAATTCAATTAATCAAACCCTAGATGAAATGGGCCTAAATAAAGTAAAGATATATGGCCCAGCTACTTATTACATCCTTGAAGCCTGTCAGGTTATTCTAATTTCAAGGTTCGGTGATAAGAATTCACAGCAAGCAGAGAAAAGATTATACCATCAGTGGAAGGAGAAGAATACAATCCAGCGTCACAATGAAGATGAATCCAGTTTCTTCTCCATAAAAATAAGGATCTGCCAAACCACTGAAGTCTCCTGGGAATCTGTAGCAGCCCTTAAACATCAATTCCTTGATTTCAACCCTGAGGACAAGGTTTATTTGGAAGAAATTCAGAAAGATGTGGCAGCACTAACACTTCCCAAGGCAGTAATGAACACAAATCTGGAAGGAGAGGGGTCTGGAAGCATCTTGAAGGAAATTATCCGTGGCCACAGTGGACCCACAAGTGCTAGACCAACACAGGATTGTGGGAAGTGAACCGAAATACCTGACAAAGCAAGCTATGGCGGAGAAACAACTATCATCGATCAGACTGAGGAGGAAAATAACCCGATATTGGAGATTAGAACCCCATTTCGAACCCGAAATCAGTTCAGAATTCTTCTGCTTCGTAGTCATCCCACACAAGAAGCACCTTTACTAAGCATTCTAGAGGAGATTCTGGAGTGTACATTTGTTGTTGGGTTAAAATCACACACCTGGGCTGAAGTCTGTCCATTACGACCCAATGGTTTAGGCTTTATTTTGGAGATGGCCCAATTGGTAGAAGGGAACTTATTATTAAAACAATCCCGAGGGAAACCAGACCTTGTCTGCAATATAAATATGTTTTCTTCTTGCAACAGGAATACGTCGACTTTCTCTTCAATTCCTAAATTGGTTCCTGATCCATCTCTGAATAAAAAATGGGGACTTTTGTTGGTAGGGGCAACAGGCTATGGAGTTGCCTTGGATACCATACTCGTGATAGTTGTTCAATTGAAGTCCAATTTTTCCATTAAATGTGACTGTCGGCAAATTCAATCTACGAATCGGATTGTGAACAATGAAACTATTGAACCGATTTCCACTGTCTTTGGAACCCCGGGGTAATGATAGGCCTCCAATTCTAGAAGAGCCCGGAAGAGTTGAGAAGAATATCAACAGAATTCTGTTATGGCAAGTGGCGGGGAAATTAGTTAGAAATGATCTATAAATAGAGGGGCAATCCATAGTGGTAGGATGAAAAATATTATGTAATTGGCTGAGCCAAGGGGGAGAGATCTAAGCCTCTCGAAAGCTTAGAACCTATCTTTCATTTTCATTGTAATTTTGTCATTAATTCAATACCAATTCTCAGTTGTTATTTTCATATAATCGGGTTCCTATCACCAACCTCAATCGATTCACTGACCACCAATTACATAATCTGATTCATGAGATAGGTATCTTTATATTTTAACACCAAGGTAGTCTTGGTAAACACAACTCTGCTTTAGGGGCAATAAACATGACACTATTAAGCCGCCTTTATTTGACAAAGAAAATTCTCAAGCTTATCTGTATTTAGAAAAGCCATGTTTTTAGGACAAATGGGAGTAAAGCCAACACCAACAGGAAGGAACTATTTGCAGTGAGATTTCACTTGGTCTCTGTCAGCATTTATCTCATTTTTCCTTTCCTTCCTGGCTGAGAAAAGAAAGGTGCCCGTGCAAGCATTATTTTCTCTACCTCTCTCTCCCCACTACATTTCTACATATCTCACGGTACTTAAGGTCCTCTCCCTCCCGAATCATGACCTCTAAATCTTCTTCAACTCCCCCACTCTAGGATTGCTGCCGTGACTTTGACTTACTTCCAATAAAATTGTTTCAGAAAAAAATGTCATAAAAGTATATAAACAACGAAAAATTTACCAAGGTTTAGCTTGATAAATTTCATAACCCGTTCTTGCTTAGCTCTCATGGACTTAACCACTCGAATTGAACTATTCATTTAAAAATAGCCATCAAATACTCCAAAAGTAACAAGAACAATTCCAAATATCAAAGCATTCATTCCAACTGATACTAACTGTAGAATTCTCAAAAAAATCCAGCTATGTTAAATATATTTTTAAAATTTATTTGTCGAAAACCTCCCATAAATCCTATTTCTGGTAGTAGCAATAGCACGCAGTAACAAATCAATAGCCACATATACATCAATCCCATAACAGAAAGTAGCAGCTCCACAAAGAAATGCCAAATTTTAATCAAATTTTCAAAATCACATTCACAAATAGGGAAAAATGAGGATGCCCAAAACCCAAATCAACTCTCGAGTCTTAGAACAACAGAAAAATGTTAAAAGGAAACAAACCTCGATTCATGAGGTACCAAGGGACACCAAAAATGACACCAAAAACAGCGATGCCTCCAATGACATGCTTCTTTTCTCCACTATACAAATAGTGTTCCAATTTAGCCTTGAATCCTCCTCCTCCTGCTCCCCCAGATCCACTTTTCTTGGAATCACTGCTCATTTTTTCTTATTTCTTTTCGCGAATTCCAGTTCCTGCTCCTCGCTCCGCTTAAACTTAAAACCCTCGTTCTATTAATTTTGTGGTGGTTTAGTTGAGGCCCTATTGTCTGTTTTTTTTTTTATATGTTTATTTATTAATTGGCCTTGTTTAAATAAAATTGAAAATTACTTTAAAATAACTTTTTATTTTGAGTTATTATTTTACTTTAAAGTAAAAAATCACATATTTTAAACATAATTCTAATCCGTACCCATTATTTTTAAAAATACATTTTTATCTATCTTATTTTTAATTATATATTTTTCAATTAAATAATATTACACGAAAACTTAAAATTTTTTCTTATTTTTTAATCACACATTCTCGTTAAAATACTATTTCAAAAAACATTTTAAGCAAAAAATATGGCTTAAACAGACCACTCTAGTGAGTGTTTAACACCCATTTTAATGAGAATAGAAATTTTGGAATAATGATTGATGAGAGAATGTGTGGTAGAAAAGTGATGAAAAGTTTAATATTTGTGTGTAATATTATTTTATTTGAAAAATGTGTGGTTGAAACGAAAAAAGAATATATATATTTTTAAATAGAATGGGTGCCAAGCAGGGGCATATTCTTTCAAATTTAGAGTAATTTTTTTATTTTTTGTTTGCGTGTGCTGCTTGGCAGTTAATTCTATCTGTTGACATTATTCGCCTTTATAGTAAAAAAATAAGCAACCTTAAAATGATCTCTAGAAGAATAAGTGATTAGTTGCTTAGTCCTTGTTTGACGTGTTAGAAAAGTGTTTCTTTACTGGATACCGTATTTGCAACTTAAATACCGTATATGCAAGACTTACCGGATATGCAACAGTTACCGTATGTGCAGTGGTTACTGTATATGCACAAATAACTGTATATGCAGAATGACCGGTTTTACACACTTAATACCGGATTTACAGTCTAAACTGATTAAATTATATATTTATAACAAATTCAATGACTTGTTAATTTACAGTAAGGAATAACAAAAAAATAATAATTTAACAGTAATTAAAAAATAATAAAACTTTTAACCCGAGGCCTGCGTTACACACAGTTTCCTTAAAATAGATTCGCCTCCTCACCGTACGTGCTTGAGGTGTAAATTGAACGTCTGTTTCCCAGGATACAACGGCAAGACAGTATAACCTGAGCACCACAGGTTATACTCCGGCGAACTGACTTAGTGCTCGAACAATATCACCACAACGACTCAAACAGAAATGAAAACGGAGACAAAAATTGAACTGTATGCAGATGAATATTCTGATAAATTTTCTGTGTACTAAAGACCGGAAAAACGAGATAAATATAGGCTTAGGATCTTGTAACTTGCCATTCAATTTATGGCAATTACCACATGAGTTTTGGAGTTTCAAGAGTTTCAGAAATGAAAAGTCTATTGAAAATAAATAAAAATGTAGCAAAACGGGGACACTCCTAAGGGGCCATTTTTGCTCAATTCGGTCCGACATTCGTGTACGCAGGTCGCGCCCGCACACAAGTTCAAAGTCTGAAGCTCATTTCGGTCCAAGATTTGCACACCTGCGCGCGCACGTGGAGAGAGCATCTATGCTACACATTATTACATCATTCTAAAGTGTAATCCTTTATGAAGTGGTTTTAGTTTTCATCCACTTTCTATGTGGGACGAACACACTTTTTATTTTTCTCACCAACATAAACTCATTTCACATGGCATACTTTGAGCTTCAATTTCTCATTCACCCGAGCATTATTTTTGGCAAGTAAGTACTCACGGACGAGAACACAAATCAACTTTCATCTTCCAAAATAGCCAACCGGGTCTCACTCAAAAATCATGCCAAAATCAGCTATATATATATATTTTTTCCAACATGACGTTCATATTTTTCAAACTCATTTTCAATCAAACAATTTGTGAGATCCGCAACTTTTATCAACTTTCCGATAACACTTTTCATCAACTTTTATCAAAATATACTAAAAAACCAAACAGGGTGGTCTTAATGTACATCAAATGGAAAAAAAATGCGATTTTTTACACGCTGCTTCCATCTCTACAAACCAGTTTCTCATAGTGTACATCCTGCATACAATGGATTTAAAGAACCAAGAGAAGTTGTTTCAAACGTGACCTACATTGTTCTAATATTTCTCCTCGACCTGCTGGGAAATTTTGGAGGAGGAGATGGAGAAAACTCGAATGGAAGCTGTGGGATTTCCATTTCCCGTTTCAAAATCTTAACAATCTCTCCAATGTCAGGCCGCAGTTCAGGCATTTTTTGTAGGCAAGCAAGGGCCAAATTAATACACAAGCTAGCCTCGTCCTTGTTATACTCATCGCTCAGTCTCTCATCCACGAGTTCCAATATGTTTCCGTCATGAGCCAAGTGCCTACACCAGCTTATTAAGTTTGCTTTCTCGAGCTTCATTGGTGATGAAAGTACGTGAAGTGGCCGTCTACCTGAGACAATTACAAGTATTAAAACGCCAAAGCTGTAAATATCGGCCTTCTCCATTAAGTATCCACATCCACTGTATTCTGGTGCAGCATAGCACAAAGTACCCCTCATGCTCGTTGTGCTACTTAACTCTCGACTGAAAAGATCTCCACTCCACATGTCACTCCCTACAGAACGGGAATCCTTCTTCTTCCTACCCTTCCTAAAACTGAACTCCATATCCGGATCATTCATATTATGGCTCTTGTGACTCGATTTTCTCCTCCTTTTGAAGCGTTTTCCCAAATTCAAGCGTACTTTGAACAGTTTCGTACTCCTTATTTGAAACTTGTTCACCTTATTATTCTTCTTGCTAAGTTCGTCAAGGTGTTCTTCTTTCCACCATTCTTGAATCTTCCGATGCTTCTTAGAATGCACTTTCCACCTCTTTGAATCCTCCTTCTCAATCGCACCATCAGGACACTCAAATCCCAGTTCTTGTAAAGGATTATCATTCGCTTTTTCAAATTTCTCCAGCTGCGTCGAATTAACCAAGTCGATTCTCGATGGGGGGCATTGATTTTCTTCGTCCCAATTAGAATTCGTTGAAGGGTAGATTTGGCTTCCTATCCACTCCTTGACATAATCTTTACTGCACAATTCACCATTACCATCCTGTTTCCACCACCAATCCTTTCCCCATTGTTTTGCACCCACATTATTACTATCACTATCATCCCTAACCATAGCAGCATTCAAGTTCAACTCCTTACTTGGACTGATGCTACTTAGGTCGTCATTATAATTCACAGACTTGTTATCGACCCCCTTTCCATTTTCAATCGTCGAGACCTCCTTGCCCTTCACAATCCTATCTTTAAAGATATCAATCTCATTCCCAAAATCACTACTCCAATTTAAAGAATTCAAGGCCAAATTTTTCACATTATGATAACTTCTGCAACTATTTTTCGACGAAGAAGAAGCTTGCAAAGCCAGAGCAAAATCTACCTCATCATGATCATGACTCTCCACAGGAGTCCCAATTGCCGGAGTCTCATTCTCACCACCTTCTCCAACTGCATTCATGTTCCCAGAAAGCTCTTCACTCTTCAATAATTCTTGGCTCTTCCACAAGTCTTGACTGAACAAATCAACACCAAACTCACCCTCAAGCTTCAACCTCGACAATCCAAAATCCGAAAGTTTAGCCTTAAACTCTGAATCAAGTAACACGTTGCTTGGCTTCACATCCCCATGGATCACTGGTGGATCACATTCAAGATGCAAAAATGACAATGCCTTAGCAACATCAAGTATAATATCAAACCTCCTAGCCCAATTCAAACTCTTATTATTACAGTTATTATTCGACTCTGAAAATAAAGACTCTTGCAAGCTTTTGTTAGGCATGTACTCATAAACCACAAGTCTCTTATTTTTATCCACACAATAACCCAATAAATTAACAACAAGAGGACAAGATTTTAGCCCTCCCAGAATATTTAACTCATTCTGAAACTCCTGTTCAAACTGAAAGGAAGTTGAATCAAGAATTTTTATGGCTACCAATTTTCCATCCTTGAGAATACCTCTGAATACAGTTCCAGAGCCTCCTTTGCCAATGGAATTGGAATCACTGAAGTTCTGGGTGGCATCCTTTAGCTCTCTGTAACTATACCTCTGGAGCTTGTTTAAGGGTGTAGTGGAATCATATGGGCTCGTGCGTGACCTATTAACCAAAGAATACCACAAATAGTAAATGAAATAAAGAATGGCACAGAGGATAGCTAGACAAGAACAAATTGTTACTGCAAAGAAAATTATGCTTGCTTTGGGTCTCGAATTTGATTTGAATGGCTGTCTTGAGGTCATTCTGCTGCTGGTTTATGGAAATGGTGATGGGAGAAGTTAGGTACAGGAGGGGGGCAGGATGAATTTTGCAGGAAACTTATGTTTCTATGCTTGACAGTTGGACAGCCATATATAAGTGTAGATTATTATTATAAGTTCGAGTTCAGTCGATGTTTATGTTTAGTACATATGAAGAATATAATTTTAGTTTCTTTTCTATACTGAAAACATTGAGCCATATCCAGCATTTTGGAATAGTAATTTGACAGAGAATATGTGGTTAAAAATAAAGAAAATTTTTAGATTTACGTGTAATATTATTTTATTAAAGAATGTGTGACTGAAATGAGAGAGAAAAATGTATTCTAAAAATAATGGAGAACAAACGAGGGCATACTGAGAAATTCAGAATAGTTTAGAATATTTTTGGGTATTTTGAGTTAGTTTAATGGGAGTGAGTTGAAATTAGGGGATGAAGATGATTAAAGAAAAGGAGGGAGCTTTTGACTAAAGGGAGCTTTTGCAGGGTATTGGGGGAAGAAAATTGGAAGAAGAGAAAGCAAGGTGGAGTGGTGGGTAATGGGTTCCAGTCTGTTTGGCTGATTTTCATTTTCTTTGAGTAGCAATAATTAATTCAGAAGAATTTCAAAGCAAATTTATAAAAATGTCCTTTTTTTATTTGTCAAAAATGAAAAAGAGATTATATTTTTATTTTTAGTTTAAAAAGTTCCTTTTGGACTAATACCTAAATATTCTTTCTTCTTCAATTCACACGCAACACTCCTTCCATGACGTTTATGGAAATGAAAAAAATAATCACCCCTTAACCAGTCTTGTCATCGTCTCTTTATTGACCAATATAATCTTTCAATATCACTATTTAGTGATAAATCTAAATATATTGAGTACCAATGCGATCAAAGAGACTATGCATTACAAAGTTTAGTAACGTCGGCGTAAGCCATAAGACCATCTCCAATAGAGACCCCTTTGCACCAAAATGCACCAAATTTTGGTGCAAAGTGTCTCCAGTGGAGTACCATCTTTTGCACCATTTTTTCAAATGGTGCAAAGTCCAATATATCCTTTCTTTTAATTTGGTAAAAGTATGTGTTGAGAATATTTGTATCATTTTTGTTATATAATTATTATTATAAAGGATATTATTAGTATTTGCATTAAAATTAAATTTGAAATGTTAAAAATAATAATTACTGAATTAATTAAAATAAGAATAAAAAATTTTAAAATATAACTAACACAATTATTTATTGTTAACATGAAATATTTTATAATAACCACATACATACATTAAACGAGTTCTATTTTTAAAAAATAATAATAATACATAAAAGCAAATGCATAATTTAGTAATTTGGAAGATCGCTTAATCGATCATTTGTGGGAAAGATATAAGAATTTCGATAATTAAATTGCAATGATATTTCGACTTCATATTTAATGATTTAATATGTTTTAATTGTACCATGTTTAAATAATATATTTATTTAATGAATTTAATATTTTCCTTAATTTCGTATAATTATTTATTTATTAATTTATATATTTCTAAAATGAATAAATAATTAATATTCCGAATAAATAAACTACTAAGGAGAAAAAAATAGAAGAAAATGATTAAATATTGTTCATTTGGTGTAAGATTTGGTGTAATGATTGGAGATAAATTTTAATTTGGTGTAAAATTTAGTGCAGCGTAAGCGTTGGAGATGACCTAAGTTCATGTTTTCTAACTCTATTGATAAAATTGTTGTTGGTGTAAACGAAAAGGACGTTTTGGAGATTTGCTCAATCACCCCAAATCTTTTATCTAGAAATATTATACTACGTTCTTTTAATCGGGCTAACCCACGTGTAAATAATATCTTCATCATTAATTTGAAAGAAAGGCTGCAATTCATCATTCGATTGCATACTTTAAACAATAAAAGAAGGCCAAAATGGGAAGGTTTGAAACATATTGCAGCAAACTTTAAAAATGTATGCTTTCTCAACATAATTTATTTTATAATCAAGTTAAGAGACAAATCCTTTTGCCGTGTTTGGTATACCGTCTTATATATTGTACAGAGACCGACAATGATTATATTCAATTGACCTGTCAAATGTGCACTAAATTGCTATTTTACATTTATTAAAAAAAAAAACTATAATAATCATAGATTCTTGATTGTTGATCAACTTTAATAGAAGGGTCACTACCTAAAGAAAAAAATAAAAATAAAAAATCGTGTTATGCTTATATATCAAAGAGACACACAATATATAATTAATTTTGGGTGGCGCTATTTATATCCACGATTTTTATATATACATCAACTTCTAAAAGATAATTATATTATATTTGTAATATTATGTAAATTTACCTAAACAGACATATATAAAATTAAATAAAAATATATCGTTCTAAATGCATCCACTTATATTTATTTTCATTAAATTCTTCTGAATCTTTTATATTTTTTTATATTTTGTGTTTAACTAAAATTCTAACAATCATAAAATATCATCTTCCACTAAAATCATAAAACCCTAATAATCATTAAATGTCATCTTTAACTGAAATCAAAACAATAATTGAAGATGATAAAGTGAATTTTATTTCAAAGTTCATATATAAATTATAATTTATTTCAAAATTATGCATAACCTCAAAAAGTTGATTTTTATCGAATACAAAAATGAATATTTGTCAATCAAATATAACGGACCAATTCATGTGGCAAATAACATACGGGACATTTAATTTTATTTTGAATATAATATTTTCTCTATAGAATTAATTATTGAATTGTAAGAATGTTGATGTTATATGTAAATATGTAATGTGGATGAATACGGAGATTTTTTTTTTTAAAATTTTAAAATTGTATGAGGGATGTATTTAGAGTGTGATGAATATATAAAATTTGTGTGGATTATACATTATCTAAACAAATGAATTCAATAAGAACAATATTGGAATGTGACGTGGATGGCAATAATAATTTTTTAAAATTTCAATATTTTAATAGTGATGAATATAGAGTGGCATATATAAAAACTGTAGATGTAAATAGCCGTACCCTTATTTTTCTTATCGACTCAATAATGGTACATATACCAAGTTTCGTATGAATGCATTATATCTTATATAATATGCAATTGACTAAAAGTGTCTTTTGAATGTGCCAATGCCATTGCCATCTTAGAGTTCCTTTTTGGTCAATAAAAGATAAAGAGCACCTAAACGACTTAAGGTATTTTATACTTCATTCCATCATTTCTCTATGATTTTGAATTGATAATAAAATAGACTCAATGTCGTAAACGAAAGTTTTCTTTCTTTCGTAATCATTTGAATATGCAATGATTTATTTTACCGGTCATATCTCAAAATTCATGGATGTTCCAGTGGACATTTTTCTCGATTAAATTTTTCGATGATTAAATAATCTGCCTAAAAATATATCAATTAAAGTTTGAACCATTCCCACATTCCACAAATGACCTTTGAAGAATGGGACTATGGGAGTGCGGCAAAGAAGTGAACATTACAAAATGGAAATTTTTAGTACAAAATATCATTTATAACCTTTTCCATACACTTGTCCAATGTATCCATGTTTTGAGGAAAAGTACAACTTTTGAGATGGGAAGAGCTATTTCTAAGATAAACAATCCACAAATCCATGCTTATACCCAGACATATTATTCTCTACTAACAAAAATCTCAAAATGTCCTTCATTTTCTGCATTTTTGTTTGACTTTGAAACATTAATATGTATTTCTCGATAGTTTGTACTCTCGACAGTTTAACTAATATTAACTAATAGCTATCGAGAAAAAAAGGGACCTAATTGTAGAGAACTGTCTTTGAATGTCAAGAAAAAAAGTTAAAAAAATACATCTAATTCGCCCAAAAATCAAGTACTTTTATGGGTAAAAAAGTGATTGGAGGATAGAGAATATTTTGATTTATTTTTATTTGCATATTTAAAGGTAGCCATGTTAATGAGCCGAGCCACAAGCAAAACTCAAAGCTTGAACTTGGCTCGAGCAAAACATGTCCGAACTTTTTTGGACCCAAGTCGAGCAAAAGTTCGACCAAAAAAATTAGGCTAACCCAAGCTTTCGGCTCAAGCCTTAGTGGGTCGAGCCAGTTTGTGTTTTTTCTAAAAAAAATTGTTATAAACCTCTAATTTATTATAATATATCTAAAATTTGTGCAATTTATATGTAATATAAATAATAACTAAATATTAATATATAAAAAAAAAATATCTAAACTTTAAAAAAAAAAAAAAAAAGCTGACAGGCCGGCCGTCGAGCCACACTGCCCGGCTCGAGCCGACACCCAAAAATGGGGCTCAGCCTCACCGAGCCACGAGCTGGCCCGGCTCGAGCTTTTTCCAGGCCAACCTGGGCCATCCGAGCTGTCGATTTTTTTTTGACATCGCTATTTGAAAGTGTATGAAGAGCTTCGAGAGTTCTCAAATCAATTGCCAAATGACGTTACAAAAACATAACTTTTATGAATGTTTGTAAATGTAAAGTCGACAAAATTTCCAAAACATTGCCATTTCTGCAAATGCTTTTATAATTGGATACATTTCAAAATGCACAGTGAAAAGTGAACATTTTGTCCATATATAATATAAATTATTGATTCCACTATTTTCTTTCTTTTTCGATTAATGCGCTCTGTGAAAATGTGTAAAGCTGTTGTTTTACCATTGCCATTATTAAAGAACCGAAAAGAAAAAAAGGAAGTACTTTTTTGGTCTCTATAAAAGAGTAATTATTTCGCAAAAGCAAGTGTTAGGTTGTAATTCACTTATTTTCTCACAATTCAAAATTCAAAATTGTAAACAAGTAAAAAAATGGTAATTACTTCTATTGTCAATTTTTTTTTTTGGTAAATCTTCCTTTTGACTTTTACTTTAAAGCGTTAAGTTACTATCGAGTGTTATTTATTTGACTTTGAACTCTTGGTCACGCGGTAAAAAACCTTCCGAATGGATTAAGAATAAAACAGTATTCTTCATATTTTATTTTGTTCAAATGTGTAAAAATGGTTAAGTTGATTTATTTTGACAAAGTTAATACAGTTTATGGGAAATTGTTTGTTGGAACTAACGATGTGATATTAATTTGATAGTGGGTCATGTTTGTTTCAGATTAAAATCAGAAGTCAAACAATAAATATTAACCACATCTTTCATGAATCTCACAACTTTTCAATCACACATTTCAAAAATTTCTACTAAAAATCTAATTTTAATTCTCACCAAACACACATTCTCGACTTTTCTCGTTAATAGCAAGTAGTTCGGCGTGATTTAAAGAAGTTGTAATTAGAGTTTTTTTTAAAATCGTCATGATATAGTAGTACTGTCACATTTGAATAGATAACATGTTCGAAATCTGGCCTTATGTTGGTCGGATAAATATCCTATGTCAGCATAGCAACTAATTCTGATTTAAATTTATTAGAACAAAATAATTGTTTTCCAAAAATGACGAACTATGTGTATTATATGACACAGTACTTTAGGACCAAGCAATCCTTCATTATCTTCTCGAGACCTAAATTTATCCTTTTTCGTTTCAAGTGATCAAACGTTCATTAGGGTACTAAGTGGATGTGTTTTATCCATATAAAATCGTTTAAGGACTTTTACTGTATTAGTTGAACGATGAACGAGAATTTCATCAACTGAATTCTTGAATGCATGTTGAATGATAAATTTTATTTCATTGCAGTCGGTCACTCAATCTTTTCATAAATTTGACAAATAAAAATACGAACAATTTTATTCACATAATAATTCTTAGAGCTTGTTTGGGAGGGATTTTTTGGGGGAAGAATTGATTTTGAATAGTGGTATGATGGGAAATGTGTGGTTGAAAAAGAAGAAAAAATTATTGATATGATGGAAAATATTATTTTATTGAAAAATGTGTGGTTGAAAATGAGAATTGATTTACTGTAGAATTTGAAGAATCCGTACCAAACAAGCCCTTATTATGGTACAACATTATAATTATACCTAAAGTCTTCAATATTTTCTCGTTATAGTATTTATATCTCAATTTTTTATTAATTAGCGCATCCATCCTTAATGATGGTTTTCTCTTGCAAAATATTTTATTTCCATGTTTTAAAATGAGAAAAAATATTTTATCCCGTAGTATTTTTTTTAACTGTTGGGGAAATAAAATGTTTTACACCCTTCTACGTTCTAATGGAATTTTTGAACAGAAATCATTATTAGAGACAACATGTAATAATTAATGGAAGGTTGAGGTTAAGAACACTACGGAAAAAGGTTGAAAACATATGTAATACAAACGTGAAAGTATTCGTGGCTAAAACAATGTTGTATGGCTGTATTTAAAAATGTAGTACTAATTCTTCCTTTGTTAGTCCTTGTTTAATTGGATAAATGCATGATCATGCTCGAATCATCTATTTTTTAAGTGCTCTATTGAAGATAAGAACTTACCTAAAATATCTTATGCATATGATATTAATGGTTCGTTTGATTACAAATGTGGAAAATGAGTGGAGAGAAAATGAATTCTAGGAAATTGAATTGTTTAAAAATTGTTTTACTGGGAATTGTAATTAATTGTGTTTGATTGGTGTAATTTTCCACCTGGAAAATATTGAAAGTTTGGTGTCTGTTTAACTTTATTTTTCATGAAAATTGTCCATTAAAGTGATAATTTCTTTTATCATTGAGTCTAAAATTTGTTTCACTTGCCAAAAAAAAAAAATTTTTTTTTTTAAAATTAGAAAAAATTATCATACTGAATACCATTCGTTTAATTTTGTTTTGCATGAGAATTGTCAATAAAAGTAATAATATTTTTACCTGTGTATCTACAATTTTTTTTAATTGCTTTAAAAAAAGAAAAACAAATTGGAAAATCAATTCCTACCAAAATGGTGAGAATTTGTTTTCCACAAAATCAAGGAATTGGTAAGTATGTGAGCTAAAGGTGGAAAAAAAAAATTCATGGGAAATAAAATATATCAAATAAGGCAAAAGGGGAAGTTGAAATTTATTTTCCATGAAAATTAATAGCATATCAAACAATTGTCATTGTCATGCTAAAGTTCCTTTAAAATAAAAGATAAGCATGTCCTCCTCCGCTTTGCTTGATGGTCTTTTTTTCTTTCTTTGTGCGAGACAAAGTTTTTTACTTTTTTGACTTTAACTTTTCTATTTAAAATCTTTGTCAAAGTGTTGTTTAACTTTGAACTTTATGTAACATCGTGATAGAACATCAAACTGGATAAGAAGAAATGGCGTGTTATGTATATCGATATTTAGAAGATCATTTTTCATCAGATAAAACTCCAAAAAAATTATTAATAATTAAAAATCTTAAAAGTGGGTTACACCAACTTGATTAGATTTAGTCATTTAGATTTGGTACAATCCAAATTTTTGATAGGCCTTGCTCGATCAACATCGTGTCAAATAAATTTACATGCTAGACGATCTAATAATGACGGCACAAGTTACTTGTCAAGGCTTATTTTCGCAAACTAGATATATTTGTGTGAAATGCTAAGCATTTGGATAGGCACCTCTATGTTGTGTGGAAATTTTGCAAAATAAACAGGGGTAAAAGAAATATAACCAATAACTGCACTAAGCATTTACTTTTCATTATCATTCTTCTACTCATTTTCAATCATATATTTTTCAATAAAATAATATTTTCCATCACATCAATAACTTTTCCTTATTTTTCAACACACATTCTCCGTCAATCTACTATTCCAAAATACATTCTTCCAAAATAATGTGGCTCAAACACACCATTTGTCTGTAAAATCTAAATTTATTGTACATTTTTTTATTAAAAAAAATACTGTATTCACACCCAAGGTCTAAACACTAAAATCATCATCGTCACAATCCAACCCCAAAATTAGATCGACTCCCCAAACTCAACTGGTCGCTTCACCACCATGTGCCAAGAATGATGTCGCACCCATCTACCACCATTGCTCCGTATGTTGCCACTCTATTGAAGTTATTCATCGGATGCAAAGTTCCATACTACTAGATGTTCCATCGCTGCTAGTCGAAGACCCTTGCATATTCCATACTACTAGATGTCCCAAATATATTGGGATAATTACACAAAATCAGACATTTTCTTTCACATTTTAATAAACCAAGTTTTAACGTTTTTTTTTTCACAACTCAGGTTTTTATCAATTTAATTAAACAATTAATATTTTAAGTTAACGACACGCGTATCCGTTAATTGTGAGGTTTAAAATAAATAATATCTCAATTTCCATATTTATCGATGCCCTATTTTCACTCCAACACCATCTCACATCCAGATTCTTCGCACCCATCTCTCCACCACTTTCTAAAGTTTTCTGTGATAAATCTCCACCAAATCATCGAAGGGTAATAGATCTGCTGCATACTTTTTTCATACTTTTTTCGGTGTGGTTTTCCCCTTCGAGATCTCTCGACTCATGATAGTGTCAAAGACCTTCAGTGTGCTCTTACTTACAGGTAGCACTTTGGGCTTGTTGGGTAGCCTCAACTGGACATGATTATTGTGAGAACTTAACTCATGATTGTGTGTGGAATGTCATGTGGTATTCTTTTCTAGGTAGCTTGCAGCTAAGGGAGTTGGAGTCAGCAATTTTCCTTGTTGATGTTGACTGCAAATTGTAGATATAGGCTTCGCATACTACATATTACAATTTTATTGTTGTGAAGTGAATAGTGTAATGGTCACAGAAGATGTGTTCAGAGGTCATAGTGGCTTGGGTAAATGTATATACTCAAGTCACAGACTGTAGTAGAAGATTTCTACATGATCACATGTGATAATATTTTTGGAGTACGTAGGTCACATGAATACTAGCGGTCACAGGAGTACGTTTGACAACTCTAAAAACAGTGGGCAACACAAGTTTCTGAATAATTTGTTGGCTATATGTGGTCACAGAAAATATTGTTGTGAAGTGAATTGTGTAATGGTCACACAATATGTGTTCAGAGGTCACAAGTCTTACTACATATTACATTTTTATTGTTGTGAAGTGAATAGTATGTGGTCATAGAAGATGTGTTCAGAGATCACATGTGGTCATAGAAGATGTGTTCAGAGGTCACATGTCTTCCTGCATATTACATTTTGCTTTATGTTCAGAGGTCACAGGTCGTACGTTATATTACAGTTTGCTTTATGGTGGACATAGAGAGTACTGACTTGGTAACTTAGGTTTTTAATTAAGTTCAGATTTTTTTTCTAGAACACATTGAATATTAGAATAGTGACACAAACAAGCTTCACAAGTCACAGGTCTGAGATAGAATAGTAGTCGTCGATGGGATAACCGACATACCAATGGGCAATCTGTATTATCGTGACCGGCGACGATGAAATGTGATTTGTGACTGGAAATCTCTCTTAATTTGCAGTCAATTTTGTCAACAATCGAAATCAGTCCAAGGATGAAGCAAAATCTGTATATTATGGAGGTGATTTGTTATTTTAAGAAATCTTATCTGTACGCTTAAACTAAGGAACAAAAATTTAATAGATTAATTGTTAAATAAAATTAATAAATCAAGGAAATACCTGAGTTTTGAAATTCTAAACTATCGGGTCTGATTTTTTATTTCGTGAAAGATAATGTCCGAACCATGAATATTTCCCAAATATATTTACCGCAAACTACCGGCCCATTCGCCACAAAGCCCAAACAAATTACTTGGGTCAATCATAAGCCTTTATGCCACACACTTAACAGTAGGAAAAGTTTCACAGTCCACCTAAAAATTTAAAGTATTTCTTATATTATTGTCCAATTTTTTTATTTTTTCAAAACATTTTTTCTTCTTTTTTTCATAACAAAAAATTTTGTATTTGTTTATAACAATTATAAATTTATAAATATGTATTACAAAGAGTATAATGCATGTAACACGTTTTGTTATATATATTATGTCGTCGTCGTCACATCCTCCATCACCACCTCTATTGCGACTTATAACATGTATTGATTTAAATATTAATATAATTGCAATTCTTGCATGTATTTGATTTAAAAAAAATTTGCCAAAAAATCGTTTTAAAAAAAGTTCAGAATTGTCATAGATTTATCGCATTTCTTAAAAAAAAAAAAAAAAAAATTCTTTTAAGTTTATGACCACCAATCTAATATTTAACTATTATCTCTTTATTTTTTAAAAACCCTCATCAGTAATAAAGGGGAGAGATTCCAGCAGCCACTAGCAGACAAAATAAAAAAAGCAAATAAAAGAAAAGTGGATTTTAATAAAGTAATAAAACGTGGTTTCCAAAGTTTCCACGTGTAAAGCATACAAACAAACTTTCAGAATATTCCTGTTTCTGGTTCGGTAATGCTAAATGTCCGTCCTTGTTTGATTGACGTTATTTTTTACATTGTCTCTATTTTTTTTTAAATTTGTGGACGAGAAATATTCATTTAAATGAAAAGTCAATACATTCGGACGGATCATATAGTCAGTATAGCACTTTTTGATGCAGAGGTTCACCATAAGAGGTGCAACTACAGAGCATATTCGGTAATTTAAACTAATACCACTGATACTAGATATCATTATTGATTATATAATGAATACATTATAATTGAGATCCTTAACTTCTCACATACTGTGATTATGGGTTTTCAAGCTTTGAAAGTAGAGGTTATATGTACTTCAACATTTTTAAATTGATGAATTTTAGGTTTTTCACGTTAATTGAACCATGTTAAAATTTCGACTCATAGTTAGCATATAAAATTATCAAATCACTTAACATTTTGTTAAATTCAATTGATAGCCGCGTGGAATTTTAACATTTACATAGACAAATTCATAAATTCACATATTCTTATAGATTGGGCTCCAAAACCTTACATTATTTACCGACCGAGGAGCGAAATATTAGGATATTGCCACTAATAACTCGAGAGTTCAGTATAACTCAAAATTCAATTAAAATTGAAAATATAGTCATTATTGAATGACACTTTTCTAATAAAAGTCAACAATAACGACTATTTTTTCAATTTTAATCTGATTTTAATGTCTTCCAAACACACTCAATAAACTTCATAGACTTATTTGATGAAAAAATTTAGAAGTACAATTTTATCAAACTCGCGCTAAACATGTTTGTCGAAAAATCTATATTCTTTGCCACGTGCAAGTAATTTGTTTGATATAAATTGTTAATTTAAAAAAAAAAAAAACAACTTTAAAGTAATTTGAGCAATGACCGAACATACACTCAAAAACAAGTAAAATAAAAACCCTTAAATTACAGAGACTAGCAGAAGAGAATTAGGGAAGGGACCATAAAAATTTATTTGGTGTCCAGCAATACCTCACTGTTCACCGCAAAAGCCATGCAAAAGCCAAGTTCAGCTTTAATTTTGTGCTATAAAATGAACTATTCACAGTACTCGGTGTAGTTTGCTTCAGTCAGAGTGAGGAAATAAAAGCGACGATGGAGCTGATGAAGCGCATTTGTCCGGATTCTCCATATGTACGCAAATTTTAAGCTCTGTTCTCTTATAATTGTTGGGAATGTAATGAATTTAATTGTTAACTCTTAAAACCTCTTGTTGGAAGTTATACAATCTTTTGAATTAGATAAAAACTTTTTGATCGTACTAAACGTAAACTTCTTGCGCTTTCTGGTTGAATAAACCATGAAAAATATGAACCGTTTTTTGCATTATATTTGGGGAACTTTAAATTCGGGAAAGCCAATGGGTTCCTGAAGAAATGTGGATTAGAAAAGCAACTCTAATTTTGAATATAATCGTTCATCTATATACATGATACCGCGTAGACTCGTGCAAATTTACATTTTAGCATGCCTGGTGGGAAAATAAGGTATTTCTAGTTCTCGTTATAACAAGTTGTTTCAGATATTTGGTTTCTTGATTTTGTGATGATTCTGAGTAAAGATCTTGATTTTACTTGTCTGTGATCAGGTGTGGAATCAAGAGGGAGTTTCAGAGTGTTTCGACAATTTATATCCTTTGATTCGATTGTTTGATTTCATATCACTGTTCAACAGTAATTTCATGTATGGTAGGGAGAGGATTGGATAGCGCTTGACACCATTAATGAATGAAAATAAGCTAATATATTTTGTTTATTATATTGTCCAATGCTACGCACCAAACGTGCAGTATTGGTATTATTTCTGGAGTTCCATTTCTTTCCCTTTACATGTATTCACAGTGCTTGGTCTCGGTGTGAACATAGTGACTATGGTTATGATTGCTGTACTCGGAATCACGACAAGGCACCAGAAAGAACGTAGGAGGGTATGCCACTAAACTTGATTGTTTTCAAGAAATAAAGCAATGAGGTCACAGAAGTTGACTGTTACAATTTAACCTGTCATTGTCTGATTTAGAGGGTGGTTGGTGGGGATTAAAAATAGATTTTTAGTAGATTGTGATAAAAGTTTTTTAAATGTGTGGTTGAAAAGTTGTGGACCCATGAAATATGTGGTTAATATTGGTTGTTTGACTTTGACTTAGATTAAAATCAGATTTTAATTCGGACCACACAGAGGTTTAATTTGAAATGAAACTTTAACATTTATGTAATAGCTCGGATGGGGTCACAAAATGTTAATACAATGAGCCATTAAATGAAATTGCATTACCACGAGCAATCATTTTGCTTTTAGATCACAAGTTCCTTTAGTTACTCAAGAATGCCAATTTGTATGACGACATGATCTTGAATTTCCAGTATTTTGCCTACAAACATTGATAGTTAGCAATTTAAAGGTTAACCATGCTTACAGGGGTTGATTTTGGGCATGTGTGGCTAATCTTAAAGACACTTTAAAAGGAGCTTTTTTAATCGGTAATGAACTACCAAAAAAAAAAAAAAAAATTCTACTTCCAAGGAGTTTTGAAGCTTAGCCAAACATGCTATTAACTTGAATATATACCATAATTATTATGCTCTTTCATTGTTTACCTACTTTTCTTCTATTTTTTGACATTGGACTATGGAACCAGGTTCATGTTTACTTTGTACATGTATAACTTCAAGTTTTTGCTCTCACCTCTCTATCACATTGTTCTCAGTATGTCAACTGAAATTATACAGATACACCTTTCAGCAAAGATTTTATTTTATCTTCTACCTGCTCTTGGATTATTCTTCGCATTCTTCGATGTGGCTGTGCTTATAAGGAGAAGACTAAATGCATACCCCATTGCATATCATGAATGGTTATTTAGTTTCTCACAGTTCTTATTCTGGGTAAGTCTAAATTTTCCCAAAGTAATTGAAATGAGCAAGCTGAAGCTTTCTTCTTCTAAGTGGAAATAATCATTTGTTTTCTTGCTGTTACCAATTTCAGGCTATAGTTATACTTGTAGCAAAGTCCGAAAATCGGTTGGTTGTCTTGTGCAATCGCATCCTGTGTTTTTGGTGGATTGCAAAATTGTTTCTGCTGATCCCTCGACTGCAAATAGTTTTTTCTTCACCAGGGGTAACTCTTGGCGTATACTTTATGTAAACTTTTCCCTTATATTTTGGATGATGGAACAAATTTTGACCTCATCAATTTTATTATGAAATTGGAGTGTGTCATGCTTAATCACGGAGCAATATCTTTTGATCTATTTATTAGTTTATGTCTCATGAACATATTGTTGCCTTCATGCATGGTTTATCGGGAATAAGGCTTCATTTTTGTTATTATTTAGAACTTTTTCTTCTAAACCTTCTGCTTTTACACTGGCCTTGTTTTATTCCACTGAAACAACTTTTACGATTTAATTAACTAAAAATAGAAGTGTCTGAGTTTCGGATTATCTACTTACAGGTTTTAAGATGGCTAAAGGAGAGCTGCGTGGTTATTACTGACATACTTTTTGGAATTTTGATAAACATAATCAGAATAAAGTGTGCAGCTCATGGAAGCAGGTAGATGCAATCTTATAAAATTATGCCATATAGAATCCTGTAGGCACGATAAACTGTTCGTACATTTTTTACATTTTACATTTATACTTTAACCCTAAATAAATCAGATTACAACAAAAGTTTAATACTGATATGAAATATCTAAATGAGTTTTATAATCCACAGAAGATATTAGAGCGAGCAGTAGTGAGAGCTTAGAAAACCTTAAGTCAATTCTGGATTCTATAGCGTTAGCTAAACCTCAAACTTATGCCATTATGGATTAAAGATGAGATATAATGCCAGATGGATTCCTAATCCTGTGTAGAAGGAAAGAAACTTTGGACAAAAAAGCTAAGTATGTACCATTAGATAAAATATGTGTCACTCTTTCGCAATTTGAAATTCTTCATGAGAAATAAATTGAAAATAAGCTTATAGTTTCTGAGCTTAAAATTCCAGACACAATTAGTTGAACTGGGTAATTATCAGTTCATTTTCTGGAGTTGGGAATGAAGAATTTATTAGGCGTTTGTCATCTTCTTTTTCTACATTTTTCGTGTTACTTTTTGAAGTTAGAACAGTTGAAGATTATTACATGTCAATTTTCTTCATTGCTGATACATTTTGTATCCCATAGGATTCTATCCCATCTCTACATATTACGTGCTCTTACCTAGGTGCAATCAACATGAAAGTTGGTCCTTTAATAATTCTTGTTGTGATGATATACTAAATCGATTATGGTAATTACAGTTACTTTTTGAATTGTAGTTCAATGGAGGAGTCGCTTCTCCCCTATAAGATGGAAGTTAAAGAAGATTGTTGGACAGATCTGGTAGGTAGTTCCCATCATTCTGCTACTTATATTTAGCATTCCATTTTAACCTTTAGTTTCACGAATAAAAGAGTTGACTCTGACCAATTTTAATTATTTCTACGCATCTGAAACCTCTAAAAAATACATCTTCCTCAGTTATATTCTGCTTTGTCATTCGGTTCCACGTTTACATGTTTCTGTGTTATTCGTGAAGGGAATTGTTGGCCATGTTTGGCATATCGTGACATTTAAATCCATTGATCCCGTGATGCAACGGGGTATGAAAAAGCAGCTTGACTTTGAAGATTTGCTTCAGCTACCCTCCGATATGGATCCCTCATCCTGCCATAACATTCTACTAAGCTGTTGGAATGCACAGCGAACAAATACCGCTGCCCATCCTTCTTTATTCAAGGCAATATATTCAGCTTATGGATGGCCATATTTCTGCCTCGGTCTGTTGAAGGTATGGTATTGGTACGCTGCTTTCCTTTGGAGTTTCTCAAAAGTAATAGAAAAGGAAAATACAAAACAGGTGACTCATGGAAGACTTTTACCAAGAAAGGAATTATTACTGATGGATCAAATGAACTATTAGGATTTTGAACTTGTTGTCTAGTCATGAATCCCACGATGGGAAATAAATATATTATTCTTTACCTACTTACTGTTACATATGATTGAATTAAATAAATTTTTTACCCATTGAAGTAAAATTTCATTTGAGGAAGATAATAGTTCATAATTTCCAGATGTGGCAACTCCTTTTACTTTTCTATATTAACTATTGTTTCAGTGTAGAAATTGATATGAAGTTTATAGTTTCAAATGTGATGTAAAGATTGAAGCTTGATATGTATTTTGACGAGTGCTTATGTGTTCTCTGGTTTGTTTTGTATGATTTAGTTTACATTTCTTTAATCTGCCTTATTGAGATTGAGTCATTTTCTATTTTACTTGTAGCCACATATTACAACTCTTTAGAGTTAAGAGTCTCTGTCTAGTTAAATTCAGTGGATTTTGATCTTTAACTCCTTATAGTGTGCATATTATTTGCAACTTTGTACTTCATTAGTTAAATGCTTTTATGCAGGTTCTCAATGACTGCCTTGGTTTTGCAGGACCGATACTTCTCAATAAGCTAATTCATTTTCTTCAGCAAGGTTTACACTCTCCGTTACCTGTAAAATTCTGAGAAGAGAAAACTGTAATAATTGAAGAATGATGATATTGAGTTCTTGTCTTGATAAGTGGCTTTGGCTAAATTTATACTTTTGTATCATATTCAGGAAAAGTACGATCCAGTGTGAAAAATAAAATGATTACAATCCGTTTTCATTTACATGAATGTTGTATGCCAACATTGAAATCAAGGCATATAGTTTTTTAATGAGGATAAGTAGTCTAGCTCATTACAATGTAGCATACACCAACTGTGGAATTTGGTGCTTCATGCTTGACATGATTCTGAAAATGTGTGATCTCGGAGAACAAAGATCCAGATATATTATATCAATTAATAGTTATGGCAGTTATTTTAATTTATTGGATATCAATGCTTGTTTTTATTGTTAATTTTGGAATTCTCTCAACTCCTGTAAGGGCATATGTACGAAAGGCTACTCCAGCATTTGTAATGCTATTTGAGGAATTGATGTACAAATGATTGATTTCCTAAGTTTAGTCGTAGTTTAGACTAAATTCTCTTCTCCTTATCTGTGTGTCCTATGTCAGATAACCTCAGATATGATAGCAATTATTATCATCTGCTGATCAATGCAAATAATTGATTTTTATTTTCAATTATCACCTACAAGTCTAAACCCACTTGCCTCATGTAAAGTCGCCTCTTACTGAATTTTGGCTCATTCTACTGCTAACAAGCAGTGGAAATTCTCAGAAAGCTAAAATTATTGATCTGCTTAAGTTTTCATCAACAGGTTCCAGAGAAGCCAATGGCTACTTTCTAGCAATATCCTTGGGCTTGATATCTGTTTTGAAGTAATTTTTCTTCCCTACACTTTGGATTCTATATTTTTAGTCATTTCTATTTACTTTTCACTTAGAAAGTGCTTCTGGTGTATTTTTTTTTTAAAACTTGGTACTCTATCAGTTAAAGAAAGAAGCTGACTTTGTTTTTTTTCAGACATTAAAAGATGACAATTTCATATTTGGCTATCCTTAAAATATTTACTTATAAGTAAATAAGTAAGTTTTAAAATGAATAAACATTTTGTTAGTCAAAGTTGGAAATAAATAAGTTACTTTGAAATTAACCATACTTTACTGTGAATATAAGTAATTTTTTTCACTTATTAAAACATAGTAACCTATTCAAACATGTTTAGATATAATTATAATGGAAATATATTTTAGAGGATGTTGGAGGAAGTGGATTATGGCGGTTCTTTTTAGTCTGTTTGGTTTGTCATAATGAATAGAAAGCCTAAATTATGGTTTCGAACCCCTAGAGGGCTTAAAAAATGCCATTCACTATTTGCTTTTGTTTTTGCGGGAGGAATGTGGAATCCTTAAGGGGTGCAAATAGGAAGTCCGGTACTTACATTCGATTCTGTTGTATGTAACCACATTGATGCTAGTCAAGTGCCACTATCCATGTTCTTATAGTGAATCAATTCTCGTCTTTGTTTCATAGAAGTGTTTTAATATTGGTGTTCAATTAATTCTGCAGATCTTTCCTAGACACACAATATACTCTTCATCTTTCAAAACTTAGGCTCAAGTTGAGATCCAGTATCTTGACTGTCATCTATCGGAAGGTAAATCTTATCTCTATTGCATATTCACAAAGAGAAGTTCATGACACGTGGACTTCTGTGTGACAGATTGCTTATAAGTCTTGTATTGATTTTTAGGACTTCTTCACATATTTTAAATAAAAATTGTAGTATCCCTTTGTTTTGTTTGTCGCTATTTTTCCTTTCAAACCTTATGACTGTCAGTATATATTCTTTCAGTGTCTTTGTGTTAGCTTAGCGGAGAGATCAACATTTTCAGAAGGAGAAATTCAAACATTCATGTCCGTTGATGCTGATCGAATTGTAAACCTCTGCAATAGTGTTCACGATATATGGAGGTTAAATGTCTACACTTTTAACCCATTTGGAATCGTAGTCATATAGTATCCTATCTCTCACTAAATATTTCTGAAATTAACATTTTCTAAATATATCCGATATCTTCTTTCTGAAGGTGCTAATGCATGGAACAATGCTTATCATAAACTCTTAGCCTGAATCAGTACCATTAGCAAAGAAATATCATATATTCCTATTTTTGTGCAGCAGTAACTTTTTATTATTAGTTCTTTGTTCGTGATTATTGTGTAACTGCCTCAGCCTGCCATTGCAAATTGGAATTGCTCTGTATTTACTCTATCAACAAGTCAAGTTTGCCTTTTTATCTGGGGTAGCAATAATTATTTTGCTAATACCAGGTGAGCTGACCAACTTTTGAATTCTTAGTTCTATTTGGACACAGATGATTTTTCAGTTATATCCTGCCTACATGAGAATATCAAAATATATTTTTCTGTTCTGTATTCATCAAGTAAACATTATAAAAGCATGTTTCTAACATATCTTTCTATATATAAAAAGTGGCTATTAAACGGAATATGTTAGTTTAACGGAAAAACTAACGGAATTTCTTAATTTAACGGAAAAACTAACGGAATTTCTTATTTTAACGGAAAATATTTTTTCACTACCCCTTACTTTCAAAATTATAATTAAATAATAATAAAAATAAATTAGCTTTTGATCATTCCTTCAAACTAAAATATCTTGGAGTTAACTTATTCGAATCGATTTTTTCTCGAATCTGATTTATGTATCTAATTACGATTTATCCAACGAGACTAATATTCATATATTTACGATAACTCCATCAATATCTAAATATTTCACACAAATAAAATATAATTTGATAAATGTATCATTTAGTCCCTAACTTTCAAAATATTAAAATATAGTATATAAAAATTGAATTATATTTTATGAAAATTTTCGGGGTATTACATTTTCACCCCCTTAAAATATTTTCTTTCTCGAAAATTTACCCGTCACTTACCAATACTAAGTTTAACACATGATATACATATATTATCGTAATATATATCATACTTTAGCGATAAAATGAATTGCATTATTACTTAAAAAAGAGTAAAGACTTAAAGCCATGCAAAAAGTGTAAGCATCCGTTTGTTTCTCATTAAAAACCCATAAAAATGAAAAATATGACCGTTATCCATCACATCAATCCATCAATTTTGAATTTCTATATCTTGTGTGGGGTCCAATAACGGCTATATTTTTCATTCTCATTCTACATTAATGAGAATTAAACGAAGCCTAAATAAACTCATCTTCTTACCCCTTAACATACCTTGAGTTTTCTGTTTGTGATTTTGGGTTGGAGATGACAGAAAGAGGCACTTTATTTAATTATTTATCAATTACATAAACATTACATCATTAATTATTTAATTAACCAAAAAAATTACATCTTTATTAATAACAAATTAATTCTTAAACAAAACTATTAAATACAAACTAAGCAAACGTGCATTGCACGTTGCTTGCGCCTAGTGTATATAAAAAGTTGAATATGAATGCCAAGTATAATTGAAAAATATTGTTATTTCCGTCATAAATTTCCTTTTACCACTCGTTTGTTTTGTTTCCTTTATTAGTGTGAAGAATATTATAAATTGTATATAATAAACTTATTTTTATTACAAAGTAAAAGACCCTATTTATAGGGTTACAAATAACTGTAAAAGGAAATAAACATAAAAGGAAACTATACAATCTAAGGAAACTATACAATTTAGGAAACTTTAATTAAGCCTATAATTAAGCTAATTTGTATAACACTCCCCCTCAAGTTGGAGCATAGATATTAATCATGCCCAACTTGTTACAAAGATAATCAATCCGAACCCCATTTAGAGCTTTTGTGAAAATATCCCCTAATTGTTCTCCAGTCTTCACATACCCTGTAGAAATCAAACCTTGCTGAATTTTCTCCCGAACAAAATGACAATCAATTTCAATGTGCTTAGTTCGCTCATGAAACACAGGATTGGATGCAATATGAAGGGCAGCTTGGTTATCACACCACACTTTTGCTGGAACTGCAGTTTTGAGACCTATTTCTGTTAAGAGCTGATATATCCACATTATCTCACACACAGACTGTGCCATAGCCCTATATTCTGACTCTGCACTCGATCGTGACACAACGCTCTGCTTCTTACTCTTCCATGAGACCAAATTTCCTCCAACGAAAACACAATAACCTGATGTCGACCTTCTATCGATTTTGGAACCTGCCCAATCTGCATCTGAAAAACATTCAATATGAGTGTGCCCATGATTTGAATACAAGATACCACGTCCGGGTGCTCCTTTCAAATAACACAAAATCTGTTCTAACGCTGCCCAATGATGAACTGTTGGAGATGACAGAAACTGACTAACAACACTAACAGAATATGCAATATCTGGACGAGTCACTGTAAGATAATTAAGCTTTCCAACCAATCTTCTATATCTCTCAGGATCTTCAATTAGTTCTCCATCTCCTGTAAGGTGCATGTTTGGAGTCATTGGAGCACTACAAGGCTTTGCCCCCAATTTTCCCGTCTCAGTTAACAAGTCAAGGACATATTTTCTCTGAGATAAAAAGATACCTTTTTTACTTCTTGTGACTTCAACACCCAAGAAATATTTTAGCATCCCTAAGTCTTTTGTGTGAAACTGAGTATGAAGAAAAGTCTTAAGAGATGAGATTCCCGTAGCATCACTTCCAGTAATGACAATGTCATCCACGTACACAACTAAAAGAATGATACCAGCTTTCGATTGTTTGTAGAACACAGAATGGTCGGACTTGCTTTTCATCATACCAAACTTTTCAACAGCCTGACTAAATTTTCCAAACCAAGCACGAGGACTTTGTTTTAAACCATACAGAGATTTTCGAAGGCGACAAACTCGCCCAGACTCCCCCTGAGCAACAAAACCAGGAGGTTGCTCCATATACACCTCCTCCTGAAGATCACCATGAAGAAAAGCATTCTTGATATCAAGTTGATGCAAAGGCCAATGATGAGTAGCTGCCATAGAAATAAACAACCGAACAGATGTCAGTTTAGCGACAGGAGAAAAAGTGTCAGAATAGTCCACTCCATAGGTTTGAGCATATCCCTTAGCGACAAGACGGGCTTTCAATCAAGCAACCGACCCATCCGGATTTACCTTAACCGTGAACACCCATTTGCATCCTATAGCCCGTTTCCCTGAAGGTAAATCGACCAAGTCCCAAGTACCATTGTCATCTAACGCATTCATTTCCTCTATCATTGCATGGTGCCAACCAGGATGAGATATGGCCTCATGAACAGTTTTAGGAATAGAAATAGAATCAAGAGATGCAATAAAGGAACAAGAGGATGACGACAAGCAATGATAAGAAACAAAAGAAGAAATAGGATAAGTACATTGGCGTTTACCTTTGCGTAACGCAATAGGAAGATCATCGCTCGGGACTGGATCTGATAAAGCAGGTGCAGGACATGAATCAGGAGCTTTGTGCCTGGAGTAGACGTGAATAATAGGAGGCTTGACAGGAGCTGGTTCTGAGATAAATTCGGAGGATGTGATAGAATAGACTAACAAATCATCATCCTCCTCCTGACGTGCGAGAGGGGGAGAAGACGGAAAATATGGTGTGTTTTCCATGAAAGTAACATCAATTGAGACAAGATATTTGTTAAGACTGGGACAATAGCATCTATAACCTTTCTGAAGACGAGAATAACCAAGGAAGACACACTTGAGAGACTTGGGATCTAATTTTGTAAGATGCGGACGAACATCCCCAACAAAACAAGTGCTACCAAATATTCTAGGATCAACATGAAACAATGTCTTCTTAGGAAAAAGGATTTTGTAAGGGACCTCACCACGAAGAACAGATGATGGCATGCGATTAATTAGAAAACACGCGGTAGAAATTGCATCGGCCCAAAAGGATTTAGGAACATTCATTTGAAATAATAGAGCTCATGCAGTTTCAAGAAGGTGTTTGTTCTTACGTTCTGCCACTCCATTTTGAGATGGAGTATCAACACAAGAAGTTTCATGAAGCATGCCATTCTGAACCATATAAGATTGAAATAAAGCAGATGTATATTCCTTGGCATTATCGCTTCGCAAAGTACGGATCGAAACATTAAATTGAGTTTTAATTTCAGCACAAAATGCACAAAAAAGAGAAAACAACTCAGAACGACTTCTCATTAAATATAGCCAAGTGACACGAGAATAATCATCCACAAAAGTAACAAAATACTTAAATCCAGGTTTAGACAAAATAGGGCACGGACCCCAAACATCAGAATGAACTAATTCGAAAGGAACACTAGCACGTTTATTGACTCTAGGACTCGAACTAAGACGATGGTGTTTTGCAAACTGACACGACTCACACTCTAATGAAGACACCTTACTAAACTGTGGACAAAGCTTCTTGAGCAAAGGAAGAGATGGATGACCCAATCTACAATGTGCTTCGAAAGGAGACATTACACCCGAGCAAGTAACAGACTTAGGTATTGATGTGTCAAGAATATAGAGGCCTCCAGACTCATGCCCTTTACCAATAATCTTCTTCGTCATAAGATCCTGAAATAAGCAATGATCAGGAAAAAATGAGATGCAACAGTTAAGATTACGAGTAAGCTGGCTTACAGAGATCAAATTAAATGATAAATTAGGTAAATGTAAGACAGACGACAGAGGAAGTAGAGGGGTAGAGTAATCGTGCCAGACCCACGAACACAAGATGGTGACCCATCGGCTAGAGTAACGGTAGAAGTGGAAGTGTGGGACCGAAAAGTAGAAAAGAGACCCAAATTACCTGTCATATGATCTGTGGCACCAGAATCAATGACCCACTTGGAGGATGAGGAAAG
>CM032636.1:24648258-24731332 GCA_019097785.1 Fraxinus excelsior | reverse complement strand
ATGGACCTACTTGACCCACCTTGGCGAGGATAAAAACATGTATCCAGTTTGCGGGCTACTGCACATGGAGCGATGTTTATCAAGTGTGCACTCACATGTAGTGTCTACGGATTTCTACGTCAACAAAAAAAAAATAATAAAAAAAAAAATCCAGTTAAATAATTGTTGGGTCACCATCTCACCAACTCCCTCATTTCCTTGTCATTTTATTATTATTTTCTTCTATCTTTTGAATTTTATTAACTGTTTTACCCATTTTTTTTATTTTTTTTTCTTTTTCTATTTAGCCCCCATTTGATCTATATTATTATCTCATTAAAATGAAAAATATGACCGTTATCCATCACATCAACATTTAAATTTAAATTTTCTATCTCTTATGTAAATCTCAATAACAGCTATATTTTTCATCCTCATTCTAAAATAATTTGGCTCAAATAGTGCCTTACGCTTTATCTACATGCTTATATGCTTTGTCAATCCTTTTATTGATTAGGTGCGGTAGGTAAGAGGCCAAATTTATATAATGAGCTTCAAATTTAGTCATTTCTTATAAACAACTCCATTCGTACGTACAAGTTTCATCGTATATAACCTTCAACCACCCAACACCGCCGTTCTCCATCACCACCTTTGTCATCGGATTCGATTTGGAAACAAATTGCTGAAGAACCCTTTTTTGGTAGGTGATTTAATGTGAAAAATATCGTTTTTACGGTGAAGTGGAAAGTTTGTCTCTTGTTAATAATTTTGATTATACTTTTTGTAGCCAGCGCGTACAACGACCGCGTTAAGCCATGAGGATCAGCGTGAAAGATTCTACCATGGTGAGGCCAGCCGCGGCGACACCGATGAAAAGCCTGTGGAACTCCAACGTGGACCTGGTGGTGCCGAACTTCCACACCCCTAGCGTGTACTTTTACCGGCCGACTGGGGCGGCGAACTTTTTCGACGCTACCGTGCTCAAGGAGGCGCTTAGCCGTGCGCTGGTGCCATTCTATCCTATGGCTGGTAGGTTGAAGAGAGATGAAGATGGTCGAATTGAGATTGACTGTAATGGTGAGGGAGTGCTGTTCGTGGAGGCGGACACCGATGGGACAATCGATGATTTCGGCGACTTTGCTCCGACACTGGAGCTCCGATGCCTTATTCCGGCGGTGGATTATTCTCAACCAATATCGACGTATCCACTTCTGGTGTTACAGGTGCGATTCTGGTGAACGAATCCATTGTTTTTTTTTTTTCCCGAAGTGCTATATAAATTAATAAATCACGACACGAGTAATCAAGTAGTGGCCAATATAAGGTAAAGTCGTGGATTGCATTATTTGACCAAAAATAAAGGAATTGGTAATTTTCAAAAATGTCAAAAAATTCCAGGATGTCACAAAGGGAAAGTAAATAGTAGTTTTGTAACTCGTCGATTTTCACTTTAATTTTTTGAAACAGAAGAGATATCTCGACTGAAGGAAAAGAAAAAGAGAACCCCAAGTGATCTTGTCATATTATTCGTCATCCAATATGCATTTAAGGCCTGAAGCTGTTTGTTTGTGAGCTTTGGCATTAAAACCAGTCAAAACTGATTCAATTATTGTGCAGGTAACCTACTTCAAATGTGGAGGAGTCTCCCTAGGTGTTGGAATGCAACATCATGTAGCGGATGGATTTTCTGGTCTTCACTGTATCAATACTTGGTCTGATATGGCTCGTGGTCTAGACATTACTGTCTCGCCTTTCATCGATCGGACTCTCCTCCGTGCGCGTGATCCACCCCAGCCTCAGTTCAAGCACATCGAGTACCAACCTCCTCCGGCCATGAAAACCCCTCTTGAGAATAACTCTAAATCTGATCCTGAAACGGCTGTTTCCATATTCAAACTAACTCGTGCCCAACTCAATGCCCTAAAAGCCAAGTCGAAGGACGAGGAAAATACGATTTCCTATAGCTCGTACGCAATGTTGGCAGGACATGTATGGCGTTGTACGTGTAATGCACGAGGACTTCCCGGGGATCAAGAAACAAAGCTTTACATTGCAACCGATGGGCGTTCTAGGCTCCAACCTCCACTCCCTGAAGGCTATTTTGGGAATGTAATATTCACAGCCACTCCTATTGCAGTAGCTGGTGATCTCCAATCAAAGCCCATATGGTACGCTGCGAGTAAGATTCACAATGCTTTAACTCGAATGGACAACGATTACTTGAGATCTGCTCTCGATTACTTGGAGTTGCAACCCGATCTTAAGGCCCTTGTCCGCGGTGCGCATACTTTTAAGTGTCCAAATCTTGGAATAACAAGTTGGGTTCGACTGCCAATCCACGATGCGGACTTCGGCTGGGGTAGGCCAATTTTTATGGGTCCCGGTGGGATCGCGTACGAAGGTTTGAGTTTTGTATTGCCAAGTTCTAACGAAGACGGAAGCTTATCCGTTGCGATTTCACTGCAAATGGAACACATGAAAGTTTTTGAGAAGCTGTTGTATGACATTTGATCCAGATTTGATCATTTGAAAAACTAGTTGGGTTATTTTTTCTGTTTCTGCACATTGATAATGTTGTTTTCCTAAGTGATGGCCTTCTGCCATGGCAACATATCTTTATATGTGCCAAATGCTATGTGCATGTGAGGAATATTATCAATTTATTAACCTGTAATTGATTTTCCAACGGCTGCGTTATTAACTACATAGCTATGAGGCTCGTTAAAATTATAATCTTCACACAAATGTTTTTGTGTTTCATCTACAAATTATTAAAAACTCCGACTCATTTGAAAGCCAAATCAACCAATCTATTTTAACAAAAACAAGTTTATTATCTCAAAAAAAAGGGAATGTTTACATCTTACAACAAGATGGATCTTAATTTCAACCTTCACAAACTACATTTTTATTTGATAATCCACCTTAAATTCAAACAGAAAACACAGCAAAACAAACACAACCCCTTCAAATCTTAATCAACTTCCTCAATCTTAGGACCGGCTCCGCCACCAGTGTTACCGGAGCTGGCATTCCCGTAACCAGCTCCCGGCATGTCACTGCCCATAGGCATGTCTCCGGTACCACCCTGGTACATCTTAGCAATAATAGGATTACACAAATTTTCCAAATCCTTCAGCTTATCCTCAAATTCATCAACCTCAGCCAACTGATTCCTGTCCAACCATTCAACAGCCTCGTCAATAGCCTTTTCAATCTTCTGCTTATCTGAGGAATCCAATTTCCCTCCAATTTTCTCATCTTTTATAGTATTCTTCATATTATACGCATAATTCTCCAGCGCATTCTTAGCCTCCACCTTCTTCTTCAAGGCCTCGTCTTCAGCTTTGTACTTCTCAGCATCTTGTACCATTTTCTCAATCTCTTCCTTGCTCAACCTTCCCTTATCATTCGTGATCGTGATCTTGTTCTTTACACCTGCAGTCTTGTCCTCAGCCGATACATTCAAAATCCCATTAGCATCAATGTCGAAACACACATTGATCTGAGGCACACCCCTTGGCGCAGGAGGAATCCCCTTGAGCTCAAATTTCCCAAGAAGATTGTTGTCTTTAGTCATAGGCCTCTCTCCTTCATACACTTGAATTAGCACGCCAGGCTGATTATCGGAGTAAGTCGAGAAAACTTGCTCTTTCTTGGTCGGAATTGTGGTGTTTCTTGGAATCAAAACTGTCATTACACCTCCAGCAGTTTCAATTCCAAGACTGAGAGGTGTTACATCAAGAAGCAATAAATCTTGAACTTTTTCATTGCCTTCACCACTCAAAATCGCAGCCTGGACAGCAGCCCCATAAGCCACAGCCTCATCTGGATTAATACTCTTGCAAAGCTCCTTACCATTAAAGAAATCTTGCAAGAGTTGTTGCACCTTCGGAATCCTTGTTGATCCACCAACAAGAACAACATCATGAACCTGACTCTTGTCGATCTTGGAATCCCTCAAGCATTTTTCCACAGGCTCCATACATTTCCTGAACAAATCCATGTTCAGCTCCTCAAATCTAGCCCTTGTAATTGTTGCATAGAAATCAATACCCTCGTACAATGAATCAATCTCGATTGTCGTCTGAGTAGTTGAAGAAAGTGTCCTCTTTGCCCTCTCGCAAGCCGTCCTTAGCCTCCTCAAAGCCCTGGCATTGCCACTGATATCCTTATTGTGCTTCCTCTTGAACTCCATCACAAAATGGTTCACAAGCCTGTTGTCAAAATCTTCTCCTCCCAAATGGGTGTCTCCCGCGGTGGCTTTCACCTCGAAAATCCCTTCTTCAATAGTCAACAATGAAACATCAAAAGTCCCTCCACCAAGATCAAAGATCAACACATTCTTTTCACCAGTTCTTGAAGCTTTCTTGTCCAAACCATATGCAATTGCAGCAGCAGTTGGCTCGTTTATAATCCGCATTACATTGAGCCCAGCAATGGCACCAGCATCCTTCGTAGCTTGTCTCTGCGAATCATTGAAATAGGCAGGAACAGTAACCACAGCATTCTTTATAGTTTGCCCCAAAAAAGCCTCAGCAATTTCCTTCATTTTTGTCAAAACCATTGAAGAAATCTCCTCCGCCGAGAACTGTTTCTCCTCACCCTTGTACTGAACAACAACCATGGGCTTGTCACCAGGGCCCGGGATCACCTTAAACGGCCAGAGCTTCATGTCACTTTGAACAGAAGGGTCGGAGAATCTCCGTCCGATGAGGCGTTTGGCATCAAAAACGGTGTTTTGTGGGTTCATTGCCACCTGATTCTTGGCTGCATCGCCTATTAGCCTCTCAGTATCTGTGAAAGCAACATAAGATGGGGTTGTTCTGTTGCCTTGATCATTGGGAATAATCTCCACTCGATCATTCTGCCACACCCCAACACAACTGTATGTTGTGCCGAGATCAATACCAATGGCCTTGCCCTCAGTTTTCGCCATCAAAAGTTGATTTTTCTTAAACTAGAAACAGGATTTTTGAATTCTTGAATGTGGAGAGTGATTTCTTGGATTGTTTGCAGAATATGCATTGATTGTGAAGAATCGGTATGGGGTTGCGATATATACATCTTGTGTGTGGAGGGTGGGTGCATCGCGGAGGTTCGAGAGACGGAGGGAGAGAAAGATTGGGAAGAACCAGATTCTTCTTCGTTGGTTAGGCAAAAGGCCAGAGAGTTCTGGAGAACGCGGGAAAATGCTCAAAACGCTCTAAGTGGGCCGGTTTAAGACCCGATTTATTGAAAGAGCTACAATAATACAATGTCAAAAACTAAATTATTGAATGATACGTGACAGGATAAATGATTGTCACCTCTCGTCAAAATTAAAACACATCACAATCACGTCTATAATTGGTAGGCCAATATCATATGAATAAAATCATTTGTACTTGTATGGAGTTCGAGAATTCTATAGAAATCTCACGTGAGAGGTGGGCTCCACATAAATAAAATATTGGCAAAAAAAATTGGACTCCACCTATGTGTGTATTCTGTCCATTTTGTGTGTACACAGAGCAAAGTTGATATCATATATTAAAATTACATATACAAAATTTATAGAATGAAAAATAAATCACGTCATGGACAACCTATTTTTGACAAAAATAAAAAATCAAAACTTAAAGAACATAATTTGTCAGGACCATGTTGATAACTTCAAGATAAATTGACAGAAATAGTACTTAAGATATTTTGCCCATAAATTAAAATTAAATTTTTTAGTAGATGTGATAGCAATTTTTGAATTGTGTGATTAAAAAAAATATGGGACCCATGAAATATGTGGTTAATATTGATTGTTTGACTTTGACGTTGATTAAAATCGAATTTTAATCCGAATTAAACGTGGGCTTAATTTATTTGGTATAATTCATTTTCAATTACGCATTAACAATGAACTATTTTATACACAAACTCAAATTTATTTTATTTTTTATTTTTTTTACTTTTTAATTACGCATTCTTCAAAAAATGTTATTTTTTTTCTAATTATAAGGCCACCACCAAACACAAGCCTATGCCGTAAGAGCGACGGCTTCTAAACCTATATAAAAATCGAATGCAATGATTTTTATAATATTTATGCTGGCAATTTCGATCATCAGACTAGGACCTTTGGACTACTAGATCCTCGGAATGTAGCGAGAAGGCCAGAAGGGTTATGGTAGGTTTGAGAAGTGAAGTGGTGTACAATGGTGGCTTTGATTTTCATTTATTTTTAAAATTATATTAATAGTTTTGTTCAATTTTAAACAGTTTTTCGTCATCGAAAATGATTCAAAATCGAAACGTTCACAGGTTTTCATGATCCGAAACCACGGTTTTAAAACCAAAGGTTTGATTCAATTTTGCAGTTTGGTTTTTGTTCACCCGTCAACAATCAGAAAAAAGATCAATAAAGCATTATAATCATATTTGTTATGTAGTAGTGATAGATCTCGATAAGACAATTGACAAAATTTAGTTCATCCATTCTCATATGTAATAAAATCCATATAAACCAACTTTAATTGAAAATATATATGCTATCATGTTGAATTTTCTCATCTAACCACTTAAGTTTTGAAAAACGAGACTTATTTTAAATTTAGTTTTTAACATACTCCACTTTCACACATGATTCAATCTCAATTTTATAAATGGGCGGTGCAAAGATTTCAATCCAAAACCTTGTAACGGTACCATATTGAATCAACTCAATTAACAACTCGGACCTTAAGAGCTCGGCAATTGGCGAGTTTCCTGGGTTTATAGTAAGAAGGTGCACATCATTGGAAATGATATTTCACTACAAACTGTTTAACAAGGAAACTGCAAAATAAGGGAAGCCGACCCTTGAAAATATGAAAAGATTTAACGATTTAGGTTTACCATTTGAAAGAGTAGTAAGAAAATGAGAACAAGCGAAGAATAGGAGGACTTGCGTCTACTCATTTCGCCTTGAAGAAGAAGAAGAGAACTACAACAGTGATCTCAAGTCTCTCAATCTATATCTATACCTAATAAATCCATCCATTATATATATGTCGTTCATGAGAATATTAGGACAAATTTATAGTATGTCAATTCGCGGTCGAAAAAAGAGAGAATATTTCTGCACTAGCTACATTTGGCTGAAAACTATAATTATTCTTAGTACTTAAGTAAACAATAGCCTGCACATAATCAATTGAGCTCCATTTTTCACAATCAAAATTGTATCAATATCTCATCAAATACATAGCTAGCCTCCTGCAGGAATCATATCATATCATATCCTGGTTTGTTTTTGACGAAATCTGTATTGATGACTAGATTGATTGGTCGAACCCAGTATCAGAGATGGAGCTCTTGACAGCCTCAGTTTCCTCTTCTTCTGATTTTCTTCATCAAAATTGGATATGAGTTCGTCCTCAACATCTTCTTCAGACTCCTCCCCAGCGTCGAAGCTACAACAATCTTGAGACGAGCTACAATTTAATTCATCGTCACTTTCATATACTACCAGAATAGACTCAATCTCATTCAAATCTTCAACCTCCTCGAATTCTTCATCCTCATCACCTTCGTCGCCCAAGCCTTCTAAAAACGGATGATTCAACAACATTTCTGCTGTCAATCTGAACACAGGTTTCCTGACAAAGCAACCCTTAAGAAAATCCCTTGCCTCCTTTGATATATTATTCAGAAAATCTGGCAATATGCACCCTTCTTTGATCTTACGAAGAATATCCTCTGCATTTGATTCCTTTTCCCCATCCCAAGGAGGTTTCCCGGTTAACATCTCAAGAACAATACACCCAAATGCCCAAATATCAGAGGGAAACTCTTGCACATTATCCATCACAGCCTCCGGAGCCAAATATTCTGGAGTACCCCTCAAATAAGGCTCCAATTTCCTCTTCTTGTTCCCCTGTGCCCTCTTTGTTGAAAATAAAGATCATGGAGCTGAATTGCTGGAATGAAAAGGACCAAGCCGTTAGCTGGAAGAAGTTGTAACAGATTGCATTTTAGTTATTTTGTAACAGAATTTTGTTTTTCCCTTTTGCCACATGTGCAAGGTTGTTGTAATTTTGTGTATTTATACATCTGACTTCTTACTCATTAATACAATATATACGAGAGAATTCAATAGAGACTTGATTCATCCTCTCTCTTCCTATTTTCAGTTTCATTTGTATTGCTTTGTTTTATGGTATCAGAGCCATAGATGGCTGATAATGATGGAACAAGTGTTACTGATACAAATCAAAACCAAGCTTCACCTCAAAATCCAAATCTGATTCAAAACACTCAAGATCCACCTCTTCCTAATAGCCCCTTTTTCATTGGTACAAACGAAAATTCTGGAGCGCTTCTGGTAACACAAATGCTCGATTCCAGCAACTATCACTCATGGGCGAGATCAATGAAGAGGGCACTTCGAATCAAAAACAAGCTTAGCTTCATTGATGGAAGCATTTGTGAACCTACTGATGTAGATAGCCCACTGATGGAACATTGGCTTCGATGTAATGACATAGTCATTACCTGGCTACAAAACACAATGACTGTCGATATAAAGGCCAGTACCCTCTATGCTGAAACAGCACATCAGCTTTGGCTGGAATTAGAGCAACGTTTAGCTCAGCAAAACGCTCCCAGAATTTATGAAGTTAAGCAAGCAATAACATCATTGATGCAGGGGCAGGATTCTGTCAGCACTTATTTCTCAAAACTCAAGACGTTACTTGATGAATTGATGAACTATGAATTAATTCCTAATTGCACTTGTGGAGGGCTGCAAACTGTAGTTGGTAACCAGGAAAGGGACTGGGTAATGAAGTTCCTTATGGGACTAAATGATTCTTACAAAAACGTTAAGGCACAGATTTTGCTGATAAAATCGTTTCCCAAGCTGAATGAGGTATATTCTGTCATACAACAAGAGGAAAAGAGAAGAGACATCTCTGCTGATGTCCCTGCCTCTGATGGAATGGCCATGATGGTAAGGCGAAATTTTCTAAGGGAAGGAGAGAAGAAAGACTTCAATGCTCAAAAGAAATACTATTGCACCTTCTGCAAGATCTCTGGCCACTCGCTTGAGAGATGTTTTAAAGCTAACAAGGATAAGCCAATGTGCACACATTGCCAAATACCAGGCCACACCATCAGCAATTGTTTTAAAATTCATGGATATCCTCCAGGTCACAAATTCTATGGAAAGATGAAAGTGAATGCTGTTGCTACTAATCAAAGCACTGATGATATAGGGACCTCTCAGGGGCAAGCCTGTGACAAGAACCAAGTTACTTTAACCCAAGAGCAATACACTCAGCTGATGGCTTTGCTCAAACCACCAATCAGTCATTCCCATTCACTCTCTGCCAGCCATGTTTCGAATTCTCCCTCTACCAAACACACTGATGCACTCAAAATATCTGGTACTTATATATGTTTGTCTGCTCATAATGATGAAGATAAAATGACTTCATCTATCCCTTGGATCATAGACACTGGAGCTACTGACCATATGGTCTGCTCCATCTCATTCCTCACAAAAATAAAATCTCAAGTCTCACATCCAATTAGATTACCTAATGGAGATGTTACTGCTGCAACTCACATAGGAGACGTTAGAATTTCTGAAGAATTAAACCTTCATGATGTTCTGTGTGTTCCATCGTTTACTTTTAATCTGATATCAGCTAGGAAACTTGCTGAAACATCAAGTTGCTGCCTTATATTTTCCTCTGATTTATGCTTTGTGCAGGACCTTTTAACTTGGAAGACGATTGGTCTGGGTGAAGTGAGACAAGGTCTATACCAGTTGGTGAAAAATAAGGTGCCCCCTAATGGCTTGATTCAGAAATTACCAAAGCTCACCAACAAAATTACCATAGCTGCAGCTTCTAATCAAGATAAATATGACCTGTGGCACTTCAGAATGGGTCATCCCTCAGATCCCAGACTACGTTTAACCAACATACATCAGAATTCCAACCCCAAACACACCAGTAAACCTTGTTCTATTTGTCCTTTGGCTAAATTGCATAAAAAACCTTTTAATACTAGTCATCACAAGTCTGAAAACCTTTTTGATTTGATCCACTGTGACCTATGGGGACCTTGTACTGATGTTGCTTATGAAGGATCTAAGTATTTTCTCACTATTGTCGATGATCACAGTAGATGCACTTGGGTCTATCTACTGAAAATGAAATCTGATGCTTCAACTGCTCTAAAAAATTTCTATACTATGATTGACACACAATTTCATTCCAAAATCAAAATTATCAGAACTGACAATGGAGGAGAATTTAACTTGAAACCTTTTTACTCTAGCAATGGAATAATACATCAAACTTCATGCGTTGAAACTCCCCAGCAAAATGCTGTGGTGGAAAGAAAACATCAGCATATATTGAATGTAGCCAGAGCATTAAAATTCCAAAGTGGACTGCCTATGAAGTATTGGAATGATTTTGTTTTAACTGCCGTTTTCTTGATAAATAGAACTCCTACGCCCATTTTAAATAACAAAACTCCTTTTGAAATCATTTTCAAAGCTAAACCAACATATGATGATATCAGGGTCTTTGGCTGCTTGGCTTTTGCCACCACACTAACACAAAATAGACACAAGTTCGACTCAAGGGGAAGAAGGTGCGCCTTCTTGGGATATCCCTTTGGAACCAAAGGGTATAAGTTGCTTGATTTACAGACCAATAAAATTTTTATATCAAGAAATGTGAAATTCTATGAAAATATTTTCCCTTTCAAAAATTGTGAAGATCAAGATCACATTAATAACTCAAAAATCAAGCTGCCTACTCCTACTCAGTTAGCATATCCAGAACCAGTGAATATTGACTTAAACTACCCTTCTCCTTTCAACTCTCAAATACCAATAGAATCAGGACTTGATGAATCTATGGAAGACTCAGAAAATGATCAACCTAATTCTGAACCTACAGAACAGCACCCCACTCTTGTTTCTGAAACCCCAAATAACTCATGTGCTCCTCGAAGATCTGAAAGAAGCAAAAGGGCACCTATCTATTTACAGGACTTCATTTGTCAGCAGGCAGCCTCACTCACCCAGTCTCAAACGTCTGATAAGCAAAAGGGCACTGTAATTTCAGGTATTCCTTTCCCTTTATGTGCTGCAGTTTCATATCATAAGTTGTCTGATGAACATAAAGCCTTTGCATCATCTATCCTTACAAATTTTGAGCCAACTATCTATCAAGAAGCAGTTAAAAAACCTGAATGGTGCGAAGCTATGAAAAACGAGATATCTGCTCTTGAGTTAAACAAAACATGGACTGTGACTGACTTGCCATCTGGGAAGGTTCCTATAGGATGCAGGTGGGTTTATAAAATCAAGTTTAATGCAGATGGAACCATTGAAAGGTATAAAGCGAGGCTCGTGGCAAAAGGCTATACTCAGTTGGAGGGAGTTGATTACCACGAGACATTCTCTCCTGTAGCAAAAATGGTGACAGTAAGAACATTGATAGCCATAGCAGCAGCAAAGGGATGGTATTTACATCAATTTGATGTAAATAATGCATTTTTACATGGAACCTTAGAGGAGGAGGTGTACATGGAAGTTCCTCCTGGGTATTCAGTTGATCAACTTTCAGACTGTGACAATGGAACCTTAAAGGTTTGCAAACTCAACAAAAGTTTATATGGCTTGAAGCAAGCGTCTCGCCAATGGTACTCAAAGTTGTCAATTTTTATTATAGAGCAGGGGTTTCAGCAATCAAAAGCAGACTACAGTTTGTTCACCAAAAACACGAATGATTCCTTCACTGCTATACTTGTTTATGTTGATGACATAATAATAGCAGGAAGCAATGTGAGAGTAATTGATTCTCTTAAAGTTTTACTTAATGAAAGGTTCAAGATCAAGGATCTGGGAAATCTAAAGTATTTTCTTGGAATAGAGGTAGCTAGATCGGCTAAAGGTGTTCAAATTTGCCAAAGAAAATATGCACTAGATATTCTATCAGATTCAGGAACTATTGGGGCTGCTCCAGCTAAGATTCCACTTGATCAGAATACAAAATTGTCCAAAGATGAAGGGGAGATTCTATCTGATCCAGCTTCATACAGAAGACTTGTAGGCAGGCTGCTTTATCTAACTATCACCAGGCCTGATTTATCATACTCTGTGCACTTGCTAAGTCAATTTATGCAGACTCCTAGAACACCACATATGAATGCAGCCCACAAGATACTTAGGTACATAAAAAGGGAACCAGGCTTGGGGCTATTTTTCTCTTCAACCTCAGACTTGCAACTTAGAGCTTACATTGATTCAGACTGGGGAGCATGCCCAGATTCTAGGAGATCAATAACAGGTTATTGTGTCTTCATTGGGTCTTCACTGATATCTTGGAAGTCCAAGAAACAAAACACCATATCCAGGTCATCTGCTGAAGCCGAATACAGAGCGATGGCAGCTACTTGTTGCGAATTAACTTGGGTTAGATACATCCTTGATGACTTACAAGCCTCACATCCACAAGCAGCTGAGTTATTTTGTGATAATCAAGCGGCCTTACACATTGCAGCCAATCCCGTATTCCATGAGAGGACCAAACATATTGAATTAGATTGCCATTTAATTCGAGACAAGATACAAGAAGGAAGCATCATTACAGAACATGTGAAAACTGGTCTGCAAATTGCTGATATCTTTACTAAGCCTTTATGTTTTAATGTGTTTCATTCGCACCTGTCCAAGATGGGAGTAGAAAACATCTACTCTCCACCTTGAGGGGGGCTGTTGAAAATAAAGATCATGGAGCTGAATTGCTGGAATGAAAAGGACCAAGCCGTTAGCTGGAAGAAGTTGTAACAGATTGCATTTTAGTTATTTTGTAACAGAATTTTGTTTTTCCCTTTTGCCACATGTGCAAGGTTGTTGTAATTTTGTGTATTTATACATCTGACTTCTTACTCATTAATACAATATATACGAGAGAATTCAATAGAGACTTGATTCATCCTCTCTCTTCCTATTTTCAGTTTCATTTGTATTGCTTTGTTTTACTCTTCGCCAACCCAAAATCGCCAATTTTCGCCCTAAACTCATAATCCCGGGTTCTTCTGCCACTATGAACAAGTAAAACATTATCGGGTTTTAAATCACAATGAACATAACCAATGCCATGAATATGATTTAACCCTTGAAGTATAGACCTTGCATATACCCTAACTTCGGATTCAGACAATCCATTGCCACCCAATTTCTTGATTCTATCCGATAATGTTCCACCAGAACCATACTCCAAAAGCAAATTATATGCCATCACACCATTCTCCCCGATTGTTGTCTCTTCACCTATACACCTAATTATATTAGGGCAACCTTTGACGTTGCTGTAAACCTCCCTCTCCTTCTGAATTGAAGCAGAAACAGAAACCTCAGCAGATTTTACAGCCATCACAGAAGGAAAACAGCTGTATTTTGATCTGGGATTCTTCGAAGTAGCCAAATAAACACGCCCAAAACCCCCTTTTCCTATCATTGCACCCCTAAACCATGCAATCCCATCTCCATATTTTGGTGAACCTTTTTCTTGAACCTCTTCTTTTCCCTTCCAATCCATTGTACCTTCTCCTATATATACTCTATACCTATTCCCCGAATTTTCTTGAAACTGGATCAAATACAATCCTGAATTTGCAACCTCAAATAATTCAATTGGACGTTTCTGATTTATTTTGCTCTTTTGAGGCTAACGATTAAGAAAATTTAGTTTAAGGCTTAAAAAGAGTGGGGTAAAAGAATTAAACAGACACGTTTCTTAGGAGGACATACAACGAAAACAAGTCTCTATTACATAACGGGAATAACGGTCATGTGAACCATGGGTGATGTCTTTTACGAAAAGGATAACCCATTTTGGTAAACATCAGATAATATTAATTTCTTTACAACAAGTCTGCTACAAAGAATCTTCACCTAAATTATAACAATCATGTTATTTGTACCTAAAAGTTTGACAACATTTTTGACAGAACACCACTTGACCCTAAAAGTTTGACAACATTTTTGACAAAACGCCACTTGACCCTAAAAGCATGACGTTTTGTCAAAAATGTTGTCAAACTTTTAGGTACAAGTAGAATTATTGAAATTATAAATGTATTAACCCTCTATGGAAGTCGCCTCTAAAATGGATTTTATGGGCTACCTAATCCAAGATGATTAGAAGAAGATAACCAGTATCATTCTAAAATAAATAGTTATGTTTTTTACACCATTATTTACATTGTATCACGTGACAAAACATCATTGATTAATTTAAAAAATAAAAATTCTTTTTCAGCCCACAATTTTTTTAGAACAAAGGGGATGTCAAAATTGTTGTAAAGAAATAAATGTAAATGTAGCATTATTTTGCCTTTTATGAGCGATTTAAGAGATTCGAAAAGTTAGAGTGCGTTTGCTTACACTGAAAACATTTTGAGTGTTTCTAGTGAAAATTCTAAAAATGATATGACACTTGTAGGATAATTAAATTTCTAGTTCAATGTAAAAAAATTGATCGCAATTCAGAGTTATCAGTTGAAAGTTATGCATGTGTAACTAAGCGACTAAACTTGGACGAAAATTGTTAACAAGGGACCAAGTTATTAAAAGCTAAAGGACTGCGACCGTATAATGCTTGACTAAGGCCACAATGAGGCAAATATTTTCCCATTAGTCTCATTGAGGCCGCAGTAGCATAGTGTGGCCTCGGTGAGATCTGTTTTGATCCCCATTTTAAAAAAAAAAAATCATTTTTAACCATATATTCTCTCATAAAATAATTTCACATATAAGTATAGGACGGACTTACCTCAAGAAAGGTTATTAATTATAATTGGATAATTGATTTTCACCCAAAGTAAGAATTTATTATAAATGGATAATTGAAAATTAAAAGAGGTTACAAATGATGAATACAAGATCCTAGTACTTTTGTGATTCGATTATTTGCAAGTTTGCTTGTTCAATTTAATTGATAATTAGATATAGTTAAAATCAAAACTCAATTCATTAGTTGTGTGTGATTAGTTAAGATTAATTTTAATTAAAGTTGATGAGTAGATAATCAATCATTGTGTGTTCGATGCACTACTACTTATTATATTACTTAATGATCGTCCATTGCAAGATAGAGATCAACAATATACAATTCATAGAATTCATAACTTTTACCTACTTTTTAACCATAAATTTCTTGGAACTCAATCACCCACTAATTATAATCACTTATAAGTATTGAGAAACATGTGCTAAAACTTCATTATAAGTTGTGTAATTACCATGATAATTTTCTACTTAAAAGTCAAATGTGGGAAAGAACTTTATGAGTTTTCGATTCATGAACCTGAATATTTGGGCTGGTTTTGCAGGATTTGCTCATGGATCTGGTTTAGAATTTGACAAGAAAAAGTTGATTAAAATTAGGGAAAATTTCATAATTAAGAGGTTTAGTTTTTACCCAATTCAAATTTAAGAGATAAAGTTTAAAATTTCAAATTTCAGATCACAATTCTATATAATTTGGTTACAAATTTAATATAATTAATCACAAATTTTACATGACACAAATTATTTTACGGTCACAATTCAAAAATTTTATAGGTCACAATTTGTTATTCGATCACAAATAAAAAATTGAAACGTCACAAATTATTTTATGGTAACAATTCAAAAAATTTATATGTCACAATTTGTTCATCGGCCACAAATCAGAAATTTTATAAGTCACAAATCAGAAATTTTATAGGTCACAAATTATTTTACGATCACAATTCAAAAATTTTATAGGTCACAATTTGTTCGTCGGTCACAAATCAGAAATTTTATAAGTCACAAATTAATTTACGATCACAAATCAGGAATTTTATAGGTCACAATTTGTTCATCGATCACAAATCTAAAAATTTATACGTCACAACTTATTTATCGATCACAAATCACAAATATTATTAGAAAACTTAGTAGACAGACAAATTGTCAAATTATCGATCAAAAAGTAACATTTTTTTAGATCATACATTATTTCTTGGTTACAATTTTTATTTTCAAATGTCACATATTATTTATCGATCACAAATTAATAAATTTAATGGTCACAAATGACCAAATAATCTGTGACCACCACCAATATTAACGACACTGTCTCAGCAACACCACAAACACCACGCCGCACCATACCACAAACCACACAAATTCACCACCACCACATACCACCGTTGTGCACCGCACCACCCACAACACACAACCACCACCATCTTCTCTATTTCCATTTACACCACACCCAACCACCACCTTACCATATCCACCGCCACACCCACACCGCACCACCACCGCACACCACCACCAACCCCATTTACATAGCCACACGTCGCGGCAGAAAGAAAATGGAGAAGCGGAGGAGAGAGAGAGAGAGCGTAGCAGCACCACCACCACACCACTCACAACAGCGATGTTCATTGACGGGGATAGCTTCAGGTCCTGTCAGTCCGCGCGACAGCATTGTATGGCAAGGTGAAACAGAACACCATTACGACGAACGAGACCAATATCAGTTTAATCCTCATCGCCCCCAACAATCTAAATTAATTAATTAATCAAACATCAAAAATCCAATATTAAATCTTAAGAAAATTATTGAATTAGAGAATTGATAAGGGAGTCATTAGATAGGAGCGAAAGACTATTAAATACTTATAATCACATAAAATCATGTGAACTATGCTTTTAATCATCATATGATCCCCATTTTCATTCAACTTTTATTCACAAAAGATAAAAATTATTTTCGAAAGAATAAAATTTGCTTTGAAGAGCACCGTTTCAATAATAATAATAATAATAATAATAATAATAATAAACACCTTTTTGAAATCGATTTAAAACAGAAAGAACTACCAATCAAGCAATAAGAACAACTCTAATAATCAAGCTTAGACGGCCTCATAGAGAAGATTAGATTGATCCACATTGTGTTTCAGACAAATGCTTGTCAAAATAAAAAGTATAATTATCGACCAATACCTGAAAATAAACATAAAAAAATGCATAAAAAAGAGAAGATGGTGAGACGAAAGAAGGAGGAGGAAAATTGTAGGGTTTGCATCTGCACGGCAGCGGAGAGAGAGAGAGAGAGAGAGGAGGAAAATTGATTAGGGTTGGGATGAAAATTGTATAATTAGTATTTAATATTTAAAAATAAAATATCTAATTTTTGAAAAGTAAAACCTTAAATCTGAAATTTGAAATTGAAACTTGAAAACTCTTGTTTTGTGTAATTTCCACTTAAAATTAAGGCTGTTCGGAAATTGACAAACCCAACAACTGTATTCAACATGGACCTTACCCAATTATAACAGGCCAGTTTAACCTTCTAGTTGACATTTGACACTAATAGCACTAAAGCGATGTTATTAACATTGTCAACACTTCCTAGACTCACGAAAACGTGTCCCCCTTCACAATGCTTTAGTTACTTGTATATATATGCTTTTTTTAGTTTATCATCGAAATTGTTACTTCCAAGAGTAGTATACCATAATAAGACAATCCTTTAAGGACCCATTTGTTTTCTATTATTTTAACAGAAGAATGGATTTTTGACTCTTTTTTCCAAACAAATGGGTCTCACTATGAGACAAACTGGTCAACAAAAGCAGCTGCTTCCCATTGCAACTGTACAAATTTTCATTAAAATTGTAAACAAAGAGTGGCTAAATGTGTGAATTTATTGATATATGAGTGATTACGGCATCATTCGACATGAGTGATTAATGTATCACTCGATCTTTCTTCGATAAAATCGAATGCCCATATTCTGGTCAAGTAGTTTGGCATTCTGTAGACTGATGGCATTCTCGCCTTAAATAACTGGTGGTACAACATCATCAATATGCAATTCATTAGAAATGATATTATATGACAATAATACAATTTACTATGTTATGAGAGTTATAAAAAGGAAATGAATACAAGTAAAAGACACACCGCTCCAAGATTTTTCACTATGGAGAAAAGAATTAGTGTAGAATATGATTAACCTCTGTATTCCAATACTTGGCTAATGCAATGCAACTTCTAGCAAACAAGGAATAAAATGGAAGTGTTGATTTTGCAATGCATTCCATTCTAAACAAATTGAAACAGTGAAAATGGAAACTAAAACAATAAAATGAATTGAATAAATGCTACGAGTTAGCAGAACACTAGAATCCATCAATTCCTAGTATATTTAGGTAAAGTATAACCTATAAACCATCAATTGAACATACAACAAAGCAAAACTGAACTCCCTATCTCGCCATCAAAATTGATTACATCTTGCTAGACACCTGCAGGAATCGTATGAGAAACTGGATATCGTCGCTCAGTTCTTGATGATATTGATGGTTTGATTGGTTGATCAAATCCTGAATCAATGATGGAGCTAGCGACACCATTGGTTTCCTCTTCTTTCGATTTTCCTTCGTCGAAATGGGATACGATTTCATCCTCCACATCTTCTTCAGACAAATAATCGAAGAAATCCTCCCCAGAATCAAAGCTACAATAATCTTGAAATGAGCTACTACTTAATTCATCCTCACTTTCATACACTAACAAAATAGATTCAATCTCATTCAAATCTTCAACCTCCTCAAATTCTTCAGCCTCATCCTCCTCGTCGACCAAACCTTCTAAAAACGGATGATTCAACAACATTTCTGCAGTCAATCTAAACATTGGTTTCCTCACAAAGCAACCCTTAAGAAAATTTCTTGCCTCCTTAGATATCTCACTCGGAATTTTTGGCAATTCGTGTCCGTCTTTAATCTTACAAAGAATATCCTCCGCATTTGATTCCTTTTCCCCATCCCAAGGAGGTTTCCCAGTTAACATCTCAAGAACAATACACCCAAATGCCCAAATATCAGAGGGAAACTCTTGCACATTATCCACTACAGCCTCCGGAGCCAAATACCGCGGAGTACCCCTCCAATAAGGCTCCAGTTTCCTCTTCTTGTTCCCCTGCGCCCTCTTCGCCAACCCAAAATCGCCGATTTTTGCCCTAAACTCAGAAACCCTGGTTCTTCGACCACTATGAACAAGTAAAATATTATCGGGTTTTATGTCACAATGAACATAACCAATGCCATGAATATGATTTAACCCTTGAAGTATAGACCTCGCATATACCCTAACTTCGGATTCAGACAATCCTTTGCCACCCAATTTCTTGATTCTATCCGCTAATGTTCCACCAGAACCATACTCTAAAAGCAGATTATACGCCATGACACCATTCTCCCCCATTGTTGTCTCTTCACCAAAACACCTAATTATATCAGGGCATCCCTTGACATTGCTCAAAACCTCCCTCTCCTTCTGAATTGAACCAGAAACCGAAACCTCAGCCGATTTTACAGCCATCACAGACGGCAAACATCTGTATTTTGATTTGGGATTCTTCAAAGTAGCCAAATAAACACGCCCAAAACCCCCTTTTCCTATCATTGCACCCCTAAACCATGCAACCCCATCTCCATATATAGGCTCAACCTTTTCTTGAAACATTGTATCTATTTCTCGAATTTCCTTGAAATTCGATCGATAACAAAACCTCACAATTTCTCACTTTTTGACAAGAAAAGGGAACAAAACAACCCTATTAACTAACTTGAGTTTTTTCTTCTATCTCTGGGGCTCTTTAGGAAATATTTACTTTAGGGCTGAGATAAATAACAATCTAGGTGGGGTGGAAATACAACGCAAAAAGGAGTTCATAAGTAGAAAAATCTTATAACAGGAATAACGGTCACGTCTGATTTCTTTGGGGCAACAATTGACATGTTGGAATAGTCAGAGACTCAACGCTGTCATACGAAGACTGCTATTACAAGTCAGAATCTGAATGCATTTCCATATATCAACAAGGAATGCAAAGAATCGTCAATCAACAATTAAAACTTACTTTTCACTTATAAGCTAATTAGCCAAACGTTCACTGTCTTAGCTACCCATGGTTGGTGTCCTCTTATAAAAGTCAAATGTTGTAATAACTTTGGAAAGGTTTTAGATTTATGAACCTTAGTAGGTAGGTAGATAAGTTGATTGGTTTTGAAGGTTAAACTATTGTAAATGTTGAAGACAATTTAAATAAATATTCATTTGTTGAGATTATAAGTTAGTGAGTCGCATGAAACGTATCGTTAAAAAGTGGATAAATGATACATTTGTAAATAAAGTTCGTCTGGCTTATTAAAGAAGCTTTTTAAATCATGGGTTTCATCAATTTTAAATTTTTAGACGATAAAGTTCAATTTAATTGCAGTAGTCAAGAGAGAAAGTTAGTAAAAATGAAAATGCTTAGAATTTTCATATGGGATGATAGGCAATGAATCCCTTATTTTGGTTTTACGCTAATTGAATGGGGTGGATGAGAAATTTGGGCACATGCAGATGTTCTGTAATCCAGATCATGTACATGTTGACGGCGGATTATTAATAATAGCAAATTTTGGTTTTTAAATAAAGCCTATAATTTATAAACAAGTGGTGGGTTCAAGGAAAATGATGGCAAAAGGCACTGAAATGTGGACAGGAAAAGATTTCACATAGGGGAATTTACAAAAATGGCTAATTTCGATTGTCAATTAAAAAGTGTTTAATTTTGATAACTTTAGTATTAAATTGTCTCAATGTCATGAATTTTGAGAAAAAGAAATAGATTTCATGAAAACCTACATTAAAATGACGATCTCGATATTTTAAAAGTTGTTATCGATATTTGAACCATATTTATCTAGAATGAGATTTCATTCCAAACTTGAGAGTTCTCTACATTTCATAAAGTTCTTGACATCTAAAATGTAATTCTCAATATTTTATACACGTGTCAATAAGAAATATAACATTTATTATGATTTGATATGTGTACTTTTGAAATAAGTAGGGTGGTAGATTATGTGTCAAAATTTTATTGGCCTACAAAATATTTAATTGTATGCACATTTTTATCTTTAGTGGAATTATAAATTATTAACAATGGTATTTTGGTCTAAGTATTACAAAATGGACATTGAACAAATTTTGAATATTTTTACAAATAACCATGTTAAAATGGACATTTCTTATAATTCCTCTTTCACATATTCAGCACGCAATATTACATATTTTTTCTCAGTACTAACAATCCACTGTACCAAACATACTAACAATGCAATATTACATATATACAAGTCCCATCTCTTGAAGTGACATGAGACTCAATTTAATCAGCTGGCAAACATATGTAAAGGTGCAAACAAGGATTTTTAACATATATTCTAGCTCGATTAAAAATTCAATATCTATGCATGTAGCATGTCTCCATGAATCATATCTAACTCCAGCTAGTAACTCTCTTAAAGTTCTACTTTGTTCCTTCACAAAAGTTTGGAAACATTTTTGATTAATTTGTTTCCTGGTAGAAGCCCAAAAAGGCGAAGCAAAAAACGAGAATCTTCAAGTTTCACCAATGGCACAAGGAATGCAAGGAGGACTTTTTGATTGGTCTTGAGGCGTAATTTTTTGTAAACAGTGGTCATGAAATGCATGTCCGCAGGGAAGAACAGCAACGGCCGGAGAGACAGCAGGCTGATGTATTGGACCTTCTGGTGTGAATGAGAGATCCCTCTTGCATAAGAGGCAATTTTGTCCTGTTGGCTTAGGAGGTTCCTCCAAACCTGCAAACGTATTTTAACAGTCAGTTACTGGACTAAAATTGTCATTATAGCGACCCATTAAAAAAATAAATTCTGCCAGTTTAGCATAACATAGATCATGTGCGTTTCTTGTCAACTTAGCTAGCATAAAAAAGGGGAAGTAAATGAAGTCTATCCGACTATCAGCTCACTTATCTAGAACCTCACATAATATTATGTAAATTGACAATCAAACTGCACGGAAGTTACTCGCAACCACACAGGTTTTCTAAAGTATGCTAATGAGTAATGACATGTATAAGAAAGAGTGGGACATATTACACCAAAAAAGAAGATAGTCTCAAAGAACTTTACTGCGACGAAGCCACTATCAAGATAGGAGCAAAACAACAACCCTAATAAAGTGGGCTGGAATTTGAAAATAACAAAATTACATGATAAGCTTATGGAGGACAGTGTCCAAGTCACAGCAACTACACAAATTTTTAAAATAACAAAACTACCCAGATCAATTATGTCAAAAAGTGATTCCAAGTGAAAGGGATAATTCAGATACCTTGCCATTTTATATGAAGAGGAGCAGCAGGAACAGGTGGTGGAATATACTTCAGTTGGTAAGATCCAGAATGATGTTTAACAGGTTGAGGAACTATCTTCCTGCGTTGAACTAATGGAGCAGCTGGAGAATTTTCAGTTGCTCTTCTTTTAAGAGATGGCCGACAGAGAACATTAGAAGCCTGATTTTGGAAATCTACTTTTGCAACTGGAATAACAGGACCTGTAAAGTACCAAAACTTACAGCCATCATCACGGGATGCTGCTCCTAAGAATTATTAAATGCATATCAAAGTAGAAGCATAATAAATACCTTCAGCATAATCAGCTTTAGGAAATTCCTTAGACAACTGAGTTGGCAAATGGGATTGTCCTAGATAACATAAAGAAATGATTAATTACAGACGAACTAAAATCATCTTGTCATGAAATATGAAGCATAGTAAAATTTATCTAATATCAGTAAGGATTTTCATTGCAAGTACCTGCAGTAACTGAGAGTCCACGCGGATTAACATGAGCAGGGAAAGGGCCTTGAGGAGGGACTGGTAAAAAATAAAAGTGATCTCAGTCACGTAGAAGTCGGGATATTGCAACACATCCAAGATCAATAAATATAGCACGGGCAACAAGTTGAAGGCAAATACCCATGGCAATTGGATGTCCAACAGGCATTTGAGGATAATGAAGCAGTTGACAATTTTGAATCTGATGCAGGTCACCTGAAAAATATTACCAAATACTATGTGAAAATTGAAACCAGAGCAAAGGCAACATACTCTTTGCCTGGGTTCTGCCCTATTGCCCTTGCTTTTTCATATGTACAAGAGAATTCTGGCACTTCGACATTTTATCACCACTATAGTACATTTGTAATCAGGTGGATGAGACACCATAACTTGTGTTCCTGATAGCTCTTCAATAGAGGTTACCGCTTGCATATGCCAGATAAATTCTTTGGACGCAGAATATTTTGTCCCAGTCATAGATTTATGTTCTTCCTTTTCAAGGGAAAAAACCATTGCCACGTGTGAATTTCTTGTTAATTGAGGGATACACACCTTCAGCAGCTCGAGCAGCAGCCAAATCATTGGGTAGAACGCCTAGCCTCTTAGGGAATGGACCCCCTGCAGCAGATTGTAAAGTGCTACTTCCTGAAAGTTGGAACCCACTTCTCTCAGGAATCATACCATACCCACGGGCTTGGACAGAACAATCGTTATGACAAGAAGGTAGTTGACCTGAGGAAAGTAGCCAACAAAAAATTGCATCAAGTTATGTATTCATTGTCCTGAGGTAGTAAATATATTAGTTACTCGTCAACTCAACAAAACTGGATAGCTACTTGTAGAAGACCTTTAAAGACTGGGACTGTGGCTCTATTTATAAAACATCAAAGTCTTATTGGGGTCTACAACATGAATCCGTCCTATCCATCGCCACATTACTCTGGTTATATAGACCTTTTCAATGGACCGAAAAGGAAGTTAAAATCACTGGTACCCAGCTTTTGTAGTGCAATAATGATATTGATCGACACAAATGGAAGATACAAATAAGGTATATGCCTTACCAATTGGTTGAACACTAATTGGAAAGGGATTGACAACTCCTGTCCCCCTTCCTTCTGAAAGTGCAATCATATTTCCTGCAAATAAAACAAGACAGTTCAGAGAAGAAACTACTTGCTAACGGAAATTAACAAGTTCACAGTTGGCATTTGTTGATTTATGGCATAAAAATGTTTTCCATCCCTTACTGACTAAAATTTTATTAGTGATAGTGGCCTTGATCAACTCTCGTACAAATAAAATAAGGTAGAAGACCTTACCAACTGGTTTAGCCCTTGTGGGAAAAGGACCACTGTCAACAACATGACCTTCTGAAAGTGGCACCAAGTTTCCTGCAAAGTTCAAAAGAAGACATTTTGTTGAAATTGTGAATAAGAGACACACAATAATCCAACTCTCTTTAACTCTTTCTACACAACAAAGACACAGAAAAATAAAATAATTTCAGTATGTCATTTCAATGCCCCTTTGGTATCTCGAATCTCTTTTCCTGGACAGAGACAAGTGACTCCATGGATTAAGGTTATAACTTCACAGTTTGTTGTGAAATAATAGGGGTAAATTAGGGCTGGGATTTCCATCATTTCATGTGGTATGGTTATGGGTCCCCAATCTTTAAAGGTGAGGTTTTTGGTTCCCAACCTATTTAAATTGGTCAATCTGGTTTCCCAAGTGATTGAAAACATAAATGTAAATGTAAAAATTGAACGCGACTTTCACATCACTTGTAGCTAGAGGGAAAAATTGTCAAACCATTTGCATTTGTCTCCAATTCAACTTAAAGTTGCATGCGATTTTAACGTCTAAATTGACAATTTTCTTCATGTGGGGACCCCCAAATTTACAGATTCAAATAGGTTGCGAAGCCCAGCCCTAATTTACCCAAATGTTAGCATGTAGAGCCTCCAAAATGTTCCAAGGAAATATGCAGAAATTACCAAAATGGTATAGGTGTATAAAATTGGGCGCAACATTGGAACACTTGAGCCCAGAGTGGATTTCAAACTCAGCATAAAAGATGCAGAATCACTGCTGATCTTGAGTGGTTTTCTCATTAAAGAGCAGGTACGAAAATCTTCAGATTGTTTAAAGCTGGTCCCAATCTTTTCCTTATCATTTATGTACATTAGTAATATTTGAACATTTACAAAGTGTAGTAGACCAACATGACTGTGCACTTAATTGTTTGATGAGAGTGAAAAAAATCCAGTATCTCAACTAGCAAATAAGTAGGAACAAGAACTACTTCCCTGCCCATCTTTAGCTATGAACCTCAGCATTATAGATATACGAGGATAGGAGGTCAGTACACAGACAATATTGACCCCAAAAATTGCGAAGTAATGAGTTCAATATCAAACTGTGGAATTGAAAAGCAAGCTTAGGCATGACTGACCTAATTTAGCGTGCCTGATGGAGCTTCCTTGATTCCGAAGACGATGGAAATTCAGGAAAGACTCTGATGAGACTCTCGTGGAACTTTCCATATAGCAATTCTGTTGCTGGTGTGGTGTTAATTGATTCGGAAACAAGGTAGGCACAGCTGATTCTGACACCATTGCAGACCGCCTAGTACATTCAGGATGGGAAATGAAAGTGCTACCAAAAGGCATCAAGGATGGAGCCATATCAACTTGAAAATCCAAATCGCTAGCACTGTTTACAGAATTATTAGGATGTTTATCAGCTTGTATAGACAGAAAAGTATGGAGTGGGAGTGACTTTGGCCAGGTGTTGTGCCCTCGATCGATGCCGACATCATTACAAGTGAAGATCTGGCCACTATTGCATGATGAACGTGACAATCCCTCAGCACTATTTTGGAAGCTTGTAGTTCTACCAGCAAATTCTGTACGGATCAGAGGGTTTCTTGTAGTTTGTCTAGCATGACAGTTGTAATTGGAAGAATCAACTTCGTCCAATTTATTGGCAATCTCCCGGGTACTAAATTTTCTGCAGAATCTGGTTTCTGGATTAGATCCAGTTCCAAGTGTCAGAAAACTTCCATCAATTTTTCCTGGAGAACCGAACTGAACAAAGTTCTCATCATGCTGCAAAATAGATGTGCTGGCTCCTAAATTGGAAAAGGTTCCACTTATCTGTGACCTACTAAGGCTACTAGCTTTGGGTTCTCCTACCTGTGTGGTCATTGGATGATCTGTGGCTCTCACTGGCATGAATTTCATTCTAACCTCCGGGTGTTGATACTCTGTGGAAAAAACACCTCCATTCATGTAACAATTTGTGGCGTTCATATTATTACCATCAATCAACTGTCGGAGATTAGAGACATTGCTTCTAACATTGATCAAATCTGGATTATACTGGTGATTTGATAAGCCATTGGGGTTAACAAAACATTCCATCATAATGTTGTCAGTATTGCGGTCATGTGGGTAAGACAGACAAGTTTCTTGAATGTCATCTAGAGAAGAATAGGTATAAGGCAGAGACGTATATTGAAACGACATAGGGTCAGCTCCAGAAGTAGTAGCACCACAAGTTATTTTACTAGTAACAGAAGCTACACTTGGCCTACTGGTGACTGCAAGATCGCCATGTCTTTCTAGCAGAGAACTCAAGGCTGGTGGATTTCCAAATCCCATTGATTGTCGCGACCTAAATAGATTAACCAGAAAGAGTGATATCTGCATTCCAATTACAAAACAGAAATTAAGCCCCTGTTTGAAACCCATTTTGAGAAAAATAGAAAGTTTGGTATAGTGATTGATGTGAGAATGTGTGGTGGAAAAGTGATGAAAAGTTTTTGATTTGTGTGTAATATTATTTTATTGAGAGAATGTGTGGTTGAAATGAAGAATGAGAATAAGAAAGAGAAATTAATGGGTGTCAAACGGGGGCTAAGTGTACAAATAACAGTATATGAGTATGGTAAATGGAGCGTCACTTAAAAGTCTACTAATTAAAAACTTCCAATCAATGACTAAAGAGTATTATTATGCAATAATCTAATCTTTTTGTCTTCTTGAAAGTCTAAAGTAATATTTCAACCATATTGACTTGAGAAGGGGAGAAAAGCGTCATAAGCAAAGAAACCCATGCAGAGGTAGTAATCACGGCGAAAGACGAACAATACTCTTGATAACTGTGAACCTTGATAAATAAAGAAGAAAGAACTAACAACATCCGCACAAGTATAGAACCAATACTTGAGAAATTAATAAATAAAACTAGAAAGATATGCTACCAGAAAACACTCCAAGCACTTCACTATTACATTGCAAGATAAACACCAACACGAGCTATGTCATTAAGGACAAAAAGATAAAAATGGTTACTCATCTTAAAGGCATTTCCAAGACTAGTACTGATATCAGTTTTACTTGGAGTTTTTACCAAGCAAGGGTTCTCTCTTCCATAAAGCTAAAAAAGGCTAACCGTTTAGATGCAAGAGTAGGGGAAGCTAAAAACAAAGGGTTTGAAAAAGTAAATGTATGTGCCAGATCCAATTGATATATATATACTCCCTCCGTCCCAATTATATAGGCTTATTTCGTTTTTCACACAGATTAAGAAAACTTCTTTAATGTCATTGGAAAATTAATTTTTGCCAAGATCTATCCTAATTTACCCCTGTTTAATTTTCAGTATGTAAAACTAAATTATTGTTGGAATTAATAAAGAATTTGAAGAAGATGAAGAAATGAGAGTTGTTCCATGTTTCCAAGAAGTGAGAAATGTGTGTATTTGGATTATTTCAAGAAGTTGTCATACTAAGTGGGAAAATTTTATTAAGGGAATATTGGTAAATGAACATAACAAAATATTCTATATTAGGAAATAAGCCTATATATTTGGGACAAGAGAAAAAGCCTATATATATATATATATATATATATATATATATATATATATAAAATCATACACGCACCTTTGCATATATTCACGCATTTACGAACCCACATATGATTATAACCTTAAGTTAGCCCATGTTTTTAGACAAAACAAGAATCTTCCTCCACATATGTACAACACTTTTTCATAAGCCAATAATTTGGTAAGGAATTCTAACTTATAAAAACAACAATCAACATTTTTAACCCTTTAATTGATGGAACAGCCATGAATACACATAAAATATTCTTTAATAGACAGTGAAATGACAGTGATAACTAGTAAAGGTATATTAAAAACAGAGATATAGAAATACTAGATTCATAAATAGGGCACTTAAATTACAATCACTACTATCACAACCAATTTTTTGCAGATAATTAATAGCTTAAAAATAAATTAGAACATCGATCACAAATTAAAAAAAAAATATTATTCCCATTCAAAAACAGCTCTAAACCCTTTCATCACAACAATCCAAAAATTACCCATTAACAAAAGCTCAAAATAAACTGCCATAAAATGAAAAAATAAACAAAAAACCTAAACATTTAATCAGAAAGAAATTATTCACAATAACATCATCGATCAATAAATAAATCCAAATACAATATTAGTGTGTGTCTGTGTGTAGAATCGACAAGGTCTTCTTTGGGGGTATAACGAGGGTTTAGTTTTCGTACCAGTGGATGAAACTGCGAGATCCGTAATTTGATTTTTGATCGGTGAAATTTCAAAGCGCTGATACAAGAGTGTGAGTGCTTAGAGAGAGAGAGAGAGAGAGAGAACGTTGGAGAGAGAGCGTTATAGAGGGTGATGTGTTTTTTGGCGCTTAGGACGCTATTGAGAGTTTTAAAGAGTTCGGTTATGGGTCCCATTTGTTCTTTTGCAGGTCGACACGTGGGACAGATTAACCCGTTTGGGAGGCGGGGCTCCGGGTGACGTGGCATAGATTTATTTTTCTCACTGACTGTGAGGTTTTGTTTGGTGACGGACCAATGGAGAATGTTGTATGGTTTCATTTTAGTGATATTTTATTCATTTCGGTGAACTTGGAGATCACGGATGGCGTGAAAATAACGCAGACTTGGACAAAATGGAGATTTCACACAAATGAGTTTGAAGGTTTGTTCTCCATGAACTCCGCTCCACGTGTCGATCTAGAATGATTTCCCGCTTTCTGATATTAATTTTATTTTGCTCCTTTTTGTATTATTTTTCTACTTTGAATTAGAGGGAATAATAACTTAAATATTGAATAATCTCCATTAATCGAAAAATCACTCCGACACGAAAAAGTAATAGATCGAGAGTCGAGATTTCAGTTAACGGTCAAACCAGCCCAAAAAATTGGAATATAACAATAAATACAAAGTAAATGTATTAATTGTTCAACCGTACTAATTAAAATGCACACTCGAGACTGGGACACGTTTGATACACCTATTAGGAGACTCGGAGAGGATTAAATCATCCTCGTCCGATTTAATAAGTCGTGCTGCACGTGTCCTCAAAATTCTTAAGGAAAATGATTTATTTATTATTTTAAATATAAATCGTACCCAAAAAAATTAATTGGAAATTTCCCTAAATTAATGCAAAAATTAATTTTTGAACTGTACTAGTTATTGCACGTTTGGTACACTTTATAGGAATGTGGGAATAAGATTAAAAAGGATATGACTCCTTTAGAGATTAATTCATCGTTATCAGATATAACACGGCGAGCCACGCGCGTCGTCAAAATTCTTAAAGAAAAAAAAAAAAGTTTATTTATTATTTCGAATATAAAGACAATGAGATGTTACAAAAATATTAATTAGAAATTTCCCTAAATTAATGTGAAAATTAATTTTTGAATTGTAAAAATCATATGCACACTCATAGTATGTTTGGTACACCTTATATTATGTAAGACTGGATTTGAAAACCACAGCCCGAAAAATCAACCCGAAACAGGTCAAGTCAGGTCAGTTTATGGATAAATTCAAATCGGGTCGAATCAAGTCAATTTTAAATATTGTGGGTCGGGTCGGTTCAGCCTCAAAAACCAACCCAACCCGGGACTTGCTTCAAAACCCTGACTTCATCTTCATCTCCTTCAAAATCGGAGCCTTCTTTACCGTTGGAGGCATCCTTACTGATGAGGCCTTCCTTGCCGTTAGAGCCGCCTTCTTACCTGGAGATGACCTTGTCGATGTCCTTGAAACGTTAGCATACTGCTTCTTATATGATTAGGGGACAAGATTAAGAGATATAGGACTTAGGGATGATTAAATTCGTCTTTATCTTGTCTATTACGATGTACCACACGTTCCCCACAATTTTTAAGGAAATGGTTTTCTTTAATATGCAGAAAATGAAATGTTACCAAAAATATTAACTAGAAATTTCCCTAAATTAATGCGGAAAATAATTGTTCAAAAGTATAATCATATATTACTCATTGCAATTTGGCATAAGAAAGATGGAACTTAAGAAGTATTAATGCGGCTTGTCCCCACAATTCTTAATGAAAATGGATTATTTATTAATTTTTGAATATTAATTGGAAAATTCCCTAAATCAAAGAGGAAATATTTAGAATATACTTTTTCATTTTGACTAGTAAAGTGTGTAGTTTTAGCACGCATTTAGTGCTCCAACAATTGTTAAAATATGTGTATGACGTTTTATGGATGAGAAGGATTGCACAAATTCAAATGGATGATGACATTTTTCACTTTCCTCTTTGTTCGCGTTTGAAGTGTAGGAAGATTAGATAAAGTTGAAATTGAAGTGAAAAAAAAGAGAATCCAATAATGTCACCAGGAATAATGCTTCTTCACTAAGAAATGATTAAATAATATGAAATTATTAAGTCGTGAAGTTTAATCATTGTTGTTGTACAAAGTTTCAAGGTAAGGCCGTTGCAGGGTTGGAAGGTGGATAGTTTAGAAACTCTTATAATTTTTATTTTGCCCTAATTTAAGCCGTCATTAGAGTTTTATTTTATCGTAAAAAAAGAGAGAGATTAAAGCAGATAAAGGGTGTGATTATTCTCTTGTAAACCTTTTGTTTTTTCATTATAGTGATTTACTACGGCGATGGATGAGAACGTAGTCTAATATTAATGTGAATATCTATAAATTTTGTGTGTTAATGTGTTGGATAAATTTATGCATAATTTATATTCCTTTAGCCAAAAAACAAGTGCATGCAAATACGAATGGAGTAATGATTTACCGAAATCGTGATATGTGCATAAAAAAAAAAGTAAATCACGACTTACTCAAATGTAAAAATTCAAAGGAGATAAAATGAAACGAAATATATGAATGCAAATCTCTTTAAGACGGATTTGCCCCTGCACAGGTGTTAAAAAGACCAATCGAACGTCTATCTCTCAAGATACAAACACTTATTCCAAAATTAATATAGCACAATATTATTTTGTCAGGCGAACCAACGCTTGACTGCACTCTTCTAGAACGGAAGATTTCGAACACGAAAGTCAAAAATAATTTGAAAACTGTTTTGACAGAATTTAGAGGAGAAAAGAATTAGAAATCCATTATATGGATATGAATTGAAATGAAGAAAATGGAATTATGAGTGTTCTATTTATAGATTTTTACGTGTCTTTGAATGGTCGCATCTTTTGGCAAAATTAACTTAATCATTAGATCGCACCATTTCATACTTAACGGTGTAGGTTGCACCTTATCAAAACGTTGCGCCCATCCCAAAACAACATAACTCTTTATTATGCACCAATTGCAATTGAAGAGTCGCAACTAGTTATCCCACCAATTGGAGACTTTCCTAATTCATACATAAAATTATTCCATAATTCCAACATTGTATCTATTTCCTTCTGATAGAATTAAGATTTATAATTGTCAACAATGAAATGATGACCAAAGTTCTTGTGCTCTTCTCCATTTTGTTTTCTTCCGATTGAGTTAATTTGTTACTGATTAGCTCAAGAAGTCTACAGCAAAATTAAATTAATCATCTGTCAATATCAATCAGAATTATGAGCTCCATATGACTTAGATAATTTTGAATAAATTTAAAATTTGATCAACAATTTGTTATTACATCACAAAAAATATATATATATTTTTTTTCATTTTCACGATATAATTTTTTTTAAGAAAAAAAATAAAATTTGATCACTTATAAAATTTGATAGTTCAAAAAAGTATTTATCCACGCATAAAGAATATTTCAATTTTTGAAATTTTTATGGTTTACTCGCTATTCTTGTGTGAGTAGTAATTTGACTTGCTAATAATTTTGTTGAATTAAGTAGCTTATTTTACAACTGTATGAATCGTTTTTGTCAACAAATAGACAAAGGTGTTATATATTTTAATCACAATACAACCTCGCGTTGTTTGTGCACGTAAATATTTTATTTTAATATTGTTGCGTTTCTTCCTGCATAACCCGTCACGTCGTTGTCAGATAAATTTTAATAAAATTTTCCGACGAATTTTAATGAAACTTTCCGAGTTCTTATCGGAAATGGACAGAGTAAAGAACCAAAGAAGGTGGGGAGTTTGGTGCACATTTTGGAAGTAAGAGTGCATTTTTACTATTAATATGATGGAGAATATGTGATTGAAAAATAAGGAAAATTCATTGAAAATATTATTTTATTCAAGAATGTGTGATTGAAAATGAGTAGAAGATTAAAAATGAAAAAAACAATGTGGCTCAAACAGGGGCTCGAATGGATTCCTATCAGGAATTTTTTAAATTTTCAAAACGCAACCAGCAAATTGAAGAAACTTCAAACCACAATAAAACATTATTACATGCATGCAGCAAAACACTACATTTTTGTACATGATGATGGTCACAGAGGACTACTACATTAAAACAAATACTCAATAGCAACATTCTTCATCGGACGCGATTTCCACATCCCCATACTAAAGAAAACCTATTCTTGCTTGCATATACACAAAAGTTACTGGGACAATGGCGCTTCATACCTCTACCTCAGCTTTTTCACTTCTTGAATGACCTTACCTAGCTTGGTTTTTAGTATCTTCTGGAATGTTGAACAAGAACTGAGGCAAAGATGCTATCCTAGGGAGATTAAGCAGCAGTTCTCCAACTGAGTCCTCCCTAGTCATTGATGCCGGCTGCTTGTAACCAGAGGTATCATTGGACTCATCCATGGGGATAGGTTCATTTTCTGTAGTTGATGAACCAAACTTGTCATCTGTTCTCTTTTCGGGCAAAGATAAGTAAGGACAGTTTCCGCTTGTAATTTGCGAGTTTGGACCTGCTGTAGTATCTTTCTGAAGAAGGCAGCAAAGAGAATTGACCCTTGACATGAGAGACTTCTCATCTGAGTCGGGCAGGCGTTGGATGTCGCTGTCGTTGAACAAGCACTGCTTGATGTCGTCCAGAACTTTGAGGCTTTGCCATTCCTCGCTCGAGAGAGTTTGATAGCTAGAGGTTTTCTGCTCGGATATCCGATGCTCAAGATAGCTCACCAAATCGCTCATTGACATAGAGGAGTGGAGACCTGGCGCCCTGATCTGATCCCAGTTGCTGAGAACCTTTAGTTGCTCCATCCCGCCACTTTTAATATCTTCAATGGTCAGCATTTCCCTACCTGCATATAATAGTAAAAGGAGTTTCATATTATTAGATAAAAGAAGACAAGAATCTATCTACAAATAAATAGCAAACAAATCCAATTGACGATACTTCTCGAGGCAAGACAATGAGCAACTCAGAAGGCAATGATGTAATTCATCACAATATACTAATATTTTCTATCACCATATGTAGAGCCCGTGCAATAATTGAGTAAAATGTAGTTTACGACCCCGAAGAGAATTGGTGAACAAATATCAGCAAAAAATGAAGATGCATGGGTGCATTTTTCTGTATTTCATGGCTAGAAACTGTGGGGACAAACAAATACCGACAACATTGGAAAAATCTTCTCTAGGATGGAAGATAGTAGAGAGGAGAAAAGGAGTAATCAGGAATATATATTTTTTCTCACTCACATATTTTTTTTCACCTCAGTGTGGGACTTACAGACATGAAAATGACGGCATAATTATTCATTTTGAACAAGAAATTTGACATACTCCTACAAGATGAACTTGTCATCTTAGTACTTATACATCCTGTCCTAAATTGAAAGGGTAGACTAAATTAAATTGAAGTGAATCTCTTAGGTGTGCCAGCTAGTTTTGGGAATTTGTAAAATGAAAAGCCCAGGGCAAAATATCTAGCTACTCACCCTGTTACAGATGAGCATGTGCCTGCTAAATAGATTAATGCAAAAGATAGGTAGAGGTCCAGCTGCCCAAGCCCAAACCCTGATCATCACGTAATTGTATATCTTCTGGAAGGCATTGTGTTCTACCACTTCTGAAGTTGTAACAAGATTCAGTGTGCAAGCTTACAAGAGTCTTAAGCTTTCTCATAGAATTTTGCTTCGGGGACACGTCTTCTATATCCTTGCCCTTGTCTTTTCCCATACTCCCCTCACACACACACACACAACTGGATATAAGAAAGAGCTTTACTTCCTAGCTTGGCAGTTTAGAGAGTGACATCAGTTTTCGTAATCTGAGTACATTGCATGAACTAAGTACACAGGATCTGTACTCTACTTAGTTGCTGGTAAGGTAGACAATCACAAGCTGAGCTCTGCATCACCTGCTCCACCTCTCTGAAATAAGAGAACGAGGAAAGGGGGAGTTGAAAATCCCATTAAAAAGTCGTGTTGTGGCCCTTCTCCAACCATAGTATACAAGGGGACTCAGATCACGTTGAACAGGGCCAAAAATCTTCCTCGTGTTCAACAGCCTGATACAATCAACTTCAAAACACAATTTACAGTCAATACTACCAATCCTGTGTCACATCTTGATTCTAGTCACTCGTCAAAATGGCTGCCCCCATAATGACCCATACGACTTGGTAGTCAAAACCCGAAGGAAATTCTAAATTATTAAAATATTTCATGATGTAACATACTCACAATTTGAAACACTATCAGATCACAATTGAATTGCAATTTTCTATAGAAATATGGAACACTTCCTAATATTAATATATATCCAGCACATATAAAACTATTCTCCATTAAGATTTAATTCATGCATTTTCGGTTAACTTAGAGGTACCGATGTGTTTGAAATTCCTCTAGTACCAAAATTTACAGTACAAACTAATTTACGCTTCCTTTCCAGTTTCAGACTGTGGCTATTCTCTATACTAGGTAAATTAAAAAGGAGCACAGGGATGATCGACTTGTTAGCCTAAACCCATAACATCACACCCCTATAGTAACTTCAGCTTTGTCCCTACTCCCTCATTCATTTTTCTTTATTTCATCAAGGCGAGATATTCCAAACCAATTTTCAATAAATGCACTAATGATTGTAATTGAACGAAAAACAAATAATCATGGGTGAAATCTATATACAGGATTAAGGGTTCTGTTCTTTCAAGTGGATAGGAAGAGGTAAAAGAAGCCACGCCATTCTCAAACAATTAATTAGAATAGAGAGTGCTGGACTAGATAGACTTCTTTAAGTATTAAAAAAGTATTAATTAGAATAGAGAGTGCTGGACTAGATACACTTCTCTGAAACAAAAACACTATGTTTAGCATACATTTCATCAACAAAATACAGTTCTACCTGAGCTTGGTGATGGTGTTTCGCGAGGGTAAGATTCTGAATGTCTACCAAGAGCATCATGTTCATATTTTGAAGAAGATGATTGAGCTCCAGATGGCGAAGCTGGGTCCCGTAAGTTAGAAAAGGAAGAACTCTCCCCGCTATTCATATCAAACCCACTGTTGTTTTCACTTGGATCATCAAACACAGAGACTCTGGGTTCAAAATATGGAGAATCCAATGTTATCTCTCCTTGCTGACTCAGAAAGTTGAGACGGGGATCGCATTGAATAAGTTTTTCAAAATGCTTTCCAAGCAAGCCTTGTGGGCATTCCAGATAATGTCGCCTGAAATAAATAAAAATTAATACCCACATGTATATGTAAGAGCTCCAAGCATAAAGACACAACTAAGTCACCTAAAAAGCCTGAAAGAAAACCCAAAACATACAACCGTAGCATGTACGTATATACATTCATACCTCAAATCATATACATATAAACACTTGTAACCCTAAAATAAATAGATAAACCACTAAACTTTTGATCTAATCCCAACATTGCATTGATACCATTTGCAGGAATCATCCCATCACCAGAGCAACGACTTCAGAGTTCACCCCACTATATCTTCTCCACATACGCATACACATACACATGCACAAAATAAATAAATAAATCTGTTTTGATCTTTAGGTTCCAATCTGGAACTATACAGATGACAGGCGTCCTCATGCAACCAGCAAGTAAAGACTTTAGAATAAAAAACTAAAGGAAAAAATAAAAATAAAACCAGGGACACTGTAACTACCCCGCTATATGCTACAGCTGTTAACTAAATGGTAGAATATTTCAATGAATATTCTTTTACTCTCAATTTTGTTTCTTGCCATGTTGGGCCATCCACCGATGAAACTTAAGCCTAAGAAGAATAGCGAGACATTTTGCACCATGCTACTAATTGTGTACAATGTGAGTGAAAATGTTCGTTTTCCTACCCTGATATCACCTTCCAATGTTTGACATTATACTAGCGTCATCCGGCATAGACTTTTCCAGCCTGAGAAGAATCATTTAAGTTTCTGCCACGAACCACAAATAAACTAGCAGCACACATGCTGATGGTATTTCTTCTCCTTTAATTACACCTTTTGTATGGCATTACACCATCATTTTGCATGTCATATCATAAAGCAATATTCCTCCAGCTAGCACAAGGTTATATCTTTCACACATTCCCCGATCCACACACACCAAAAGAAAGTTATACAAAGGTGGAAATCTTCAAATAGAGGCATTTTTTCGTCATGTAAACAATTAACTCTACCATCTGGTCTTGCATACTGAGAAAATTACAAATATAAGAAGTGATCTAAGGCTTAAAATACACTAGCACACAGAGGAAATAGAGAGAAAATTCTTTACCAGTTAGATGTGAAATCATTCATGACTGCCAGAGCACAAAAAGGGAAAATACAGAAATGTCGGCTAAAAAACATAAATTAAGCATGGTTAACCAGCTCCCAACCCAGGGTGTACAGAAGACTTACCTGTGTATGCTAGCCTGTCCACCAGTAAAATCTGTTGTTGCCTGCCAAAGGGTGTGCTTTCTAGGTTGTGGATTAGTCTCTCTGAAGAACAAAGGTTGCCTGGCCAACTGCATGAAAATGCCAAAATTTGTTGTCAATTGATTATTAACAGCGGATACAGTGAAAAATAATGAGACTGAGTGAATTGAGTGGTTATTACCACAACATCTATAAACCCAGGACCATCATCAGGGTAATTTGCCTTGAGAGCCATTATATCAGACCATTGAATTTCAATCTTATTCTTCAGCCCCCCATCAAGAACTTCCCACACCAGCTTATGCTTCGCAAAGTAACATTTTGCCACCAAGTCCCCTTCATATTTCGATTTGTACTGCAAATCCAATAAATATTCCAGTAAATATCAGTCAAAAAACTATAATGTTCAATGACTAAAATCCATTATACAGGTGTTTTTCAAAAAGGTGTGAAATTCGAATCTACCTCCCAGGTCCCAATTCTAAGAACCGAGGCGGGAAAGTTGGAGGCCTTCAGCTTATCAGTAGTACCAGAAGCACCACCTCTCTGCTCCTTTTTACCATGACCATGACTTCCAACTTTGGAAGCTCTAGCTTGAGAAAGCTTTGCTTGAATCAACTCTAAAAGTGATGGGCTTTTTCTCAGTTGCAAACCCAATGGACTGGGCTCATCAAGTGGATTATATTGCAAAACTGACTCCAGAAAACCTCCCATCCCCAGACTCTGCTACGACAGTGAAACACAAACAATACCAATATCAAATACAAATGTAAACTCACAATAGTTGTTGATAACTTGAAAAAATATGTTGCACGCAGATAAATATCACATCAAGGTGAATCAAAAATCTAAAACCAAAAAGGGGAGAAATTTCATCAATTGTACGATAGCAAGAACAGTGATCGAAGCTTCTAATTTTTCTTTCAATAAAATAGTCATCTTCAAACTCCTAAAATGCTTAATTTTTCACACCCTAGCGTGTTTATTAATTTCAATACACATTCATTCCAAAAGATACAGAGACACATATATAAGCATATATACTGCAAATTTAGAAGAATAAAATACTTTGTGACGCTTGGAGAGTGGTCCATGCTCTTCTTCCAAAGGATCCTCTATTTCCATCTTTACCATCGGCATCTTTTCGCTCTGAGAATCCGGGTTTCCGTCTTTCATTAAATGTACCATTAAAACCAAATACAACTCCACCTGTTTTTGAGATCAAATAGTAGTGAAACCCTAACCCTAAATAGACACAGACTGAATTCGGTGGGTGAGTCGACTCGGAGAATTTTTCTAGTTGCTTCGAACGAATTTTACTGTGAGAAAGAGTTTGGTATTGCTATAAGAAAGAAGAAATGACGGAGAAATAGGAATTTATTTTCTACTATTTACATTTTGCGGCGGTACACACGTGTCGCTTTACGCGCTTTTGAATGGTGAGTTGTGATGCTCCCTGGCACGTGCTAAGCGCCCACTCACACCGTGGCTAAAAAATTTGCACTGACGTAGCAATAAAAATTTTAAAATTAAAATAAATTAGACATCCGTTCGTTTCCCATACAAATTTATTAAGATGGTGTTTGGTATTGATTAAAATCAAATTTTTAATGCATTATGATAGAAATTTTTGAAATATATGATTGATATTGATTGTTTGACTTTGACTTATATTAAAATCATATTTTAATCCGATTCAAACATGCCCTAAAAATGAGAAATATGACCGTTATACATCGCATCAATTCTTCAAATTTAATTTTCTATCTTTTGTGTGAGGCCCAATAACAATCATATTTTTCATTCTCATTCTACAATAATGCGCATCAAACGGAGGCTGGGTAAATTGCACGATTACTTCTCAACTTATTGTTTTATTACAAGTTAATACTTTTAACTTTTCATTTTGAATTTGATCATTTGTTATTAGTAGAAAATGTTCAAATCTTTATCAACATGTCACATAGACCTTGCGTGTTTAAATTTATAAAACTAAAGTTTATCTCTTAATTTGAGCTTGGTGATGTATGTTATTATTGGGAATTTTTTGTGCTAACTATGATGAAAATTTGTTGATTAACTTGTTCTTTTCTATTGATTTGGAACCTATTTGGTGCTAAAATGATAAATTGTTAATTTTATTATTAAATTTATGTTCAGTTAGAAATTTGGATTGAAATCTAAAATTAATGTTAAAACTAATTTTAATCATATATTTTATGAAATTCGCAATTTTTTATCTGAACCCAATAGGGACTAGAAAGGCACCATCCATTGTTTGGATAATAAGTTCGTCTTCAACTTTTACAATAATATGGTTGATTTTTAATTTTTTTTATTGTAGTTGCATAATTAATTTTGAACAAGAAAACTATTTATTTTTACATGATTTCATTTAAAAAAATAAGTTGAATTGCTTTAACAAATAAATTTTATTATTTTCTGGGGGTTCTTTTTTGTATCTTTAACTCCAACTTGAGGTCACTTTTGTTTGTGTTTGTTGGCAGTCACGTGAGCATTGTCGGATAAAGTGTGGGGCCAAATTCTTGAAGCTTCTCCATGTTGTCCTTTGTTACGGTTGCGATTGACTCAAAGGGCACGTGGCGGGATCCAGGAGCATTGTCAAGTACTAAGATTGGGATTTTTTTATTTTTTGGATAATAATTGACACGATAGCAATTTTGTCGTGTATCTGATACATGAAATAAACGCCCGGATTGAATTTCACCACCTAAAGCCCATCATTTGCTTGGGCTTGGAATTGGGCCTGGACCAATATACACTTAAAATAGTTTTAACGGGTTGAACAGTCACCCTTCTTTAAGTTTATCTCGCCTCGCCTCGCCTCGGTATAGATAAAACTTAGATTTTTAACAGATTTTGATAAAAGTTTATGGATATTATGGTTAAAAGTTTTTGAGTCCCAAAAAATATATGATTAAAATTAATTATTGACTTTAACTTAAACTTAGACTACCGAATTTTGATCCATACCAAACAGCTCCAAAAATGGCAGAGCTTCGTGTCAATTTTCAAACAGCAAACAACAATGTTTTTTTGTGTTGGGAGAGAGCAAGTAAACTTTACTCGAACCAACATACCAAATGCACTTACATTTGCTTGCATGAGTAAAGAGAAAATAACAAATTGACAATGTCTATGTTTGTGTTTGGCAAAAATAGCCTGGGGTAAAGAGGAAAAAGGAACCGTTATTTGAAAACTCCCAGTCGCCTGTACGAGCCCCATGATTGCTGAAGACCCATTGAAACAACCTCCTACAGATTGAGGTCAAAATGCAGCACTGGAACCAGAAGAGGAACTGTAATATTGTGTTCAGAGGTTGAACTGCAATACAGGACTTGAGCTTGTAATCACACAGTGCAGCAAAGCTTTGAGTCAATAGAAGCCAAGCAGATGCAAAAGGCTTGATAACCAGACAATGGATATCTGCAGCAAATAAACTTCTTTTAGTTTTAAGCAGACTTTAAGCCTGAAAAACCAAAGTAACAGAAAATTAGGAACATAGTACCATCATGGTTGTTCAGGTTTACCTGTAATCCATCACATACTTGGACTTTTCCACCCTTCCAAGTTGAAGAATTGTCTGTCTTCCATTCCTCTGGGGAAACCAAATGAAAAAAACAAACTTCAATGTCCCAAACATCGTGTCTGAAAAGTTAGTTACATGTTCAGATGTTCTACAAGTAGATTCACACTTTTATTAATTTATACACATCCTTGGAAAGGCAATTGTTCTAGTTCAGCAATAAACACCCTTGATGACTTTACCATCCATTTAAATAACTATTTATCCCCCATAAGGGGTTTCGTTCCGCTCCTGCTATCCTGATTTTCACTTTACTGTAAGGCGTAAGCTGACATGCTAACTGAGAGAATCTGAAGCAATTCTTCAACGATATAATCTAAAATGTAGTCACAATCATAAGGATTTTTTCTGTTAAAAAACAAAAGGGATTCACCTCTAAAGTTAATTGGAAATTCTTCACCGAGCTTTGGATTTTAAGACCTGCCCTTCCTCTATCTCTGAAATCCAATTCGTACTGCTTCGAAATCTGTGGCAACAAGATCCGGTAAAACAAGAAGAAATTTAAGTTCACATTTACAAGCTATGTGAGATTATCAAACCTAATCATTTACTATTTCCTTGCTATATATAACTTACCTTATTATATTGAGGAACCCTTGAAAATAGCTGGTGTACCTTATCCTTCTTCCCCTCCCATTCTATGGGCAGTCCATTGACATGTTGTATCTACAATTAAAATTTTAAAAAGAATGTAGGTAATTTCGGGAATAATATATAATTTTACCCTTGTCAGAAAGTTGTGACTGTTCTCCAGGCATCAGTTTATGTCACCTGGTTTGTATTCTTTAACTGCATAGATTGGTGCTTTGGTATCCATGCATTCATACATCTGCAATTTCCAGTCCAAGTGGATACCGTAGGAATGAATCTGTGGATAGAGCAGAAAATAAGCAGTCATTAACTTGATTTACTTTTCGAATAGAAACATGCAGTCCTTCTAGGGGCACGAGAAGGGAGGTGCTTACTTCACCGCAGCCAATAATTTGGAGTGTTTGGTCAAGGAATTTCTACGATTTCCCTGAAACGTATGGAAGGCCAAATTTTAAATACAGATTTTTGCTTATACTTATGAGTAGTGAACCACGATAGAGGAACTAGTTGTGTACCTGATCCCATACATGGTATTTCGAACCTAAAATATTAGCTGTAACAAAACCAATTAAACTGTCATCAGATGAATTCATTATTCCCTTTTCATTTTGAGCAATTCTGAACTCTGATCTTCCTTTGTGCCTTCTGTGACGAGCCACAGCAAGTTTACGGTTTTGTCGCCCCTGGCCCTCCTATTATGTTGGTAAGATAATTATAAACAATGTCATATAAATAAAACAAAAACAATTCACAGGAGTTCGATATAATGCTGAATCAGTATGCAGAATATAGTTATCAGTTCGGAGAGATTCTAAAGAAGGCATATATCTCGCCTGTAGAAAGAGATCAAAGAGCTCTTTATAATTTGGCATCAAGAGTTTAGTCCACATTTTATCATGTTTGCAGAAAATGCTTATAATCATTTAAATGCAATAAATAAATTTCCCAAATACTAAACAGGCTTACATTTGTATAAAGAGTGTAAAGAGTGCCCCCATCAAGTCCTTCAGGAGAGAACTCTTTCACTATGACACAAGTACACCTCCCAACATCCACTGGCAAAGGCCTATACAGCAAAGACCTGAAGAAAAACAGTAAGAACAAATTAATATCTTCATGTATAATTCAATCATTTTCTGCTAAAATCTTGTAATATTAAATTCATAAAGTCCTTGATTGGTACTCTCAAGTTTTTTATACAAATAAATTTGGCCTGTACACGACAAAACTGAACTTAAATATATTTCTCTCTAACATCTTAAGGTTTTCGATAGTATGGCGCTTACTAACCTGTTTGGCAAAGTTGACCAAGGGGCAGCAGGGGCAGCTTCCGAATCCGAATAATCCCATATATTGACAGAATTCGAGTTTTCCGAATCAACGGGTTCCCAATATTTCAATCCGATTATCGAGTCAGACACGTTCTTCTGTACACACGATTGAAGTGAAGATTGCTTAAATACACTATCCTTCATCTGAGATTTCCCATTCGCCAGAGTCTTATGTTCAATATTGGGTACCGCATTTTCTTTTCCATCTCCATACATTTTGCCCATTATAGCACTGGGCAATGCGTTTTCTTTGTCTTCGTTAATAATAGAAGCTAAACACCGCCTCATATTGCCACCTTCGCTCGAGCTGCGGTTGTGTTTCTTGTCAATAAGGGGATTATGGTAGAGAGAATTGTACGAAGAATTGCATGGGACTGAGATTTTCTTGCAACCCGACATGATTGGTTTAAGGTTTGAATACAGAGAAAATTTTAGGTTTCTTCAATGAAATGTTGATATTGGATTTGGCTTTACTAGTTAGATATGCTTTATCTTGTGTTTGATGCCGTTGCATTTATGGTACCAACGGCAATTTGAATTTGAAATTTTGAATTGGGAATGTGTGGGAGTTTGTGGGTGTATTGTGCGTTGAAACTATTTGAAGTTGGGCTAATGATTAACGGTAACTTTTTAAGAAATTGATTAGTTGGTTGCTTGTTGAGACCCTTTGAGCCCCAATTATTTGTCATTATTTGATTATTTGAGATTATAATTTTTGAAATGGTATCTTTTAAAGAATATGTGATTAATAAAGAAAAAATTATTTTGAATTTACCTGTAATATTATTTTATTAGAAAATAAGAGAGAAAAGTGATTACTCATATTTATATAAGTTGGTTATGTTTTTCACACAAATTAAGAAATGTTATTGGAAAATTAATTTTTGCTAAAGACTTTCATAATTTACTCTTATTTAATTATTAATAATTAGAGTTTGTTTGATGCACATTTTGGGAGTAAGAATGCATTTTTATTGTTAATATGGTGGAGAATATGTACTATGTAGTTGAAAATGAATGAAAAGTTATTGATGTGATTGAAAATATATTTTATTGAAAGATATGTGATTGAAAATGAATAGAATAATGATAATGAAAAAATAATGTGAATCAAACTGGAGCTTAGTAATAAATTATTATTTAAAGTAGTAAAAAAATAATGGTATATTAGTAAATGAACAAAACAAAAAATTCTCAATAAAACAACAAGACTATATAATTTAGATATAAAAATAAGGAAGGTCGACATATATAAATAGTACAGAAGAAGTATAATTTAATGGGGCCAAACGGAGACTTAGCCCTTGTTTGAAACTCATTTTGAGGAGAATAAAAAATTTGGAATAGTGATTGATGTGAGAATGTGTGGTGGAAAAGTGATGAATTTTTTTTTATTTGTGTGTAATATTATTTTATTTGGAGAATGTGTGGTTCAAATAAAAAATAAAAATGAGAATGAGAAATTAATGAATGTCAAACGAAGGCTAAATTTATTTGCCAGAGATTTTGACATCCATTTATGGGATCCATGGTTCATAACCACCATAATGGACACCCTTATGGATACCATAAGGTACCCTTAGCATTTTGCCAAGAAAAGATGAAAAAATTCATGCCCACTATTTTGAGGGGCTGTCAAGGATGGTGTGACAGCATGGCAAGGGTTGATTTTATGTTGCGCAAGTGGACTTGGATTTTTTACTTCATTGAGGTGGGAAGCATAAGTTCTCGAATCCTCAATTAATCAGGTCATCGAAACAAAGTGGAACAAAACCGCTTGCCTCGGGTCAAAGACGAATAACATGGTTTCCTTCCTGAACCTACCCCGATAGTTATATTTTTTAGAGGGGTTGTGACGTTTTTTTTTTTTTTTGGTTGACGTGAGAACCCGCAGCCGCTATACGTGAGTACGCACTGAGTAAACATCGCTCCATGTACAGTAGTCCACAAACCACACAGGAGAAATAAACTGCACTAGGCAAGTTCCGTGCGACGGGCTCGACCGAGAAAGTGTTAGCAGAGAATTCGAACTTGTAATTTTCAGTCTCCGCATTCACCTGCTACATCGACTCGATATTTTTAGTAAATTGATTTAGTTTCCGTTTGTTTCTCATTTTTCATCCATAAAAATGAGAAATATGAACGTTATTCATCACATCAAGCCATCAATTTTGAATTTCTATCTCTCATGTGAGATCCAATAACGGCTCTTGTGTGTGGCCCAATAACGACTCTATTTTTTATTCTTATTTTACAATAATAAGAATCAAACGAAAACTTAAACTAACAACTAGAGGTAAGAAAAAAAATGGTATTATTGTTAGATTGTGCTTGTATTGTCTATTGACGAATTTAAAATCAAGAATTCGTTGTAAGAAGATTGTTTGGTTGGGCTCTAGTCACTCTAGTGACTTCGATTCGAATTTGAAGGGACAGTTGCTGCCACATAGCAAAGAAGAAATTTATCAATCAAAGCAGTGGTGGGTTGGTGGTAGGTAGAGATTTTTGTGGGTCGGTAAATGTTGGATTAGGATAGATTATTGTGTTTGAAAGCTCAAAATTAAGTAGAGGGTGTGTAGCATTTTTTTAGTCAATTGTTGTTTTAAGCCCTTGAACCTCATTTTTTTGAAAAAAATAAAAAATACATTCTCGAACAGTGTTTTGACATGTCAACCACTCATCTTTCAATGAAATAATATTACACACAAATTCAAAAATTTTTCTTATTTTTTAACCACACATTTTCCATCAATACACTGTTCAAAAATGTATTTTCTGACAAAAATAGCGCTCAAACATGCCCTAAATATGTTTGTGATGAGAAAAAGAATTATTTATTTGAAGTTCATTTGGTTATTTATTTTTTAATTTGATTCTCTAGAACTGATTTTTTTCACAGACAGAGATGATATGTTTCGCATCCTTTTAGCGATAGACTGCATTCCTAGAATTGATTTTTTCTTGTTTACATGATTTGTTCATCAAATCTTTGAGCAAAAAAGATCAATGATGTGCAAAAGTTATGCTTCCAAATAATAATATCAATGCATCTTAGCCCCTGTTTAGTGGTCATTTTTTTGGGAAAACATTGTTTTGAATTGTGATTTTTTGGAAAATATGTGGTTAAAAAGTTGGGAAATTTTTTGACTTTGTGTGTAAACTATTTTATTATGCGAGTGTGTGGTTGAAAATAAATATGTAAAAAAAAGAGTTAAAAAAATGGAAGACGAACTGTGGGTTAAGTTACTTTTATCATCTGTATTCAACTAAAATTTTCAGCTAGTGCTAAAAAAATATTTTGAATGGTCTTTTGAATACAAAATACCTTATGACTCATAATATGTCATGTTGAGTGTTACGCCTCGCCTCCAGGAGAGATTGCCACGTGGACAGCAAAGTCACGTCGGCAAGAAGACAGCAGGAAAGTCAAGGGAAGGTTAATGAAGTCAAAATAGTAGAAGAGACAAACATCCAAAATCTTTTCACTGAAGTCTGAAGTGGGTGCCGAACCCCTCCCTCCTATGCGAAACACTGAAACTTGAAGTTGAGGTCCTTGCAAGTTGTCTGAAGCTCTACAACACCAGAAGTCCTTAAGCCGATGTTGATTGCACTGAAGATTCAAAGATCCTTGGAATGACTGATGTTCTGTAATAAAAGTGTGTCAGTGTGTCAGCCTACAATGTAGAACGATCGACCCCTTGTCAATATTAATTAAAGGAATAGACGATGATGTGAGACTTTAGTGTAGGAGATGTTGCCACGTGGTTTTGATTCAACGATCACCACGTTGGTCATGGTAGTATAAATAACTTCTCTTTGTAAAAATCAAGGGTTGACATATTTGCAATCAAGAAATCACACACACACATACACACACTCAAAACTCTCAAGATATTCATAGGGAAATATTTAGCAATTCCTTTATCTATAGTTCCTTACATCATTGATGAAGGAAAACCCGAGAAGAAGAGACTAAAATTCATATACAAGTTCTTCCTCTTAATCTATCTTTCCACATATTTTTTTTTTTTTTAAAAGAGAGATTTATTCTTTGGAATCTGCTTGACTGTCGTTGATAGTGCGATTGTCTTTGATTCATACCGTCGAAGTCCGAATATTATCATCTCTTGCCTGAAAGTGTCTCTCGCGTCTATTTCAGGTCAATTATCGTACTTATTTTGATAAGAACGCGTCGGGACCATATTTGACATGGCAAGAGTGAATCCGGCATCTGTTGAACTCATTTTCTGGAGTCAACATTGAGTATGTGTAAATTGAACAGTACACAACCTTAAAATTTCTGCATGAAAAATGATTGTTGAACATCACTATTTGTAAATTCTTTTAAGATTTATGAGGTGGCAAAAAAGAAAGGGAGGAGTTTTATGTTTTTAGTTGGTTGGTGAAATTTTAACTAGATCCTATATCGTCACACTATTTTGTGTGGTGCTATTTATTTTGTTGCACTGTCGTAAGATTAGCTCAATCTCCAGTTCATATTTTTCTGTAATTTACAGTCGATGAAAATTTTTTACAGCAGTTTTGCAGGAATAATTTTTGTAGATCAAAATTCAGAGAAAATGTTGGTTTCATGATGCAATAATCATGTGTATGAAACTTCATGATTTGTATGGTGAGAGTGTAAAACCTATCTAGATCCACCAAGACAAGGTTAATAAAAGTGACGGACCTAGAATTTTGAATCAACACGGGCGATCATGGATCGTTGACTGTGTCAGTAATAAAATATTAAGAGCCCCGTTTGATACCTTTTTTTTTTTTGCAAAAAAAAAAATGTATTTTGGAATAATGATTTGATGGAGAATATGTAGTTAAAAATAATAAAAAGTTTTGAATTTGAATGTGACATTATTTTATTGAAAAATGTGCGGTTAAAAGAGGAAGAAAAAAAAAAGAATCACACAAGGTCTAAAATTTAAATATAACAATTATTTTGTTCAAACCGAACATATAATTTTGTTGTAAAAATTATCAATATTCACCAAATGATATTGTGACCAAGTTTTGTATAATTCAAAAGGAAGAACATGTAATCAATTTTTTAGAATTGCATTAAACCCGCTAAAATATAATATATATTATTATGGTTAGTTTATTTAGTGAATGCTATATGGTCAAATTCTCAATGACCTAAGGAGAGGTCAAAGTTTTGATTCTTCCTCTCCTTATCTATTTAATTTTGATAAAAATTAAAGAATTAAAAATCTTTCACAATAAAAAGGGTGGGAAAGGAATCAAAACCGGGACTTCTTATATGAATATAGGAGCTCTAATTAGTTGAATTACAAAAAAATGTTCGAAATTAAAACAAATTACCAAATATGTCATCTAAAACATTTATTCATTGTCAAAAAGAAAAATTGTTCCGACGAATTCAGCACGAGCAGTCGTCGTGGCTCGTCGGATGCTGAGTCTGTCCCAGTTAATAACCATGTTTTCAGAATTCATATTTTATAATTTTATTTCCCTGCCCTCAAAATTTCACACTTCTTTTTGGGCACTTACTCCGAAGTTGAGAGAAAAGTAAAATACTCATTCCCCACATGAAACCAGCACAAGCATTGCGCTTTGCCCCCTGCATTTTTTCCTACGCACTTAACCTCCTCGTGACAAGATGAAGAAATATATAACCTCTGATGTTACATAATTTGGAAGTAGCGTTTGGAGCCAATTAGCTTTTGTAGATTTTTTTAGCTAGCAGTTTTTCGAAGAGTCTAGCATGGCAATCTACTGTTTGGTGAAGTGTTTGTCGCAAAGTCTTATTCATTATTCACTATTCTATATCTTTGCACGAACACTATGCTAATTTTAAACATTTTATGTAGACACTGATTTCAATTTTCTGGAACTTTAGTTCTTATAATTGAGGTGGGGCAGTCTGGTCTGTTCGGTTTGTGCAACCGGTCTGAAATGGTAAAGATTTGTTTTCTTTATTTTGGAAAAAGGAAACTGAATTGGAGTGTATCTAACTGTACTTTTCGGTGTTGGGGCTTAAGAAATGAGCTAAATTAGGAGTGCACTAGTGCATGGCTATTAAAACTAGCAACCAAATAAAAGTTTTAAAATTTACTAAAAAAATCATGTAAGAAAACTTGGTGAACCGATTTTTGGTTCACCCTTGAAGCTGAGAGACGGGACATATGTGAGTACTTGGTTTGGCGAAACAGAAATCGAACATTTTCACCGGAATGAACTGGCAGGTCTCGTTTGGATCCAGTCCAGCTGTTGGAAATTTTGCGCCCGTGCATTAAAAAATAGTTTTTGTCCCGTATTATTTAACACTGAGAAAAGCAAAACGAAGCTTATTCATGATATTAGAATCTTGGAATGTCTGCAATGCTAAAAACGAGCTTGCCATTATACAATTAGCGTGGGATCAAAAGGCTAACCCACCTTTTTCTACTGTCTGCAGATATTTCGAATATTCTAGCATGGTAGGTGATGCTATATGTGAAGAGTATATTTTTTCTCCTTTTTTATTTCCCGGTTGTCTTTCACTTCCACTACGAAAATAATCTTTTAGATTCTAGCATATTTTTCTGTTCAAATGCTGAATATCAGGTTGTTTTGGCAATTATAACAGATCTTGTAATGTGGCTAACAACAATTATACGGGGTTGGCTTCTGATGGTTTGGTTTGCATTGAAATGTTTCTGAGCTGATTACAAATGCAAGTCATCTTTGTTAAGGATTTAAAGAGGATTGAATGGTATTACATAGTATTCTAGTGCAATGCAAGCAATATGCACGTAATCAATTACACAAGTCGGTTTTTTTTGTTTAAGATCTCTCTCTCTGTCTCTCTGAAGAAGAAAAGATACAATGCTGTGTTGATCATTCACCAATCTTGTTGAGACCGTTGCTCATTAAGGTGCATCCGGGATAAGATTCTGTTAATGGCCAGTATACAATGAAATTCTTTTTGGCGAACATAAGTTTGAGATCTGTTCACTAGCGCTCACCATGGTCTCAGGGTTATCTAGCAATGATTTGATAAACCTATTGGAACTTTAGCTCTATCGATGGGATTGAAGAGGAGGGTAGTTAGACATTTTGATGATTTTGAAGCATTGGAGTTTTTCTTCAGGGCGATGACAGAATTAGGAATTGGATTTCTTGTTTTCATTTTCTTCTCTGTTACTGGCTTTTGAAACAGGTTCTGATGTTAAGGTCAGTTATGAGGACGTGTGTTTTTTTTTTTTTTTTTTTTGAAACATCTCATCTAAAAAGTTTAAGTTACTATATTCAACATGAAAATAATTTGAGTTTGTTTGTTTGGTTGGAAAATACTTGCAAATTGGATGCTAGAGCAAGTGTTTCCTTTGGTGGTGGGAAATATTGTTGGGTTTTATAAAATTTTAATGGGTTAATTTCACAAATGGTCACTGAAGTTACCTGAAAATTTCAAAACGGTCACTGAAGTGTCAAAGTTTCAGAAACGGTCACTGAAGTTTGAAATTTCTTTCAAAACGGTCACTGAATTTTCAGATTTTTTGGCCAAGTTTGAGGCAATTTTTCGGCAACTTCCAACCACCAAAATCGTCAATTTCGGATACCGTTGGAAAGCCTACGATGTCCTCTTCAATTACCACCAAAAATCTCCCCAAAACTCCAAGTGAATCAGCCGGAATAAACCCACGAAGTCGGCAACCGAAAATTGTGAAAATTTGCCCAGATTTTCAGATTTTTTGGGCAAGTTTGAGGCACTTTTTCGGCAACTTCCGACCACTAAAACTGTCGATTTCGGATACCGTTGAAAAGCCCACAATGTCATCTTCAATTACCATAAAAAATCTCCCCAAAACTCCAAGTGATTTGGCCGGAATAAACCCACGAAGTCAGCTACCCACACTGGGCAGATGTTCAGACTTTTTTGCCTAGTTTGGGTAGCTAACTTCGTGAGTTTATTCCGGCCAAATCACTTGGAGTTTTGGGGAGATGTTTGGTGTTAATTGAAGAGGACATTGTGGGCTTTCCAACGGTATCCGAAATCGACAGTTTTAGTGGTCGGAAGTTGCCAAAAAAGTGACTCAAACTTGCCCAAAAAATCTGAAAATCTGGGCAAATTTTTACAATTTTCGGTTGCCAACTTCGCGGGTTTATTCCGGCCGATTCACTTGGAGTTTTGGGCAGATTTTTGGTGGTAATTGAAGAGGACATCGTGGGCTTTCCAACGGTATCCGAAATCGACGATTTTGGTGGTCGGAAGTTGCTGAAAAATTGCCTCAAACTTGGCCAAAAAATCTGAAAATTCATTGACCGTTTTGAAAGAAATTTCAAACTTCAGTGACCGTTTCTGAAACTTTGAAACTACAGTGACCGTTTTGAAATTTTCAGGTAACTTCAGTGACCATTTGTGAAATTAATCCAAATTTTAAATCTCAAGAACTAAAAAAATCGAATTATTATCAAAATCCTCCAATCAAATCGCCAAGGGAATTGTAAAGTGTGGAACCATACCTTAGTTTATTGGGAATGATTCATTGTTAATGAATTTTGACTCCGGATCTTAAATCTTGAAGATGAACTGCAATCTCTTCATATTTAGGTTCTTAATATTTAATCACGAATATTATCAGTTCTTGTTTTTGACTTGACTTCTTACTTTATAATTTTGATTGTTTCAATTCCTTCTTCTTGATTACTAATCTTGATTGTGGATTTTTGGATCTTTCCCATCAATATGTTTTCTCTTGTATTCTTGTGTTGATAAGACGACACAAAAAATAAAAATTACATAATTGGAGACCATAACCTTATTTATAGTTTCATATGTATTTCGGCCTATCATGAAAAGGGAAATTACAATAATTCAGGTGTTTGAAGATTGGAATTCAAAAATCAGGGATCAAATTTCATTATTTGAAAATCAACAAATATATTAAAACCATAACCTTAATTTATCACTCTCAACTTCCTCACCTCTCTCTCTTGCGCCTCCTCTCCCCTACCCTTCACTCTCTCTATAAATCTCTCATCTTGTGAAAAATTAGGGTTGTAGCTCAATCCACTCGCCGAGGTGTAGAAGTGGAGGTAGTGGAGTTGGGGATAGTGGTGAGCAAGGTCGATCGAATTCGTAACGCTGTGATTTTTCTTCAATGAAACAGGATCTGCGGAGATGAGGATGAGATAGTATGAAATTTGCGGGAGGGGGTGGAGGGAGAGGGTTGTGTGCAGTGATGACAAAAAAACCCGCCCCGTCCCGACGCTACCTCTCCCCGACAGGTTGATGGGGTGAGGCGGCGAGGGGGTGCCCCGCCCCGTGAAAAAAAAAATCATTAACTATTAATTAAAAAAATAGTTAACTGGAAATTTTTGAAAATAAAAATAAAAATAAACAGGGTAGGAAACGGGGTCGAACCGCTCCCAGCCCACCACATTGCCATCTCTAGTTGTGTGAGATGTGATGCGTTCACTTCGGATAGAGAAGATGATGTGGCGACGAGGCGGCGACAGTGTCGGTAGTGGAAGGTGACGGTGGTGAAAAGGCGGCGGTGAGAAATTTAGAAAGTGGAGGACGTTTACGTACCTAGAATTGTGGTTACGGTGGTGGTGGAACGACAGTAGATCCATTTTATGTTCTGGTGGCGGCAAGCGTCGAGGTTGTTCTCTCTATGTTGTGTGGTGGCGGTGGCGGGTTTGTGAATTTTGGTTGGGTGGTGGTTGTGGTGTGACTTGATTTTTTTTGTTGGGTGGTGCTGTGGATGCAGTGGTGGCGACGACGTGTGACAATAGTGATAGTGTGTGGTTGGATGCGGTGGTTGTGGGTTTGTTGGTGGCGGTGGTTAAAAGTGGCTAAAGTTAAGTGGTAGTATTTAGTTATCTATGAACAAGTATTTAACTGTAACATAAAAATTTGACAATATGTGACTGAAAAATAATCTGTGACCAATGAAATTAACCGTGACCTATAATTTTTGAATTTGTGATCTCGAAATCATCAGTGACTAATTAATTTGATAATATGTGACCAATAAATAAATCGTGATCTATAATTATGTATATGTGACCAATAAATAAATTGTGACCTATAATTATTTATATGTGACCATTAATTGTATAATTGTGACATAATTAATAAATATTTTTAATTAATTACCTAATACCCGAGTTTTGAATTGTTAAACTATCTACCTGACTTTTGAATTGGTGTAAACCATACATCTGAAATATGAATTTTTTCCTTATGAAATACATTATTAATGGTTCCTATCTATACATATATAACTAGGCCCACACTTTATTTAGGTATATTCAAAGCCCAATAATTTAAATTCTTTTTTAGATCGCTTTAATTGAGATCAACCCTAAGATAGCCTTTGATGCATACTTAATTATATATGTAGGCCTACACGACAAATTAAAACCCAACATATATTTCAATAAATTTCTTTTTTGAACTTAGTTGAATCATATTCATATGTTGTATCTCATCTGTGTTTGAAATTAAATAAAATAACAAAGATTTAAATTTGAAGCTGTAATCATATCCGTCGCAAGGGTACAAAAACACCCTCATATCTTTGTGAGGGTGGAACTTGAGATGAGGGGAGACTCTATCAGAGACATATGCTTAAATGTGCTACCCGACTTCTTCCCAGTGTCGTACATGCGTAAAGAATGTTTGAATCTCACTCCCTTTCCATTTCTTGGGCTTGCTCTCACCTCATACATCTTGGGGTACTCCATAACGCTGCTTACTCTATTAGCAACGATAACTATTATGAAACAAACAGGATAACAAAATCGCTCTAATACTATTTGTGTCAATTATGCTCTAAATCTCTGATACCAATTGTTGGGAATTTAAGGATGGCATATTGCTCGATGCCACTTGATATGAAACCAACCACCAAATTGAAATGTTGAAGTTATATGACACAATAATGAAATATTTGATCACAGGCAAAAGAATAAAAGAAGACGAGAAAATGTGACAGATGAATTAGTAGATTTTATTGCACGAATAATAATTGAGAAATAAACAATTGATCCTAAAAGTTATAGTAATCTCTTTTATCACATTATGAAATTGTATAGAAGTGTTTAATATTTACATGGAACATGTAGGGAGATGTACAAATCCTCTTAGTAGAGTTGTTGATGAACTAAGATACCAAAAAGTCGAGGCCAAAACAAATTCCAACTCCGAATAGACTTCCAAAGTAGAACTCCAACTTGACATAAGACTTCAATAGTATTCCAAACTAAATTTTTCTTGACATACTTCAATTATAATTTTTCAATTATTTTAACAAGGAATTCGGGTCACATCCAAATTCTAACAATCTCCACCTGACACGAATTCCAGTGCAATGAACAAAGCTCCAAAGTATTCTCCACTCGGAGAAGAAAATTTGTTTGCAATGAATGAACCAACTCTTTAACAATAATCAAAACTGATTGCTCCAAGCAACACAAAATACTTCACATCTTCCAATGAATACATGCACTACTCTGCAGAATTATCTCAGATTCCCAAAAAATCATAATGATTTTAAAATTCACCAAACAAACTGAGCTGTAACACACCCCTAAGTAGAATCAAACTCAAATGCTTTTTAAAAATGCACATTACTATATTATACACCTTCTACTACGCCGAAAGCATGCTCAACAAAATTAGTATCCACATACATTTTACCACTAGGTCCGTCCCTAACAATTGAATACAATGGCACCACATGAGATAATTTTTTGAACTCAACTAGCAGTATTTTTCAAATCCGACCCTTTATGAGCTCCTAAAGGTATTATACTAAACTGAATGTCAACCACGATACTGAACATGTGCTTATTAACTCTTCTAGATTTTGCACGACTCTGCAAGATGTATAATTGAGACTTTTTTTGTCCCCCCAATACAACATGGACACCTTTACAAACCTTCAAATCTCTACCTCTACCAAAGAACTCATAACTTTTTGAATCAATGATAGACAACGAGATGAAATTCTTCTTTAAATCTGGAACATGTCGAACTTGGCCAAGTGTTCTAATTGTCCCATCCAATGGTTTCAATCGATCGTACTAATTTTAGCAAACCGAAAAGGTGTGTTGTTTTCCATAACCACGACACTTTTGCAAACAGTTTCATATGTAGTAAACAAGTTCTTATTAGGACATGTGAAACACACACGCTGAATCCAGAATCTAATTCTCCTTTGATTTAGACTCGACATCAGAAACATTCAAGAGATCTCCCTCACTTACAATGTTCTATGCGAGGTCTGCTTCACCTGAAGTCTTTGATTGCTTCCCATGTCGACTTGTAGCCAACCTTTCTTTATTCCGTAATTTGTAGCAATCCTTCTTCATGTGTCAATTCTTCTTGCAAAAGTTACAAATTTGATTACTGAATTTAGATTTCGATCTGCCCCTTCTAGAACCACCATGATCGACAAAGCTTTCTCCATATTTAACCTCTGAAACCAGATGTTTCATCTTCTCTTTTGAAAACAAAGCATCATACATGTTGACACCGACCTCCGAGGTCGTTGAGCTCGGACTGTCATGTCCCAATGAGGACGAGGAAAAGGGAGTTCGGTTATGCGAGATCAGGTCGGCAAGAGCGTAGCTTCCCCAACAAGCCATTGTAGTCTTCCAAGACGCTACAGTGGCTAATCATTACGGATCACTGACAAGATCTTCTGGCATCAAACCAAAGAGATACACGTGGAAAGGTCCTGTGTCAGCGCCCACCTATTCCCCCAATCAGAAACCTTAGCCTGCTTTAGTAGACAATGCATTTACTACCTGGATCAACAAGTCCCATCGTCCTCAGTCAACAGTACAACGTTAAGGTCGGGCGCCAATCCCGTTAGGACAACACCCCCAATCAGCTCGGCTCAGTCCCTGGGTTGATAAGACATAAGGATTAGACGTTGTTATGTTCCTACTATAAAAGGCTCAGAAAACAAAGATGGCAGGGGAGGCAGACAGAAAGTCTAAAGGAATACATTAAGGAGAAAAACCCCAGCAAACCCTTTTGAATATTCAAAACCATCCACAAAAGAGAAGTAATCGTTTCAGAGACAATCTAACATTCTTCTTCATTGTGTCTTTTAGACTACTTTCTGCACTCTTAGTTGGCCTTAATCTTGTTCATGCAATTTTGAACGTCAACAGTTTGGCGCTAGAAGGAGGGCCCCCTGCTTGATAGCAGCCCCATCTCCACACACGATTCATAAAAGTAACCCCATGGACGAATTGTCGGGATCAGGGAACCAGTCCCACGCGGGCCATACCCACCCTGGGCGAAGCCATGATCCCGTGAACTCGGAAAAAGCGGGTCGGGACGAAACCGCTGACCCACAAATGGCAACGATGAGGGAAGCCATTGAGAAACTAACGAATATTGTCAGTAGGTTGGAACAAAACCAAGCCCAGTACCTGCCACGGGAAAACAGTGGGAAATCTCTTCGCCAGGAAAAGACCGAACGACTCCCCACTAGGCGGACCCTGCATTTTTCAAACGAAGAATCTTTCAGGGACCAAACTGAGGAAGTTGGAAGCTCCCCTGTGGCGACTAAATCGAAAATTAGGAGGACGAACAGTGCATTCGACAAGTTGGGCCCTCAGCGTTCCTCAACTCCCGCCAGGAAGCAAGCTGAACGCCAAAGAAACCATCCTGGAGAGCAACCAGAAAACGAGGTGAACGCCCTAAAGAAACGCATTGCGGATCTGGAGGCAAAAAGCAAGGGGAGCCCGGATGAATATTTCACCAAACGCCACTCACCATTTACCGAAATTATCCTAGCAGAACCATTACCCGAAAAGATGAAAATGCCTCAGCTGGCCGGATACGACGGGGAAGGAGACCCCCTCAGTCACCTTGACAAATACTCTTCTTGGATGGAGCTTCAGGGAGCCGGAGAAGCCATCATGTGCCGCGCCTTCCCCTTAACTTTAGGAGATAAGACTCAAAGATGGTTCAGGAGATTACACCAAAGATCAATAAAATGCTGGGACGATCTTGCCGCAGCATTCCTCGCCCAGTTCATGGGTTCAAAGGCAAGGACCACTCCCAAAGAAAGGTTGGTAAGCATAAAGCAAGGGAAAGCAGAATCCCTTAAAAGCTACCTAGACAGATTCAACAAACAATCCATGGAAGTTGAGAAAATTTTTGACGACGCTGCGCTCATGGCAGTCTTGTCAGGACTGAGACCCAAGACACGATTCTGGTGGTCAGTCCATGAAGATGGCCCGCAAACGTACCATGGACTCTTAGCCCGAGCTGAGAAGTACATCAGTGCAGAAGAGGCCACCTCGGATCACGAGGATGTTAAACAGAACCCCCGTTCCCCGCGGCAAGCAAAGGGGAAACAAACGGAAAGAGACGGAGGTCAGGAGAGAAGGAAAGATAAAAGGAACCAAAGCCGCTCTAGACCGTATCCCGACAGGTCCCGCGGCTACCACCCTTTGGATGTCAGCCTGAAGGAGGTCTTTCTTCAAACCGAAGCAAAGAAGTCTTTTCGCCGACCCCTGCCTGGAGGCAAAGAAACAGCTGGGAAGAACCAAGCGAAGTACTGCCGATATCATAAGACAGTGGGACATGACACTGACAACTGCCGAGACCTAAAGGAAGAGGTGGAAGCCCTCATTCAGAGAGGCCATTTACGGGAGTTCGTAGCAAGGCCAAGAATAGCGGGTCCGTCCAGGCTTCCGCAGCCTGACCAGCGGGGAGAAAATCAACCAGCGCGGCCCGAACCCTCAGCTCGCGACCCCCAGCCCCGTGCTGAGATTCGAATGTTGGTAAGCGGAAACCAATATTTAGAGGGTTCAAGAAGAACTAGGCGCAAGTTGGCGCGTGATGCTCACGTACACCAAAACTTTAGTGTAAGATACCCCGCATCGGAACCCGCTACTTATTCGGGCCCCGAGTGGTTCGGATTTTCAGAGAAAGATGCACAAGGAGTTCTGCAAGATCAAAGTGATGCGCTGGTTATCGCAATGGATGTGACAGGAGTCCGAATACACCGAACTCTAGTAGACAACGGGAGCTCGGTCAATGTGCTTTACTACCAAACGTTGAGGCAAATGGCCATACATGATCAATACCTTCAACCGTACCCCCGTAAACTTCAAGGGTTTTCCGGCAATCCGGTCGAAGCTCGGGGACAGATTGTACTCAGTGTCGAGTTCGGTGAACCCCCATGCTACAGAAAAATCCTGGCGGATTTTGTCGTGGTCGATATCCCTTCAAACTACAATGCCATATTGGGGAGACCTTTATTGCACGAACTACAGGCGGCAACCTCAATGTATCATTACTGTCTAAAGTTCCCCACTCCGAACGGACCAGGAGTAATACGTGGGAACCAAGTTGAAGCGAGAGCCTGCAACGTAGACTTACCTAAGCCCCTGGTTGGAATGCTGGATGGCCTGAGCTGCCAACAAGCTGAGACATCGGAACACGAGGATCCAATGATAACCAAACTAAACGAGGTCGGTATGACATGCACAAGAGAGTTCCTCCCAGACACGTTGGATCCAAGAGTAAAAACACGAGGTGGAGAACCTGTGGAAGAGCTGGACGTCATCCGAGTTGGTCTAGGCGTCCCGCCCAAGGAGCTGAAAATAGGTCATGACCTCCAGCCCCCAGTGAGGGATCAAATTATCAGTTTCCTTCAGGAAAACCTCGATGTATTTGCCTGGGAACACGCGGACATGAGGGGAATCAATCCAAAGGTCATGTGCCACAAGTTAGGAGTTGATCCCTCCGCACGGCCAAAACAGCAACGAAGGAGGCCTCTTAACCCAGAACGATATGAGGCCCTCAATAAGGAAGTGCAAAAGCTGCTCGAAAACGGATTCATCCGCGAAGCGAAATATCCAAAATGGATCGCTAACCCTGTACTAGTGAAAAAGAGCAATGGAGATTGGAGGGTGTGCATAGATTTCACCGACCTGAATAAAGCATGCCCTAAAGACGGATTCCCTCTACCAAGGATTGACCAAATGGTGGACGCCACTGCTGGGCACGATTTGCTCAGCTTCATGGACGCATATTCAGGCTACAATCAAATTCCCATGCATGAACCGGACCAAGAACACACGGCATTCGTCACCGACAGAGGTCTGTACTGCTATAAAGTTATGCCGTTTGGTCTCAAGAATGCAGGTGCGACCTACCAACGTCTGGTCAACTCCATGTTTGCCAAACAAATTGGAAAAACCATGGAGGTTTACGTGGATGACATGTTGGTTAAAAGTGCAGAGGCTTGGGAACATCGGCAACATCTCGCCGAAATGTTCGAGATCCTAAGAACATACGGGATGAAGCTAAACCCCCGTAAATGCGCATTTGGAGTAAGCTCGGGGAAATTTCTGGGATATTTAGTAAACCGCAGAGGAATTGAAGCTAACCCAGATAAGATAAGGGTCATCATTGAGATGCGTCCTCCATCCAAACCAAAGGAAGTTCAAAGCTTAACAGGACGGATAGTCGCCCTCAGCAGATTCATGTCGAAATCAACAGACAAGTGTAAGCCCTTCTTTGACGTGCTGAGAGGAGGAAAGAAGTTTGAATGGACGCCGGAATGTCAGGTCGCTTTCGACCAACTAAAATCACACCTATCACAACCACCAATGCTGTCCAAACCTAGAGAAGGGGAAACGCTCATGCTATACTTGGCAGTCTCGGAGCATGCCGTCAGCGCGGTGTTGGCCAGGGAGGAGAACGAAATACAACACCCAGTTTACTATGTTTCTAAGGCCCTGCACGACGCCGAAGTTCGCTACTCCCCACTGGAGAAGTTGGCCTATGCTGTAATAATCGCTGCTCGGAAACTGAGGCCATACTTCTTGGAACATTCCATTAAAATCCTGACGAGTCAACCTTTGAGGCAGGTACTGCAAAAACCGGATACTTCAGGGAGATTGGTAAAATGGTCAATTGAGCTCGGCCAATTCGATGTAAGGTACAAACCACGTACCTCAATAAAATCTCAAGCGCTAGCCGATTTCATTCTTGAGTTCAGCTCAGACCCTATGGGACAATCACCTCCCCAAGCCCCTTGGAAACTGTTCGTTGACGGATCCTCCACGGATGAAAGAGCAGGAGCTGGGATAGTTCTAATAAGCCCAAACCAACAACTGTTCTGCGAAGCGTTACCTTTCGACTTCAGCGCTTCTAACAACGAAGCTGAGTACGAGGCCCTGATAGCCGGCCTCCGAATGGCAAGCGAAATGAAAATTGATTGGCTGATGGCGTACAGTGACTCCCAACTGATAGTAAACCAAGTCAACGAGACCTATCAAGCCAAAGAGGAAAGAATGGGCAAATACTTCCAGATCGTCAGAAGCGAACTCCAGAAGTTTAAAGATGTCCGTATCAGACAGGTTCCACGAACTCAAAACGGGCACGCTGATGCACTAGCTCGGTTGGCAACCAGTGAAGGAATTGAGAGGTTTGATAGCATACCTGTTGGGAGAATCCACCGCCCTGCAATTGAAGAAGCTGAGAAAATCCACATGGCGACGGAGCCCAGACACTCGTGGATGAAAGAACTCGTTACGTACCTCCAAACGGGTATATGCCCAGAGGATCCCACCTTGGCTAGGAAGCTGAGGGTAAGGTCAGCAAGGTACACGTTGATCGACGGCATCTTATATAAGCGAGGATATGCTGCGCCACTGTTGAGGTGCCTGGATGAGAAAGAAGCCCTTCGCGCTATGAAAGAAATACAAGAGGGGATATGCGGAAATCACGCGGGAGGACGGTCATTGTCACACAAAATCATGCGCCAAGGGTACTTCTGGCCGACCATGAAAAAGGATACGCTGGAGTTCACCTTGAAGTGCGACAAATGCCAACGGTTCGCACCTAACATCAAACTCCCCCCTGAAGAACTGAACTATGTAATGGCACCGTGGCCTTTCGCAAAATGGGGGGTCGATCTTATCGGTCCCATGCCTACGGGAAAAGGGGGGACGAAGTTTGCAATTGTGGCCGTTGACTATTTCACCAAGTGGGCTGAGGCTGAACCTATGACGAAAATCACCGAGCACAAAACCACTGAGTTCATATGGAAGTCAATCATATGCAGGTTTGGAATACCTCACTCCATAGTGACGGATAACGGAAAACAGTTCGACAACACTCGCTTTGCAAGTTTCTGCGAGGAATTGGGAATACAAAAACATTTCTCCACGCCGAATCACCCCCAGGCTAACGGACAAGTTGAGGCCATCAATAAGATTATCAAGCATACGCTGAAAACAAAGCTCGACACTCTTAAGGGAGGATGGGCAGAAGAACTCCCCAACGTATTATGGTCTTATCGCACTACTGCTAGAAGTAGCACTGGAGAAACCCCTTTTTCCCTAGCCTTCGGGGTAGAGGCCGTGATCCCTCTTGAGGTAGAAATTCCATCTGTCAGAACTCTGATGTATCAAGAAGACAGGAACGAGCAAACATTACGAGAAGAATTGGATTTGATAGAAGAGAGAAGGGATGTCGCTGAGGTCAGAAATGCGGTATACAAACAACGCAATGCGAGATACTACAACCAGAAGGTAAAGAAGCGAGAGTTCGAGGTTGGCAACCTTGTCCTAAGGAAGGTCTTCCTGGCGACAAGAGAACTAAATGCTGGATCTTTAGGACCTAACTGGGAGGTCCTTACAGGGTAAGCAATGTACTACTCAAAGGGGCTTACGAACTGGAAGATATGGAAGGCAGGATTTTACCGCACCCCTGGAACGCAGAGCACCTCAAAAAGTATTACCAATAGGTTGTCGTAATATGCTGCCTCTATGAATAAAAGCATGGTTATCAGAATGACTCTCCAAGAAGTACGGCGTCCATGCCGGGTGATTCCTAAGCCCTACTCACGAAGTAGGCAGAATCTCCAGTAAGCCCTACTCATGAAGTAGGCAGAATCTCCTGTAATCCCTACTCATGAAGTAGGCCCGAGCTAATGTTGCGAGTGCTACAACACTTACTAAGATTTCCTAAGCCCTACATCATGAGTAGTCAGATCTCACTTAAGCCATGCTCATGAGTAGGCCGAGCTATGTTTGGCAAGTGCTGCAACACTTAGCAAAATTCCTAAGCCTACTCATGAAGTGGGCAGAATCTCCTGTAAGCCCTACTCATGAGTATGCCGAGCTAATTTTGCAAGTGCTGCAGACACTTAGCACGATTCCTAAGCCATACTCATGAAGTAGGCAGATTCTCCTGTAAGCCCTACTCATGAAAGAGGCCGGCTAAATGGTTGCGTGCTGCAACACTTAGTATGATTCCTAAGCCCTACGCATGAAGATCAGAATCTCCTGTAGCCCTGACTCATGAGTAGCCGAGCTAATGTTTGCAAGTGCCTGCAACACTTAGCACCCAATCGATGCTAAGCCTACTCATGAAGTATGACAGAATCTCCTGTAAGCCCTACTCTGAAGTAGGCCCCTAGCTAATTTTGCAAGTGCTGCAACACTTATCAAGATTCCTAACCCTACTCATGAAGTAGGCAGAATCTCCTGTGAGCCCTACTCATGAAGTAGGCCGTGATAATGTTGCAAGTGCTGCACAACTTAAGCAGAATCTCCTATAAGCCCTACTCATGAATAGGCAGAATCTCCTGTAATCCCTACTCATGAGTAGGCCAAGCTAATGTCAGTGCTGCAACACTTAGCAAGATTCCTAAGCCCTACTCATGAGTAGCAGAAATCTCCTGTAATCCCTACTAATGAAGTAGGCCGAGCTAATTTTGCAAGTGCTGCAAACACTTAGCAAGATTCCTATCCACTACTCATGAATTAGGCAGAATCTCAAGTAAGACACCCACCTAGTCAATGAATTAGGCCTAATCTAATGTTGCAAGTTCTGCAACACGTAGCAAGAATCCTAAGCCCTACTCACATGAAGTAGGCAGTATCTCCTGTAATCCCTACTCATGAGTATGGCGAGCTAATGTTGCAAGAGTGCTGCACAACTTAGCAAGTTCCTAAGCCATACTGCTAATAGGCAAATCTCCTGTAAGCCCTCTCATGAAGTAGGCCGAGCTTAATGTTGTAAGTGCTGCAACACTTAGTCAAGATTCCTAGCCTCTCTGAAGTAGGCATAAATCTCCGTAAGCCCTACTCATGAAGTAGGCCGAGCTAATGTTTGCATGTGCTGCCACACTTAGCAAGATTCCTAAGCCATACTCATGAGTAGGCCGAATCTCCTGTAAGCCCTACTCATGAATTAGGCCGATCTAATGTTGCAAGTGCCGCAACACTACTCAAATGTACGAGAAATTCCTACGAAAATCCCTATACAAACCTACCGCAAATATGCGAAAAGCGAAAAGTTCTATCAGCTAGTTCGTTTGAGAGTTGCGAATTCAAATTTGAAAATCAAAATTTTTTTTTTTTTTTTGTATTTTTCATTCATTAAATAAGAGGTACAAGAGTTGAAGGAACTTAAAGAGATACATAAAGCTAAGGATTAGTGGGATTGGGAGCGAGCTCATCAGGTGCAGTCGGAGGAGCCTCGGCTTGTTGGGCCTCAACTGCTTTCAGCATCTGCTTCCATCTCTTTTGCCTGCTCCTCCTTGAGCCTCCACCAACAAAAAAAAAAGGCAGTCATCCATCCGGCCTTTTTTTTGGTAATGAACTTACGATCTCACCCATAGCCAGAACGTATGCTTCCTGGGCGATGGCATCAAAAGCCGGAGAAGCCCTCCATTCCTCCACAGCTTTAGAAAACTTCAGATCAGTCTCCGCCTTTAAAGCCATGGCCTGAGCTACCGCCTCGTCGGCACGCCTTTTCTCCAGCTCAGCACGAGAATTTGCTTTCTCCCCCCAGAGATGCAGCGCCTTGTTCTCGTCAAGCAGTTTGTGCTCCTTGGCAAGGCAGGCGTCGAGCTCCTCCCCCATCTTGTTCAAACGGTCTTCATACATCTGCTTCTCCCCAGCAAAAGCCGACCTCTTCGTTTCAACTGCGGTAAAAAGCTCGTCAGCTTTTGCTTTAAACTCCAGCACGGAATCAAGCTCGTCCTTGACCTGAAAAACACAAAGGCCATTAAGATGCATAGAGAGGTTACTGATCAAAGCATGTAAGGCTAAAAATGAGCTCTTTACCTTATCCACCACAGAAGACATGTGGAGAACGGCCCTGTGACAGTGTAGCTGAGCTGTGAGGACGTTCTCCCCGATAGGCATCTCAGTCAGAAATCGCTGCTCCTTGTCATTTCAGCTCCGCGTCATTAGGACGGCGGATTCTCTGAGGGGCGAGGGGAAGGCGACAACTGACTCCTTTGCTGGGGAAGGAACCCTGAGAAAATCTAGAAGAATCTCTGGTCGGCGCCCAACCAAGTCTTCAACACTCGACCTCTGAAGGTCTGGACACTTCTTCTGGGGCTTGGAGGAAGAAGCACCAGCAGCCACTGGGATCGTCGCGGGGACTGGAGAGTCCGGCAGGGCGGTAGCAACGGGTAGGTCGGCAGAACGGCGCCTCTGCAGGGGCAGCTCGTCTTCTGGATCCACATCTGGACTCCCAGACCGACCTCTCTCGGTAGTAGTGATTTCCTCCCTCTTCCTTTTTGCAGCTTCAGCCACCTTAGCCTCTTTAGCCGCGCGAAAGTTCAGCATTTCTGGTTCTTGACCTGAGATACAAAGGAAAAGAATTAAAGAACAATAAAAAGGGCAAGAGTACTATCATTAGTAAACCCTTACGGGAAGGAGCAGATGCTGAAGCCCTTTGCCTGATGACTGCCGAGCTCGGAGGTACAGCTCGGAGTAAACCCGCTGAGAAGAGGTTGTCGTTTGTAATCACGAACTTGCAGGATCGCTCCTTGTGAGATAGAGCTCGGATAGCGTCAGCCCGCTTCTTGATTGCCTAACTTAAGTGACAGGGTCGATAAACTGCAAAACACAGACGAAGCAAAGAGTTAGCCTCTTCATTCGACAACAGAACTGGAAGATGGCATTGAGCACTCTCACTTACAAAGGGGGTGGTAAAGTGTAGGAACTACATCCTCCCTATCCACCTCGTCAGGATGGAATTGCCACTCCCCCCGGACATAAAAACTCCTCCTTCCACCCCTTAATCGAAGAAGGAGTATCTAAAACCAGTGAGCCCCCCGTCCTAGGTCTGGCACTAGTATACCACCAGCCCGTATTTTTTCCATCCTCCTTAAAGGTAAAAAGGCATTGAATGGTCCGACGTCTATCTCGGGGTGACCTAACTGTTTCCACAAGATTAGGGTAGCCACGAGGGTTCTCCACCCGTTAGGACATAACTGGGTAGGGGCTATTCCCCAGGAGGCAAGGAACGACCTTATGATCTTGGGAAACGGGAGTCTGAGTCCGGCACTGAGAATAGCGCCGTTCAGGGCCACGCATCCTATGGGGGGACTGTCAGCCCGGTCGGAAGAAGAGGGTATAACTAACTCTACCGTCGAGGTAATACTATACTTAGCCCCTACACCGCTAAGGCACCTCCAGATATAACCGAATTAAGGGAGCTAGCCCCCCAGGTGCCCCCCCTCCTACTGCTTTCGTCTTGCTTCCTCTCCTCCCTCAATTGTCGCCTGTGCTCCATACTCCTAGGTGACTTTGACATGGGTTTTGGGGAGAAGGTTGGGGTAAAAACGAAGCTAGAGGAACGGGCGTGAAAATTTCCTGACAGTCGGAACTAGCGGTGGAAGGAATATACGATGGAGTAGACGAAGATGGTGCAGATTCTTCCTGTTGGTTTCCCCAGGAGTGCACTCGAGATTCGTCCGAGCTCATACAAGCGAGTTGAAGAGAAAATAATGCTTAAAAGAAAAAGGTGTTTCGAAATGGTAGGAGAGTACCTTGATAGTTATCTCGTTGGAGTAGAGGGGAAATCAGGAATGCCGAAAGTTATGAATTTTGGATAAGAAGTATCGCAATCAAGGCTAAAGGAAGATTAAGGGGAACGTTTCGGAAATGCAAAAGGAGGGATATGAACCGGCAAGGGTGGCATTAAATATGAACGGCTGTCAATCAATGCCTAGAAAGAGGTGAAGACGTCCGGCCACCCTTTGGGCGACACGTGCATCTGGCGTCTGTAGGAGTAATTATTACGCGAGTTGGAACTTGTGCCACATCATTCCACACGTCAACCTCTCTTTTAAAATAAGACCTGACCTGGGGTAACTGTTGACACCGACCTCCGAGGTCGTTGCGCTCGGGCTGTCGGTATCCCAATGATGGTAAGGACTTGGGAGTTCAGCTATGCGAGGTCAGGTCGGCAGTAGCGTAGCTTCTTCGACAATCCATTGTAGTCTTTCAAGACTCTACAGTGGCAATTTATGGATTCCTGACAAGGTCTCTGAGTACCAAACCAGAGACATACACGTGGAGAGGTCTTGTGTCAGCGCCTACTTATTCTTCCAATCAGAAGTCTTAGCTTGTTTTAATAGGCAATGCATTTACTACCAGGATCAGCAAGTCCCATCATCCCCAGTCAACAGTACAACATTGAGCTCGGGCCCCAATCCCGTTGGACAACACACAAGTTAGCTCAGCTCGGCCTCTGAGTTGCAAGACAGGAGGATTAGAAGTTATTGTCTTCCTACTATAAAAGGTCCAGAATACAAAGAATAAGGGGGGCAGACAGGAAATCTAAAGGAATATACTAAGTAGAGAATCCCTAAAAATCCCCTTGAAGATCCCATATATTTGTAAAAAGGAGCGATTATTTGAGGAACGATCTTGTATTCTTCCTTATTGTAACTCTTAGACTACTGTCAGCATTCTAAGTTGGCTTTAACCTTGTCAATACATTTTTTGAAACTCACCACTACCGTATAAAGTTGTTATCGATAAAGTGCATAGAGTACTTCAACGATTTTGGTGGTATTTATTTCATATCGTGTTTGTAGTCATATTTTTATTAGTTGTACAAACGATTTGAAACATGTTAATGATGAAATTGACCGACTTAGGAGTGCACTTATATATATTCCGCTTACTAGTCGAAACAGAGCTTTGAAGAATTTTGTTCAAAAATTTTTTTTTTATATAAATACAAAAAACATCTTTATTACTGACGTTTGCCATAGATGGAATTCCACTTACTTTATTATTTAAAATCATGTGAAGGTTTCGAACATTTAATTCTTGAATTTTATGACAATAAGCATGTTAGAGATGAAGACGAAACTATTTTGAATGAACCGATTGTATATAGTTCTTAAATAAATATTTTTTTTTTTTTTTTTTTTTTTTTTTTTTTATTTTATTTTATTATCCTACAAGTTGTATGGTTCTTGAACGTCTTTATGCAATTGCTAGAACTTTCGTCGATTTCCAAATGACCCGGTTTCATGCAGTTAATATTCATGGAATAATTCAGAAAATAGTGGGAAGAATTACCTCTGTTATTTCCTTTAGCATACGTCAGCCTCCCCTATTTAATTTATCGGGTACTAAATTTGTATTTGAATAAAATTTCGAATTATTTTACTTGTGAGTTACACCTATTACTTATAGGAATATGGAAGAAACATTACGTGAAATGTACTAATTATATGCTTCACGAATGGGTACAAATATTACTCGTGTACCTACATCTACTCCTCCCACTAATCCAACGGATGACTACGATGTAATTTTAGATTTATTCGAAAGCATGAACTCATATATATTTAATTCTTTGCATATTCATGTTGTTCATCTTGGTGGTGTATATAGTTTGTCATCCACTGCATGTACTCCAACTTCGAGTAATAGTCCAATGCGTTGCTATCTGAATTAATCGATTAATTTCGTCATACTTTGCCTAATAACAAAGAGTTAGAAAATTCAAGAGGTATTACATTTTGGCGAAATTATGAACGTCGATGGACAGTAGTTTCTGCAATGCAAAAGATCTACTAACACCTCCTGTTAGCACTGTAGCTTCGGAGTCTGCTTTAGTGCAGGGAAAAGGGTTCTCTCTGAGGTCCGGAGTCGACTCAAAGATATTTGAAGCGTTAATGTGCGTGAAAGATTGGGAAGATGCTAGTTATCGATTCAAGATAAATATGCCGAAATTGCTGTAACCAAGTAAGTGATAGTGTAATTTCATCATAATCATCACAAATTTAATTTTCATACTTTATAATAGTTTTTAAAACATTGTACACATACAAATTGTTCGTGTCAATTTTACTCCGCCTACTAAAAATTGAGAGCCGTCCAAGCCCGGATAAAGGAGGAGGGCCTATCTTTATTTTTTTATTATAAAAAAATAAAAATTTTTGAAATCGAGTATAAAAATAAAAATGGATGCATCCCATTTTACTTATAGAGGAGAGGTGTGTTTGGATTTTTCTAAACAAAACCACGTCCAAGTTCTCTGCTTTCGGTTTTCTTGCAGTTCTCGCCATTTCCATCCTGCAGATCACTGTGAGTAACTATTTCTTACTCTGTTAAGTTTTGTAATTTTTATAATGGTGAGAAATGGGAGACAATTTTCTGATACATCCTTGTGTATGTTTATTCATAGGTGGTAGCAGGTGAGCACCACCCCAATAAGGTTAGGTTCTATTTTGAATACCATGATTTTTTTAGAAATTTTGTGGTTTTTTCTCTTTTATTTTTTTTTTTTTTTTTTTTTTTTTTTTTTTTTTTGTTTCTTTTTGTGTTTCTAACTCAGAATGTGTATGGTCCTGGCAGCTTAAAATATGTTATACTTTACATATTTTATTTTTAAGTTTAGTATAAAATGGTAAGCAAAAAATATATTACATTATTACTCACGTAACTCAACAAAACAATTTTTAAAATAATTTTTGTTCTTATTTCTTTTAAAATTATAAATTTTTTGAAAATTATATTTAGAAATTAATAAAAAAAAAAAAAATGTGTGTATATATACTTTACAATAACTAGTGTCGGTATGTCTTTGTATTATTATTATTTAAAAAAAAAAAACGGCCGAGCCGAGCGCGTCTTTAAGTTTATTCGCTTATCGTCTCGTTCTATTATTTTAAGTTTATTCGCTTATCGTCTCGTTCTATTATTTTATTTTATTTTTTGGGCAAAAATGTCCGTTTAACATTAAACAAGTACTAGGTGATGCATTCCAGGAGGCACCTCACTCGATGTTATCACGTTTATGGTCAATCTGAATTAGTGATGTAAGTTGGATGGTCGGATTCAAACAAATTAACATTAGGTGACCGGCTCGTAAGTTGAGTGGCCACTATTAAAAAAATTTCCACAATTATGAGCATGTTTGAGCCCCATTTTTTCGAAAATAATTCATTTTGAAATAGTATTTTGATGGAAAATGTATATTTAAAAAATAAAGAAAAATTTTGGATTTACGCGTAATATTATTTTATTAAAGAATGTACACTTAAAATAATTATAAGAGAAAATAATAGGAATCAAACAAGGGCTATATAAACGTCTTACATAACATAAAGATATATTTGCTTCTTCTTTTTTCATTTGTCTCAAATTACATGTCAATTTCCTTGTTGGAAGTACAATTGATTTCCTTGTTTTCTAATGTCTTTATTTAATATTATGTCTAAATCATTATTCAATGTAGGGTAAATTTGAAAAATATAAGCCGATGTTTGATGCACATTAAAATGGAAAGAATGCATTTTTTTTGGTTGGTGTAACGAGGAATATGTGGTTGAAAAAGAAAGAAAAATTATTGATGTAATGTAAAATATTTTTTTATTAAAAATGTGTGGTTGAAAATGAGAACGAGAAAAATAATGTGGCTCAAATAGGGGCTAAGTAAAATTTATTGTTTCAGTTATATTACTTACATTTTCTTAATATGTATAAAAATGGAAGCAGTCTATCTTTGTGGACGAAGGTATTATTTATTTTCCTGATTATCACTTACAGTTGTGGATTTGAGTTCTGCTACACCTGTGGATTAAAGTGGAGTGAGAGTAGCCACTGGAGCACTTGCCAGAGAGGGTGATATAAAGAAGTTTGATCAAGAGAGACTTCGCTTGTTTCCCAGATCGACCGAGTCACTTGGATCGGTTAATTTTTCTAATTTCATTTGCCAGAGGTCAAGTCATATGCCTCCCGTCTGCTATACGTTTCGTTTTATTCATGAAAAGAGAATGTATCTTTTGCTAATTGTGTCGTTTGAATTGGTTAATTTTTCTTCTTTTTTTCGTCAACTGGTTAGATTTTGAAAACTTAAAAAACTTAAATTAACATCAATGGTAAGAATCAGTCTGCAGTTTCTTATGTGTGAGTCGGTGACTGCTTATGCTGCTATAGTCTCTCTTATGCAGAGACTAAAGCAGATCGTGCAGACCAATCGATATCAAATTCTAGATAACCAACAAATAATATCTTTATAGAGAAAAACTCGAATGTCAAAGTTACTGTTATAGACATATATTAGAAAAATACAATCGAATTTTGTTTTGCTTTTATGGCTTTATTCGCACCGAATTTCATACGTCAAATCTTTCATGTGAACTGAACAACATTATGTTACTAGCAGTAGCACTTTATGCAGAATTCACCTTTAAAATCGATACTCAGATGAAGAGTGCTTGAAGTCTTTACAAAAGTAGAGAGCAATAAGAGATTCGCAAGTAATATTTACAATCTATCGCTTTCACAAAGACATCAAAGCCCCATTTTTCTGTTTGGGCATCTTCTATTGAAAATAGTCCTTCCCAACTCGCTCTATTACGGGTGACCTCCATGATGAAACGTGTGTTGATATCTCATTGTTGCGAGCACCTTTTCTAACCGGGTTGTGTCAATTCGCTCATCTTCTAATGAAAATGGCCCTTTCCAGTTCACTTATTCCTGGGTGTTCTCCCGGATGTAATGTCAGCGTTGTTATCATTGTTACAAACATTTCAAATAGAAATCAACTTCGAAACCAGCTCACACCGGGGGCACTTAAAACTGCTTATAAACTACTATCAGACTCAAGTTGGTCAGAGCATTGGATTCTTGTAAACATATTAGATCCTTTAATAGAAAAATCATTTTTTTGCTAAAATTTGGGGAAGATTATTTTACTGAAAATTGCAGTTTGCAAAGCCAGATCAAAGATGCAACATATCAAGCAGAAGATATCATTAAATACCATAATTCAAGTCAAATACATTTAGAATTGGAAGTTACTATAGCAACTGATTTACACTTGTCCAAAACAAAATTCGGGCAACCAGGAATCACGTTTAAGGGCACAAATGTGAAGCCTTGGGGGAGGGGGAGGGGGAGAGAGAGATGAAATTGATTGGGTTACATGACAGGTGGGTTGAAGGATCTACCACTAGAGAATTATTTGCTTCTGATTCATCAAGATTTAAATGTAGAGGAAAGGATTGCTATGGTGGGATTTGATGATGACTTGATCCAAAACATGGTTGGCTCATTGGCAACAATTGAAACTCCAAATCATCCCAGTTATTGGGATGGGAGGCATTGGTAAGACTACTCTTGCTAGAAATCTTCATAATGATCCTTGTGTAGTTCATCACTCTGATACTCGTTCTTGGACTATATCTCAGGATTATCGGGTGAAAGAAACTCTTCTAGTCCCATGGTCCTACAAGGAGAAATTTTGAGATTGAGTTTGACCTGCAAAATTTTCCAAATTATCATCCTACAAGAACAATGAAAAACACAAGTGAGGGATTGCTTCAGCATGCATTTCACACAAGGGCATAGATTATCAATAACAGATTTTCTATTAGATCCATATTTTTATAAATATTATTTTTTAGTTATACATATTTATCAAAGCATCTAAATTTTCTATCAATCCATCGTGGTACAACAATAAAAACAAAATTAATCCACTATAAGACGGGATGCAACCAATAGAACATATCATAAACTCAAGCTTGACTTTAGTCACCTTATACACAACAAAAAGAAACAAGACCGAAATAAGTCGGTTAAGTCCAGGAAGGACATAGGGAAGTTTACAACATGATTACGGGTTTTGTTGTGGATGTTCATGTAATTTTATAAATGAGGTTCTCTAATACAAGGCCATAAGCATGGTTATATTTAACACTTAACCAATCCTCAACCTAAAATGATGATTATTCAATCGGAGAAAAAAATCAAAAAAATAACTGGTTCATATGTACATCCACTAGTATATAGAACAAGAAAATATAGAGGAAATAAAGCAAAAATTGCACTAAAAACTACAAAATATTTGAAGTTCAACAGCACTGGGAATTCAAGATTTACCCTGATCCTTTCATCTTAATTCATTCAAGATCAAGAAAGTTGTAGTTTTTAGGCAGAAAGGAGCTTTTACCTTTGAAGGCAAAGTGCAAGTGCAGAAGCCATTCCACGGTTGTACCAGTTCAGGATTTTCGTCATGAGCACCCAACTGGATTAGTTCAAGCTAGTAACCCAAAAGATCTTTACCAAAGTGAAGCAGTAGCTATGAATCAGTAACTGAAAATGGATACTGTCCGACTCTAGTGCTCTAGATCTGCCCACTCAATATGAAGGAATTCTGGTTTACAGACTTCCCTTTCAATTAAATCCCATTCTGGCCGTCGGGAAGGCATTAATTTGCAGTTTCGGCATCTCAAGGTTCTCATTTGAACCGACTTTCACCAAGAGTAGTCTTACCATGCTTTCCATCCCAAAAACTAGGATGATTTGGAGTTCCGATTGCCGCCAAAAACCCAACCCATTACTTGAATCAACTCATCATCAAACACCACTATATTTTTCCTCAGAAAAGGCTTGATAAACCAGGCAAAGAATCCCAGAGCAATACCTTTAACCGACACCTGTCCTCATCCCCTCTGTAATCGAATCAGTTTCTGCTGATATTCATGCCCTAAAAGACGAATCCTTCTAGCAGAAATCAGATTTTGAAGAGCATACATCAATTGCCTGTAGAAAGTTTCCAGTTTTGTAAGAATCTGACTCGAAACAGAGGATTCAACGATATCATCTACTTGATATGCTGCATCCTACACTTTCATATCTACTATTTTCTGGAAAAAAAATTGCTTCTACAGACTCCAGAGAAAAATTGAGATCTGCCCTAACGCCTACATAAGCAAAAATATAGCAGCACAAGACTTCTCTCTTCTACCCTCTCCTTAAATAGGACGGCTGCGCGGTTTCAGAAAAATCCGTAAACCCTAACCCTAAAATTACACAAATACAATTTTAGCGTAAATGTCCATCACCTTTGTCTTTAATGTGAAAATGAGTCCCTAATATTTTTTTCTTGACATTAACATTCCTATATAGTGTTTTGTGTGCAATTGGTTCATTCTTTTATTCTTTCCTTTTTTCTTTTTTTCTGAAAAAGACCAACGTGCCCTGAACTTGAACTGGGAAAATTAGCACTTAGGTCCTTACATTTAGAAAAAGTAAAAATATGTCTCAGCTTCGTTTCAAATTATGTGTTACATCATACTAAGGCCCCGTTTGGTCGTATTTAAAATTCAATTAAAATTGAAAATATAGTCATTCTATAGTCAATTAAAATTCAAAATAAATAACAAAATGAATTATGTAATTTTATAACTTTTAATCAATTTTATTGTATTTTTATTTATGTGTTATTTATTTTTCTTTATCTAATAATAAAATGAAAATTCAAATATTCAAATATTTGTAGTTAATAAATGTACAGTTCAATTATATAAAAGTATTTTAATGTTCAAAAATATGTATTTGAGAATCAAGTTATTTACATAAGGATGTTTTTCATTTTCCCCTTTTTTGATATAATCAAACAATAAAATTTCAACTTTTTAAAGAGAACGATTTACTTATATCATCAATTTGGTCAATAATTCAAAAAAAAAAAAAAAGTGAAGAACTTTTACTTTTTTAAAGTGTTCTGAAAGAAAATAAAAGTAAGGTACGGGACCCCATATGCACATCTAGCAAAGGTTAGGAATAGGAATCTAGTTGAAATTTTTTCAAATTAAAAATATTATTTGTATATCATTGTACCTATATGATGGTATACAGATGGACAACATGGAAAAAAAGAATTATTGGGTTAATTTCACATATGATTTTAATTTAAACTTAAAGAAAAATATTTATATCTCATATCTAAATTTATGATCTTGTACATATATAGGCGGAACAAGAATTAAAATATCACTTTTACAATTTTCGTCTAATTTACTCCAAATGTGACACTTAATAGTAAGAAATTTGCACTTGATGTGGTCAAACTTCTATGTCCACGTATTTTGGTCCTTTAAATTTGAATTAAAATCGTAACGGTCCTTCAGTGATCGTTTGTGAAACAAATTAAAATTTCAGTGACTGTTTGTGAAAGCGCATGAAATTTTAGTGACATTTTCTGCAAGTTTTAAACTTTAGTGACCGTTTTGTGATTTTTAGGTAAGTTCAGTTACCGTTTGTGAATTAACTTTCTTTTATTTCATCTTTTTTTTTTCTTTTTCTCTCTTCTACGTTATTTATCTATACTCAATTACATACAAAATGATATACAAATAACATTACTCTTAAAATCAAGGGGTCTATTAACCTATTCTCCATTTCTTGGATTAAATCCATCAATTGTCACTCAACTTTATATTTAGTATTAACACAACTTTATACTTAGTGTCACTATGGTCCCCCAATTTCACATAACATTTCAACATGGCCATTTAATTTCATGTAACATTTCACCATGATCACCAAAATTCCTTTCAACATCTTCACTAATTTTTCAAAGGATAAAATGGTAAATTTGCATTATATATAAAAAAATAAAAGTTTTTTTTTCTATTTTAAAAACGTTTATTTTAAAACAAGTTTTTATTTAATTTTAATATTCTAAGTAATGTTTTGTTTTAAATAAGTTTTTATTTATTTTTTAAAAATAAGTTTCTATTTTAATTTTTTTAAATTTTATTTTATATATAATGAAAAGTTATTGTTTTACCCCTTTTAAAATTAGTGAAAATAGTGAAAAGAAGTTGTGTGGTCATTATGAAACGTTATATGAATTTGGATGGTCATGATGAAATAAAATCAAATTTGATGGTCAGAATGACACTATATATAAAGTTGGGAGGTCAAGGTGAAACAAAATCAAATTGAATAGCCTCGATAACATCTAATATAAAGTTGGGTGGAAATTGATGGATTTAACCCCCATTTCTTCATGCTCTTTTGTAGTTTAGTTGAATCTGCATTTTTATGGAAAATGAAGAACCCATTCTAGGAAAAAATGGTTACAGGTTCAAAAAAAAAAAAAAAATTAGAGTGGTATAGTTTATTTATTCAATAATGCTAAATGTATATGATCTCCCTTAGATCAACTACATCTCCTTTGTTTTTAAAAATTGTGGACGGAAAAGTATTTTTTAAACTATCCAATGGTAATTTTTCATGTGACACGATGTAAACAATAATGTAAAAGATGACGTATGTGTAGCATAATTGTATTTTATTTGGTTTTATTCTTATAAGGTTAAAAATATAATATAACAAAAATTTATAAGTGGATATTGGATAGAAATATAAGAATGATAGATGAAAATAACAACTCCTTAATTAAATTTTTAATTTAAACTTTCTTTTCTCGTCTCACACGGTCTATCGTCATCGCATACCCATTGCAAATAGTCTTTTTATATTTATACAAAATATGTCACAATATTCTCATTTTTTAATTTTCACATACACAATTTTATTGGTTAATTTTAACATAAATACTAAATAATTTTTAAACTCAATTAGATATTGTACGTTACATTGGAGATGGAAGAGAGTGACACTACTTCAAATTAGCGTTCGGATAATTCATGGTTAGGGCCAAGATTATATGAGCCTAAGTAGGCCTAGACGAAATACAAATGAAGCTTAGGCGTGATAAGACCAAGTTTTCGCACTTAAGCGAAGTTTAGATGAAGTTTGTGTGAGCTTTTTAGAACACCAAAAAAAAAAAAAAGCGACATCGAAAAGTAATGGAGTGTTGGCTTGGTTGGCAACTGACTAGAATTATGAATCACCATGGTTATTGTTAGAATTTTGGTGTGACCTAAATTCTTTGTTAAAGTAATTGAAGAATTTTAATAGAAGTGCACATTAAGAAAAATTCAGTTTGGAAATTGGAATGCTATTGGAGTCATGTGTCAAGTTAAAGTTCTATTTTAAAAGTCCATTAGGATTTGAAATTTGTTTTGGATCCGATTTTTTTGGTATCATACTTCATCAACAACTTTATTAGGAGTGCTTTGACATCTCATACATGTTCCATATAAATATTAGGGAAACACACTACATATACAAAAGGAAAACGACCAGAAATTAGCCAGAATACTCACACCATGTGGGGGCCAGCGCAGTTTTTAATTTTTTTAATGCGCAGTGGGGCTCACCCATTGTGAGTTTTCTGGTGCATTTTCGTGGCTTGATTTCTATACACATGGTAAAAACCAATATTAGGCTCTTCTATACAATTTCATAGTGTGAGAAAAGAGATTACTAGAACTTTAGAATTAATTGTATATTTTTCCATTATTATTGGTGCAATAAAATCTCCTAATTCTTTTCATATTTTCTTGTCTTCTTTTATTCTTTTGTTTGTGATCAGATACTTCATTATTGTGTTATATATCTTCAACATATCAATGCGATGGTTGGTTTCATATCAAATGGTATCAAGCGATACATAATCTTTGAATTCTCAACAATTAGCATCAGAGATTTTGAGCATAATTAACACAACAAGTGGTATTAAGGCGATTTTGGTATCTTGTTTGGTTCATAACAAGTAGTATTAGAGTCTAAGTTGAGCAGTTCCGCAAGAGCGTAGGGTTTGATTTGTTCGAGGTTTTTGTTCGTGATGGCTTCCATGAATTATGACTCCGATTTTGGATCGGAGCACTATATTTTTGTTATGGCAGGTTAAGATGCGTTCAGTACTTGAACAACTGGATTTAAATAATGCATTGCTGGGAATTGACAAGATGCTCACAACTTTGACCGCGGAGGAGAAATTACGGAAGAATAATAGGGAATTTTCTCACATTCATCTTCATCTATCGAATACCATTCTTCAAGACGTTTTGAAAGATGGTTCATTAGCTGCTTTATGGTTGAAATTGGAGCAACTGTGGATGACTAAAAGTCCGACAAGCGAGTCTTATCTCAAGCAGCGTTTATACTCTCATCGGATAACAGAAGGATGATCATCTCGCTGTATTTAAGGAGATCGTCGCTAATTTGGAAATTTTGGAAGTAAAGTATGATAAAGAAGATTTGGCCTTAAGCATATTGTGTTCGTTATCCACTTCGTTTTCTTCATTTAGAGATATGATCTTGTATAATCGTGATACTTTCACCATAGAGAATGTGTATTGTTGACGTTCAAAATTGCATGAACAAGATTAAGGCCAACTAAGAGTGCAGAAAGTAGTCTAAAAGACACAATGAAGAAGAATGTTAGATTGTCTCTGAAACGATTACTTCTCTTTTGTGGATGGTTTTGAATATTCAAAAGGGTTTGCTGGGGTTTTTCTCCTTAATGTATTCCTTTAGACTTTCTGTCTGCCTCCCCTGCCATCTTTGTTTTCTGAGCCTTTTATAGTAGGAACATAACAACGTCTAATCCTTATGTCTTATCAACCCAGGGACTGAGCCGAGCTGATTGGGGGTGTTGTCCTAACGGGATTGGCGCCCGACCTTAACGTTGTACTGTTGACTGAGGACGATGGGACTTGTTGATCCAGGCAGTAAATGCATTGTCTACTAAAGCAGGCTAAGGTTTCTGATTGGGGGAATAGGTGGGCGCTGACACAGGACCTTTCCACGTGTATCTCTTTGGTTTGATGCCAGAAGATCTTGTCAGTGATCCGTAATGATTAGCCACTGTAGCGTCTTGGAAGACTACAATGGCTTGTTGGGGAAGCTACGCTCTTGCCGACCTGATCCCGCATAACCGAACTCGCTTTTCCTCGTCCTCATTGGGACATGACAGTCCGAGCTCAACGACCTCGGAGGTCGGTGTCAACAGTTACCCCCAGGTCAGATCTAATTTTAAATGAGAGTCTGACCTTATTTAACTGTCATGGCACAAGTACCAACCCGCGTAATAATTGCTTCTGCCGCCGCCAGGTACACCTGTCGCCAAGGGGGTGGCTAGACGTCTTCACTTCTTTCCAGGCATTGATTGACAGCCGCGTGCATTTATTGCCATTTTCTGCCGGTTTACATCCCGCCTTTTGCCATTCTTGAACGCTTCCTTCCATCTTTCTTTAGTATTTTCGAATTCCATTTTTCCCCATTCCTAAATTTGCAAACTCTTCGGTCCCTTTCTCTTTCCCTGAATTTCCGACCAAGATAATTGCCCAGGTATTCTCCTGCCATTTTTAGGATACCTTTTCTTTTGCGCATTACTTACTCTTTAATACGCTTACATGAGCTCGGACGAATCCCGTGTGCATTCCTGGGGAAATCAACAGGGAGAATCTGTACCATCTTCGTCCACCCAGTCATTTAGTACATTGTCCGCTAGTTCCGATTGCCAGGAAATATTCACACCCACCCATATCGCGTCGTTTTATCCTTCTCCGCCCCCTCCTAACCCAACATCAAATTCACCTAGAAGTATGGAGCACAGGCGTAAGTTAAGGGAAGAGAGGGTACGCGAGGAGAGCAGTAGCGAGAGTGGTACTTGGGGAGCGAGTAGCCTCAGGTCGGTAGTGACGGAGGGTTCATTAGCTGCAATTAGGGCCAGGTATGGCATCCCCCTTCCGTAGAACTAGTGGTGCCACTTTCTTCCGACCGAGCTAACAGCCCCCCTGAAGGATGTGTGGCCCTTAACGGCGCCATTCTGCAGGCTGGTTTAAGGCTGCCCTTTCCGAAGATCGTTAGGTCGTTCTTTTCTTCCTGGGGAATAGCCCCTACCCAGCTGTGTCCAAACGGGTGGAGGACCTTGATAGCGACCTTGATTTTGTGGAAGCAGTTAGGAAACCCGGAGATGGACGTCTCCCAGTTCAACTCCCTCTTTACCTTTAAAGAAGACGGGAAGAAAACGGGTTGGTGGTATACTAGTGCTAGGCCCAGGACGGGGGGTTCACTAGTTTTAGATACGCCTTCCTCGATCAAAGGGTGGAAAGAGGAGTTCTTTTTTGTTTTGGGGGAGTGGCAATTCCATCCGGACGAGGTGGACAAGGGGGATGTAGTCCCCACCCTTTATCATTCCCTTTGTAAGTGAGGGTTCTTACTGCCATTTTTGTGGAACCATTGTCTGGTTTGGCTAATCAGCCTTTTCTTTGTAATTTTTGTAGTTTACCGACCTTGCCACCTGAGCTCGACGATCCAGAAGCGGGCTGACTCAATCCGAGCGCTTCCTAACAGAGAGAGATCCTGCAAGTTTGTAATTACAAACGACAATTTATTCCAAGCGGGTCTACTCCGAGTTATCCCTCCGATCTCAACGCATAGCAGATCTCGGGCCCCAGCTCCTACTGCCTCTTGTAAGGGAATTTTTATGTTTTATTGGTTTTACTGGCTCTCTGTCCAATGCTAACCTTATCCTTTGCCTTTTTCAGATCAACGACCGGATATGTTGAATTTCCGCGCGGCTAGGGCGGCTAAGGCGGCTGAGGCCGAAAAAAGGAAGAGAGAGGAGGTTGCTGCTAAGGGGACAACCCGACCTGAGGGAGATGAGGTGGAACAAGAAGACGAGCAGCCCTTGCAGAGGCGTCGTCCATCAAGCCTGTCGCCTGATCCCGTCCTCCCAGACTCTCCTATTCATACGGCGGCTACGGTAGCTTTTGCCGCTTCCTCTTCTAAGTCCCAGGAGAAGCAGCCTGACCTTCAGAGGTCGAGTGTTGAGGATTTGGTTGGGCGCCGACCTGAGATCCTTCTGGACTTCCTTAGAGCTCCTTCCCCAGCAAGGGAATCAGTTGCTGCCTTCCCCTCGCCCCTCAGAGAGTCTGCCGTTTTGATGACACGGAGCTGGCCTGATAAGGAGCAACAATTTCTGAATGAGATGCCCGTCGGGGAAAACGTCCTCACAGCTCAGCTTCATTGTCATAGAGCTGTTCTCCATATGTCTTCCGTGGTGGACAAGGTACAGAGTTTACTTTTAGTATCTCATACTTTGATTAGTAACCTTCTTATGTTTTTGAAATGTTACCCTCGTGCCTTTCAGGTCAAAGCAGAACTTGATTCCGTGCTGGAATTCAAAGCCAAAGCCGACAAGCTCTTTTCTGAGGTTGAAGCGGAGAGGTCTGCTTTTGTGGAGGAAAAGAGAAGCTACGAGAGTCGGTTGGATAAGATGGGAGAAGAGCTCGACGCCTGCCTTACTAAGGAGCATAGGCTACTTGACGAGAACAAGGCGCTGCACTTGTGGGGGGAGAAGGCGAACTCCAGAGCTGAGCTTGAGAAGAAACGAGCTGATGAAGCCACAGCTCAGGCCATGGCTTTAAAGGCAGAGACCGATCTGAAGGTTTCTAAGGCTGTGGAGGAGTGGAGAGCTTCTCCAGCTTTTGACGCCATTGCCCAGGAAGCATATGTCCTGGCTATGGGTGAGATCGTCAAATTCATCAACCTGAAAAGGCCGGACTGGGATACTGCCTTTTTGGTGGAGGCTCAGGAGGAGCAAGAGAAGGAGATGGATCAGATGCTGAAAGCCGTTGAGGCCCAACAAGTCGAAGCTCCTTCGATTACACTTGATGAGCTCGCTCCCAATCCCCCTAATCCTTAGCTTTATGTATTTCTTCAAATTCTTCGGCTCCTGTGCCCTTTTATTTTTATGAATGGAAGTACTTTGCTTGATGTTTTACTTTTGCTTTTTCATAATTTAAACTCGCAACTCTCAAATGGACTAGTTAGTAGGACTTTTCGCTTGTTTGCGGTATAAGTCGTTTTAAGTTTTTATAGAAATCTTTATAAGAATTTCTCGTATATCTTAAGCTAAGTGTTGCAGCACTTACAACATTAGTTCGGCCTACGGCATGGGTAGGGCTTTATAAGAGATTCTGCCTACTTCATGAGTAGGGCTTACTGGAGATTCTGCCTACTTCGTGAGTAGGGCTTAGGAATCATGCTAAGTGTTGCAGCACTTACAACATTAGCTCGGCCTACGGCATGGGTATGGCTTTATAAGAGATTCTGCCTACTTCATGAGTAGGGCTTAGGAATCATGCTAAGTGTTGCAGCACTTACAACATTAGCTCGGCCTACGGCATGGGTAGGGCTTTATAAGAGATTCTGCCTACTTCGTGAGTAGGGCTTACTGGAGATTCTGCCTACTTCGTGAGTAGGGCTTACTGGAGATTCTGCCTACTTCGTGAGTAGGGCTTAGGAATCATGCTAAGTGTTGCAGCACTTACAACATTAGCTCGGCCTACGGCATGGGTAGGGCTTTATAAGAGATTCTGCCTACTTCATGAGTAGGGCTTAGGAATCATGCTAAGTGTTGCAGCACTTACAACATTAGCTCGGCCTACGGCATGGGTAGGGCTTACAAGAGATTTTGCCTACTTCATGAGTAGGGCTTACTGGAGATTCTGCCTACTTCGTGAGTAGGGCTTAGGAATCATGCTAAGTGTTGCAGCACTTACAACATTAGCTCGGCCTACGGTATGGGTAGGGCTTTATAAGAGATTCTGCCTACTTCATGAGTAGGGCTTACTGGAGATTCTGCCTACTTCGTGAGTAGGGCTTAGGAATCACCCGGCATGGACGCCGTACTTCTTGGAGAGTCATTCTGATAACCATGCTTTTATTCATAGAGGCAGCATATTACGACAACCTATTGGTAATACTTTTTGAGGTGCTCTGCGTTCCAGGGGTGCGGTAAAATCCTGCCTTCCATATCTTCCAGTTCGTAAGCCCCTTTGAGTAGTACATTGCTTACCCTGTAAGGACCTCCCAGTTAGGTCCTAAAGATCCAGCATTTAGTTCTCTTGTCGCCAGGAAGACCTTCCTTAGGACAAGGTTGCCAACCTCGAACTCTCGCTTCTTTACCTTCTGGTTGTAGTATCTCGCATTGCGTTGTTTGTATACCGCATTTCTGACCTCAGCGACATCCCTTCTCTCTTCTATCAAATCCAATTCTTCTCGTAATGTTTGCTCGTTCCTGTCTTCTTGATACATCAGAGTTCTGACAGATGGAATTTCTACCTCAAGAGGGATCACGGCCTCTACCCCGAAGGCTAGGGAAAAAGGGGTTTCTCCAGTGCTACTTCTAGCAGTAGTGCGATAAGACCATAATACGTTGGGGAGTTCTTCTGCCCATCCTCCCTTAAGAGTGTCGAGCTTTGTTTTCAGCGTATGCTTGATAATCTTATTGATGGCCTCAACTTGTCCGTTAGCCTGGGGGTGATTCGGCGTGGAGAAATGTTTTTGTATTCCCAATTCCTCGCAGAAACTTGCAAAGCGAGTGTTGTCGAACTGTTTTCCGTTATCCGTCACTATGGAGTGAGGTATTCCAAACCTGCATATGATTGACTTCCATATGAACTCAGTGGTTTTGTGCTCGGTGATTTTCGTCATAGGTTCAGCCTCAGCCCACTTGGTGAAATAGTCAACAGCCACAATTGCAAACTTCGTCCCCCCTTTTCCCGTAGGCATGGGACCGATAAGATCGACCCCCCATTTTGCGAAAGGCCACGGTGCCATTACATAGTTCAGTTCTCCAGGGGGGAGTTTGATGTTAGGTGCGAACCGTTGGCATTTGTCGCACTTCAAGGTGAACTCCAGCGTATCCTTTTTCATGGTCGGCCAGAAGTACCCTTGGCGCATGATTTTGTGTGACAATGACCGTCCTCCCGCGTGATTTCCGCATATCCCCTCGTGTATTTCTTTCATAGCGCGAAGGGCTTCTTTCTCATCCAGGCACCTCAACAGTGGCGCAGCATATCCTCGCTTATATAAGATGCCGTCGATCAACGTGTACCTTGCTGACCTTACCCTCAGCTTCCTAGCCAAGGTGGGATCCTCTGGGCATATACCCGTTTGGAGGTACGTAACGAGTTCTTTCATCCACGAGTGTCTGGGCTCCGTCGCCATGTGGATTTTCTCAGCTTCTTCAATTGCAGGGCGGTGGATTCTCCCAACAGGTATGCTATCAAACCTCTCAATTCCTTCACTGGTTGCCAACCGAGCTAGTGCATCAGCGTGCCCGTTTTGAGTTCGTGGGACCTGTCTGATACGGACATCTTTAAACTTCTGGAGTTCGCTTCTGACGATCTGGAGGTATTTGCCCATTCTTTCCTCTTTGGCTTGTTTACTATCAGTTGGGAGTCACTGTACGTCATCAGCCAATCAATTTTCATTTCGCTTGCCATTCGGAGGCCGGCTATCAGGGCCTCGTACTCAGCTTCGTTGTTAGAAGCGCTGAAGTCGAAAGGTAACGCTTCGCAGAACAGTTGTTGGTTTGGGCTTATTAGAACTATCCCAGCTCCTGCTCTTTCATCCGTAGAGGATCCGTCAACGAACAGTTTCCAAGGGGCATGGGGAGGTGATTGTCCCACAGGGTCTGAGCTGAACTCAAGAATGAAATCGGCTAGTGCTTGAGATTTTATTGAGGTGCGTGGTTTGTACCTTACATCGAATTGGCCGAGCTCAATTGACCATTTTACCAATCTCCCTGAAGTATCCGATTTTTGCAGTACCTGCCTCAAAGGTTGACTCGTCAGGATTTCAATGGAATGTTCCAAGAAGTATGGCCTCAGTTTCCGAGCAGCGATTATTACAGCATAGGCCAACTTCTCCAGTGGGGAGTAGCGAACTTCGGCGTC